>CM044547.2:4129856-4579856 GCA_024416835.2 Perccottus glenii
GCTGGACAAAGGGCCATGAGCGTGTTCCCCACCAGACAGACAATCCGGGTTTTACAGCGGTATTTTCTAGTTCGAAAAGATGTGCGCCCGATTTTAGACCTTTGCGGGTTAAACCGCTACCTCAAAGCATTAAAATTCAAAATGCTCACAATAAAAATGATTGTGTCCCAGATCCGATTAAGCGACTGGTTTGTCACCATCGATCTAAAGGACACGTATTTTCACATAGAAATCCTGCCACAGCCAGGCACAGAAAGTTCCTGAGGTTCGCTTTGGGAGCGAAGCGTACCAGTATTGGGTTCTTCCGTTCGGCCTGGCCTTGTCACCTCGTACATATACAAAATGCATGGATGTAGCCTTTGCGACTCCAGGGCATCTGCATTATGAATTACATAGACGATTGGCTGATATAAGCTCATTCTCAGGAGCTAGTGCTTCGACATTGGTATGTCGTCCTAGCTCATCTCGACTCTCTAGGCTTGAGACTCAACGCCGTGAAAAGCGTTCTCTCGGCCGCCCAGAGGACAACATATCTAGGGGTTGTTTGGGACTCAACCGAGATGCAGGCACATCTGTCTCCTGCACGTGTCGGGTCCATTCTAACTACCCTGAAAGCTATCAGGCTAGGCCAGGAAGTGACTGTGCACTTCTTTCAAAGAATATTGGGTCTCATGGCATCTGCATCCACGGTAATTCCTTTGGGCCTTCTGCACATGAGACCGTTTCAGCTGTGGCTCAGAGCCAGGGGGTTTCATCCAAGGGCCAACCCCCTGAAGCAAATAAGGGTTACGCGCCGAGGGCTTCGTACCCTATCTATGTGGTTCAGACCCCAGTTTCTCACTTTGGGTCCCACCCTAGGTCCATGTTGTCGTCGCATGATGCTAACGACAGATGCATCCCTCACGGGCTGGGGCGCGGTCTTAGATGGCCGTCCAGCCCAAGGGATATGGAGAGGCCATCTTTTCGCATGGCACATCAATTGCCTCGAGATGAAGGCTGTATTTCTGGCCCTGAAATACTTCCTCCAGCAGCTAAGGGGCTACCATGTCCTAGTACAAGTAGACAGCACAGCGGTGGTCTCTTACATAAATCGTCAGGGCGGACTAGCGCAGCAGGTGCTGCTTTGGGCTCAGGACAAGTTCCTGTCCCTCAGGGCGATTTATATCCCCGGGCGCATGAATGTGGGAGCAGATTTATTGTCCAGACAGGCTGTGACACATGGGGAGTGGAAACTCCACCCCGAGGTAGTGAGCCAAATCTGGGAAAGATTTTACGAAGCAGAGGTGGACCTCTTTGCTTCACAGCAGACAGCACAATGTCCCCTCTACTTCTCTCTGACTCCTCCAGCTCCCCTGGTTCTGGACACAATGGCCCATGTGTGGCCCAGACTGCGCCTTTATGCATTTCTCCCGGTGGCTCTGCTCCCGGGAGTCCTGGCGAAGGTCCGTCAACGGGGGTCGCGCCTCTTACTAGTTGCGCCCCGTTGGCCAACCAGAGTGTGGTTCTCAGACCTAATATCTCTCCTCGACGGCTCGCCATGGGCGATTCCGACCAGAAGGGATCTCCTTTCTCAGGCACAGGGGAAAGTGTTTCATCCCCGGCCCGAGCTCTGGAACCTTTACGTCTGGCCCCTGAGGGGGACCACTTAAGAGATGTCGGGCTCCCAGCCCCTGTTGTAGAGACTATTCTGAGCGCTAGGTCTCCCTCTACTAGGAGAGCCTGTGCCTGCAGATGACGTGTCTTTGATGCCTGGTGTGCTACACATCATACAGACCCAGTCCACTGCCAGATTGTTTCAGTGCTGGAGTTTCTGCAGGACAAACTGTCCTCGGGCACTAATCCTAGCACACTCAGGGTTTTCGTGGCCGCCATTTCGCTTGCCACGCCCTGATTGACGGGTCTCGATAGGGAGACATCCTCTAGTTGCCCGCTTCATTCGAGGTGCCAAGCGGTTGAGACCCCAAACTAGAGCTAGAGTTCCTTCCTGGGACCTAGCTATAGTGCTGGAGGGCTTAGTAAGCACTCCTTTTGAACCACTGGAGTCAGCGTCTGTCAAGTTTCTGACTCTAAAGATGGTTCTTCTGGCGGCCATTACCACTCTCAAGAGGGTTAGAGATTTGCAGGCTCTGTCAGTTTCGCCCTCCTGCCTAGACTTTGCTCCTGGGCTGGTCAAAGCCATTTTGCATCCTCACCCTAACTATCTTCCAAAAGTTCCATTCTCGACCTTAAATCCGGTCATTCTTGAAGCCTTCTGTCCTACGCCATTTACAACACCGGAGCAGGAGAGACTTCACTTACTGTGTCCAGTACGTGCCCTCCAGACTTATGTCCACCGCACTAGCCAGTGGCGTAAGTCCGAACAGCTGTTTATATGCTACGGGGGCTGCAAGCTGGGGGTGCAGCTACCAGACAAACTATATCACGTTGGGTGATGGATGCCATTGCCCTGGCCTATGACATGCGCGGTCAAACTTCGCCCATAGGTGTGAGGGCTCATTCTACTAGAGGGGTTGCAGCTTCAACAGCTCTAGCAAAAGGTGCCCCGCTGCAGCAAGTTTGTGATGCGGCAGGTCCTCCCCGCACAAATTCATCAGATTCTATAGCTTGGATGTTCATGCTACTCAGGGCTCGCATGTCCTTGAGTCATCATCCTAAAATTGTGTTTGAGACCTCTTTTGTGTTTGTGCACACTTCACAACCCGAGGGGTCCAGACACTTACAGTGCGGCGGCGTTGGTATTCTCGTTCCCCATAGCGTAATGCTACGCAGCATCGAGTGTAGCTTTTGACAGGGAACGCCTCGGGTTACTTGACTGTAACCCTGTTCCCTTAAAAAGCAGAAACGAGATGCTGCGCTGCAATGCCGCACTGGGCGTGTCCGGCGCTCTTCAGACAAAGTTGACCTGAAGACGCTCCGCGTCATGTGTTATTATACCCTCTGTTCAGGTGCGCAATCACACAGCTTCCGCTGATTAGCTGCGTCACCAACAGAGGTATTATAAGCCAATTCTTGGCGTGTTTGACACACGTGCTTCACAACCGGTCACACAAAGAATATTCCCCATAGCGTAATGCTACCCAGCATCTCGTTCCGCTTTTTAAGGGAACAGGGTTACAGTCAAGTAACCGAGACGAACAATAACAAAGTGGGCTGCAATGAAGTACTCACGTGAAGGATGCGTGCACAACTAATAACTAATATCATCACGCTATAAAGGGTCGGCCTGCGCTGGATGCGCCCCTCCCCCTATAACTGTTCTGTCTCGCGGAGGAGTTCATTTGTGTGCATTTGTGTGAGACACACATAGGAAAAAAAGAACGACAGAAAGAACGGCTCCCCTCCAGCCGCGACTCGGCTCCCATCATTCATGTTTATGAGCCGTTCAAAAGAATCGGTTCGTTCGCGAACGTCACAACTCTACTTGCTACACGTACACAAGTATTTTTATAAAAACGCATATTTTTTTGTATTTTTGTTAAAATATCTCTGTCCAGATGAGGATGTTTTGAAAAATATCTTCATCCACACGGCTGTACTGATGACTGTAAACACTCTGCCAGAAACTACAGAGGAACAGTTAGAGTGAGTCTTCGAAGTGTGTCTGTTATGTTTTGGCAGCAATAAACTCTTCTGAAAGTATCAGCCAAGCTGGGTTTTAAGTAAAAAGTAAAAAGTGATTGATTTGTGCCACAGACGCCGAGATGGAAGTGTTAAATGTGTATTTACAATTAAAAGAGAAAGGATTTTCAGCCGACAATGTGGTGAGTCGTGCAGTAAGCTAGTGAGTGTTTCAGACGGAAGTGATGTAATAATGCTAAAGTAACCTGTAATGTTTTTAGCATTGATATAATGGTTCTAATAGACCTGGTTCACAGCTGCTGTGGTTGTTGTAGTTGTTACACACATGCTCAATACACTAATCAACAACCGTAATGTCAGCCCGGATACTTACATCTACGCTTTGTCCATCCACATGTCTCTAGCCTGTGCCCTGGCCTGCGCCCTGGCTTGTGCCTATGGTCTGTCTGGTCTCGTTCAATAATTTGAAGTCCATGGCCTGTAAACTAATGGTCTTTGCAACATGATGCATATTTTAATATCATGGCCTTGGCATATTTTGGAGACTGATGGAACAATTAACAACATTTTGTCCAATTGCTATTTTTGTTTAGTGGTTTATTATTATTGATATTTTTATCTTATTATTTTTATTGTTTTTTAAAATTTATACTGTGTAGCTTACTTTGTTAGAACAAAGGGATTTGAAGCTAGTGTTAATGGGATCAATCCCTGCCAGTGTCATTTACTTTGTCCATCTTGGTATTTCTTAACCCTTTAAGCTGCAAGCTGGCAAAATTGCTAAACGAAACGTATAATTAGGGATGAATATATTTTAACTGTAAGATATTGTGAAATTTATATAAAAAATACTTATAAATAAAATGTTTTTTTTTCAGTTTCCAAAAACCTTGCCATCTAATGGGCTACTTTTGCTCTGTATCTATAGAAACCATTGGACCGGTGCTTTCATTGGTCTGAGCACTTATTGCCGGTCTCACTGGGGGTCACTGTGGTCTCAGAGGTGGTCTTAATGGTGGTCACTGTGGTCTCAATGGTGGTCTTAATGGTGGTCACTGTGGTCTCAGAGGTGGTCTTAATGGTGGTCACTGTGGTTTCATAGGTGGTCTTAATGGTGGTCACTGTGGTCTCAATGGGGTCACTGTGGTCTCAATGGGGTCACTGTGGTCTCAGAGGGGGTTTTAATGGTGGTCACTGTGGTCTCAGAGGTGGTCTTAACGCTCTTTAGCGTGTTATATTAAACTGTACAATTAGCTGCTGTAATAATGAATAACAAATTAAGAGACAGAGTGAAGACATGTGTTGGACAGAAAAGTTAGTGAATTCTAAGTGTGGACAGACTTCAGCCTTAATGAATAAACTCAAAACGATTTAGCTGTAGGCCAAGATGATCTCTGCCTACAAGACCACCACTGGTTCCGCACCCTCATATCTTCACTCACTAATACAGACCTACAGTAGTAATAGTCTAATATAGCCCTGGTAAAGGAGAACTAAATCCTCTCCTTTACAGGTGCTGCACAGATCTTTCCTGTGTTTTTTTTTTATATATAAATACGGTCAGACAACTGTGTTTACATTTCTAATTAACATATAACTGAAAGAAAGCGCTCTTGTCTCACTCTAGTATGTAATAAAAATGTGCTTAAAATAAAAAAAAGATCTCCCTCCTAACCCTGCGGTTGCTTTCACACCTAATAGTCTGGTAGATTTGGTTTGATTGGGGACTAAGTTGCAACATTGTTGCATTTATCTGATGGTTTGTTTGTCACTGCACTTTGTCAAACGAACCAAACCTTCTGAAAACCGCATTGTTCCTCCTGAATCCGAGGTTCAACTAACGGCCGCATTCTCCTCTCCAGTACCCTGGCATAGACTTTCCTGGGGAGGCTGAGGAGTGTGATCCCTCTGTAGTTGGAACACACCCATCCCCTTCTTAAAAAGAGGGACCACCATCCCGGTCTGCCAGTCTAGAGGTACTGTCCCCAACAACCACGTGATGTTGCATTGCGTGTCAACCAAGACAGCCCCACAATATCCAGAGACTTGAGGTACTCAGGGCGGATCTCATCCACCCCCGGTGCCTTGCCACCGAGGAGCTTCCCAACTACCTCAGTGTTTTCGGCTTGGGTGATGAACGAGTCCACCTCTGAGCCTTCGGCCTCTGCTTTCTCAGTGGAAGACGTGTCAGTGGGATTGAGGAGATCCTCGAATGTCCCCAGTTGAAGTCAGCAGATTACCACCTCCACTGTAAACAGTGTTGGCAGGGCACTGCTTCCCCTCCTGAGGCTCGGACGGTTTGCCAGAATTTCTTTGAAGCTGACCGATAGTCCTTTCCATGTTCTCACCAAACTCCTCCCAGACCTGAGTTTTGCCTCCACAACCACCCGTGCTGCAGTCCGCTTGGCCTGCCGATACCTATCAGCTGCCTCAGGAGTCCCACGAGCCAACGAGGCTCGGTAGGTCTCCTTCTTCAGCTCTACGGCATCCTTTACTTCCGGTTTCCACCACCGGGTTCGACAGGCACCGGAGACTTTACGGCAACAGCTTCGAGTGGCCGCATCAACAATGGAGGTGGAGAACATGGTCTACTCGGACTCAATGTCTCCAACCTCCTCGGATCTGGTCAAGCTCTGCCGGAGGTGGAAGTTGAAGATCTTTCTGACACAGGGCTCGGCCAAACGTTCCCAACAGACTCTCACAGTATGTTTGGGTCTGCCGAGTCTGTCCAGCTTTCTCCCCCGCCATCGGATCCAACTCACCACCAGGTGGTGATCAGTTGACAGCTCCGCCCCTCTCTTCACCCGAGTGTCCAAGACATACGGCTGGAGGTTAAATGAAACAACTACAAAGTCGATCATCGATCTCCGGCCTAGGGTGTCCTGGTGCCACCTGCACTGGTGGACACCCTTATGCTTGAACATAGTGTTTGTTATGGACAAACTGTGACTAGCACAGAAGTCCAATAACAAAACACCGCTCGGGTTAAGATCCGGGGGGCCGTTCCTCCACGTGTCACTGTCGTTTCTTAGGTGAGTGTTGAAGTTCCCCATTAGAACGACGGAGTCCCCGGTCGGAGCACTTTCCAGCACCCCTCCCAGAGAAAAAAGTTGGGTACTCTGCACTGCCATTTCGCCCGTAAGCACAACCAACAAATAGAGACCTATCTCCGACCCAAAGGCGCAACCCTCTTATTCACCGGGGTGAACTCCAACACATGGCGGCTGAGCTGGGGGACTATGAGCAAGCCGCCACCAGTCCGCCGCCTCTCACCGAAGGCAACTCCAGAGTAGTGTAGAGTCCAGCCTCTCTCGAGATTTGGGTTCCAGAGCCCAAGCTGTGCGTGGAGGTGAGCCCAACTATCTCTAGTCGGTATCTCTCAACCACAAGCTCAGGCTCCTTCCCCGCCAGCACGGGTAGTGACAATCTGGCACAGGACAGAGGAAAACACACAGACTAAATGGGGAAGACAACAAGGCAAGATTGAACACATTAGGAGCGAAGCAGGTAATCACAGTGGAGGAAAAACACGAGGGATTCTAAAAACACAGACAGGGGTTAGAGATTTCACAATAAAACAGGAAACAAGACTAAATAAAGGAAAAGACAAACTAAGCCAGAACAATTCTGTGTTTGTGTGGAGTTTGGGACACTAAGGTGAGCTACACACAAATTTCTGTAAAAAAAAAACGGAAAATGTCTTGATAATATTCTGACACTAATTTTTCCGTTATTTTCCTGAATGTTAACAAACATTTCCTTTAACCCTAAAATGGAGTATTATGTGAATTTAAAGTATATTTCCGTACAATTAACAAAAAATTTCTTTGACCCAAAAAGGGAAAATAATGTCAAATGACTGTACACATGGCAGACTGGTTAGTGCTCCTGTCTCACAGCAAGAAGGTTGTGAGTTCAAACATTCTCGGCCAACTCCGGTCTTTCTGTGAGAAGTCTGCATATCCTCCCTGTGTTACCATGTGTTCTCTCCAGGTACTCCAGTTTCTCCCACCGCCCAAAGACATGCATGTATAGGTCAACTGGCAACTCTAAAGTGTCCCTAGTGAATGGTTGTCTGTCACTGTCTATGTCTAAATGTCAGCCCTCCTAACTGGCCAATGTCCAGGTTGTACCCCACTTCAGGCCCAAAGCTGCTGGGATAGGCTCAAGTCACCTCGACCCCCAACAAGACTAAGAATAAATACTGTACATTTTCCGTACTATCTAAAGACATTTACTTCATCTATACTTTTCTACATCAAGTACTACTGTTTGCATCATTTGGCACAGTATTATTAAGAATTTTTAAGTACTAAAGGGCTTTTGTAACCCTATTCTCCACAACAATGAAATCTAATAAAAAAACATTACATTACACATTTGGGGCTCACATTTATTAAACAGCCCAATTCAACATCAAAACTAACAAGAAGGAAAATCTATGTTATCAACATTGCACTGAGCATCGAGTAACATTGGGAGGGACAATGTTTAAGTATTCAGATTGAGCAAAGGTCTTCTCGAGCAGTAATCAGTCTGTCCACTCTCTGGACCCAGTCTGTCCTCTCTGGGCACTGTGTAGCCTTACTTTTGTTGTCTTGTAGGCATGTGATGGCTTTCCCCCGCTTCTTTTCAGCTTCTGTTCTTTTTTCCAAACGTATTCCTAGAGACACCCTTAAAAAGAATAGATTAGATTATAATTAGGCAGACAAAAATCTCCAATAAAGATAAGAAGATAAAGATCTCCAATAAATTATTAATGAAATACAGTTTTGGTTTAAAGAATTGGTTTAAAATGATGTGTATGTGTATGACTAGCGCTAAAATACGTACTACACAAATATATATTTTACCAGTCTTGCTTTTAAGTCCTCTTAAAGGGCTGTCCCAACAGTTAATACATGTTTTAGGCAAACATTGAGCACTGTGCTGCCACACACACAATTTTACTTTTAACAAAGTGACACAGATTTGAATAGCACAAGGATGGTTAACAAATTAACTTTTAAATCCAACTTGGCTGATAAATAGCACATAAAATGAGCAGTTTTACCAATACTGACGGAGATGGATGGAAAGTCAAAATGTGCCTGGCTAACACTAGCAAAACCATTACTGGTTTGGTTAACTAATTTTGTTAATATAGAGCAGGTTTTAATAATCTATGTCAAAATAAACAAACATGTCCATCCAAATTAAGTCAAAGAGAACATGTACCTGTATTTAATTATAATAAAAGAGTTAAACAAAAGGATTATTTACCCCTGTCCCCCAGAAGATAGAGAATTTATCACTCTATTTAAAGTTTTCCCGCTTCACAGGGTTTTACTTCCAACAATGCAATGCGTCATTTGAAAAATAGAGAAAACGGCCATAAAATGTAATTACGGCTAATTCCTTTAGGTGAAATAGTAATATTTCCGTTTTGTTATTGAGGTTTGAGAAAAATACAGAAAAATGCCCGTAAAACATACTTACAAAACATTCCTTCCTTTAAATACAATAAGAAGTAAATTTTTTTCTACAGAGATTTCTTAAAGTGTAATCCAAGTCAAATGTATTCACACCAGCTTAAGAGGGTAATACAGATTTATCAATCAAGCCATTGCCTCAGCGCTATCAGCATTTTTGAAGTACACCCAGACTCAAGATAAATAGCCTACAACCTACTTAAGTTAATATTAGTGGAGATTCCTTGGGAATATATGAAAGTGTAAAAATAAACTACTCTATACAGCCATTCCATTCCAATGTCTGATGAATCCCAACACAGGCATTGTAGCATTCGACAGCATTCTATGACCCAGACATCATTCTCCTCTCCTCAGTCTGGTGAGTGAAAGTCAGGACCATAAAGCTGTCAGACAGAGGGACGACTCTCTCTGTCTGGGTGTCATTTTGTGGTTTAGTCGCAGTATACAGGTTGTATTGCACCGCTGTACTGTATATGAGCTACTCACAAGGAATGTATAGACATGTAATGACACAGCACTGCGAGAAACAAATACAAACTGGGATCTGTAAATATGTGGTAAACCAAGTAAAAAGTGTATGTCATTGGGTTTCATTAACTATGAAACAGCACTTTGGGGTTTTTCCACATAAACTGAGTCCACAGCAGTTAGCTTTGTTTTTGTTGGGAAACTGTAGGAGGCCAACAGGAACAGGACATTTTATTCTTTCATGTTATTGTCACAGCAGCGGTTTGTGGCGGTGTCACTTTTTTCTGTATTTAGCTCTTAGAAGCTGCACGGAAAATACTGAACACACTGTTGCACTAGAAAAAACAAATATAGTATAATATAAAAAAATCTCACTCTAAAATGAAAAAGGCTTATGTAGCATACTTTTTCTGTGCTGTATGCACTACAGTACACTACAGACTGAGAGCTTGCTTTCTCTTGTCTAAGAGCCTTGTACTTATGAGGTACTTATGCTGTTTCTACATTTTTTTGTGTGTTTGTGTGTGTGTGTGTGTGGGGGGGGGGTGCTTTATGCCTTTATAATAGACAGTAGATTGACAAGAAACAGGGTGAGAAAGAAAAGGGAATGACACTGGCCAAATGACCCATGTGAGATTTGAACCCTGGTCTCCTGGCGTATTTGCCATGCGCTCTCCCGACTGAGCGCAAACTAAATCTGTGTCACTTTGTTAAATGTAAAATTGTGTGTGTGGCAGCACAGTGCTCAATGTTTGCCTAAAATGTTTATTAACTGTTGGGACAGCCCTTGTCCTCTTAAAAGCAAGACCGGTAAAATATATATTTGTGTATTAAGTATTTTAGCACTAGTCATACACATGTGACATCATTTTAAACCAATATTTTGAACTGTATTTCATTGTTTCAGGTCACAGCAGCTGAGGCTCATGCTCAGTGCAGTTTAAATATACATCTCTGGAAAAAATTAAGAGACCCCTTTAAAATGTTCAGTTTCTCTGGTTTTACTATTTATAGGTATGTGTTTGGGTAAAATTAACATTTTTGTTTTATTCTATAAACTACTGACAGCATTTTTCCCAAATTCCAAATAAAAATATTTTAATAAAGAGCATCTATTTGCAAGAGGATAGTGGTGACCACAGAAGTGTTTTTTTAAATACTTTTTCTTATTAAAAAAGATTTGGTTCAGGTGATCACCTAATCCAGGGGTCTCAAACTCAAATTACTTGGGGGCCGCAGGAGTCTGGGTGAGGCTGGGCCAGATCAGGTATTCCACAAAAAAAGCTTTGTTAAATCCTCTCAACTTCAATGGGTTCTTCTGAACCTGAGCTATCCTGAACTTAAATGGAATATTGAAGAACATGAATGAGCTGGCTGAGTGGCCCCATTGGATGTCCACTCCCCTCGGAGATACAGGTTTGTCATGATAACAAATCTGCATTCTAAAGTGGCGATCAAATTGCCATCAACTTTCAACTAAATCAGCCCATTGCCCATCCAATGCCGGTAACATTGACTTTGTCCAGCTCAAGGTCAAACATGCTCATTTTATTACTGGATGATATTTTGTGATTATTTAGACACAATATTATTTTTATTATTTACCCTATCCCTGTGGGGAAATTCCTTGACGGCATATATCCCAAGGCAGCCAAAAAACTCCACAGTGACAGACATCTTCTCACTGACTTTGTCTCTTTGTCTCACTCTGGTGATTATTCTCAACTGTGAGAGCAGTTTCAAGAAAAAATCAACAGAACACAGCTATAAATAATGTAATTGTTTTCCTGAACTCAACATATTGAAGTATACTGATGCAACAAGAGCTACAGTATAATAATGTAGATTGACAATGTCACTGCGATCTTTATGAAAACATGTTGCCTTTATTTCCCTTTTGTAAGTTTTATAGGATACTGGTTTCATACCAGATAAAAATGAATTTCATCAAGACTCAGTTAATTATTGCTAAGCCAGATTTTCAGATCATCTCAAAACAAAAAACTAAGCAAAACCTATGCCACCGGGAAAACACAGCATTTGTGCTATTACCACCTGATGAGGTCACAGACAACACACCAGAGTCTTGTCTGGGTCTGTAGCTGTACGGGTCTGTACCAGAGCCGTGTGTTAGTGAGGGTTTAAAATACTTGTGGAGAGGGAAGTGACAAAACAGTATCTGGACCAAACTTAAAGTTTGTTTTCACTTGTTGCTCAATGAAGTAATATTTTTTTTTTTTTACTGGGACAAGGACAGCGGTCCTATTAATCTATTGGTTAAAGTATAACCTAAAAAAGACAGACTTTCAACCAACCCCAGCCAGAGTTATGGAGTTATTGTTTAGCTCTAGTTTATACAAGTCAGACAGACATAAAGAGCTAATGAGTCTGGGATTTCAGACAGCAAGCCCATTATAACAAGCCTCAGTCAGATGAGTGTCTATAAGGAAGTGAATCACAGTCACACTACAGTAAATCAGTGCACGTCCCTCAGTAACATGCTTCTGTGACATTACTCTATATACAGTACAGTACATCCTAGTGCTAAATCTTTGAGCAATATCATTTTTTACATCAGAAAAAACACATACATCATTCAGATATGTCTATTTCACAAATGTCTTTTTTCATAATAACTTTTGTTTATTGTAGGTCATGTATATTGTAAAGTAGCCTGGGTACCAGACTATTGCTCTGTTTATTCCACACAGAGAATAGTGTGTTAATGCGACTGCAGCAGCCTCCTTCACAGAATCATGTTGTGCTGAACAAACAGGTGCTGAATTAACCAATAAATAAAAAGCAGAAGTGACGACAGCAAGTTGATATATTTGATATATAGTTTTTCCAAATCCAATTGGTAGTACTGCAAAAACGTCCTTTTTCTGAAGAAACGCTATTAGAGCTTCCAGTTGTTATGTTTTTAAAGACATTTTACGCATTAGACGAGTGAACAAGAGAAGTGTGAGACACACAAGAATAACCCAGTGCATATATAATATAATAAAGTTTGACTTTGTCTTCAATTAATCATCTTTAGAAACAAGATTATGGGTAACTTAAACGACCCACAAACTTATAAAATATAATATCATTCATATTAAATGTTACAAACTGGCAGTCATGTAGATTACAATCAATCTCATTTTTTTCAGTTGGCTAAATATTACATTTTTTACCTTAAACCTCAGAGGTGCAGGTGTAAAAAAAGGGTGTTTCCAAAATGTGGTTTGTCAAATGTTTGGGCTAAGCCTGACCTTAAGCCTGCTCCGGACCTGACTCAGCCGCAGCACATGATTCCACAGAGACTGAGCGTGACTCAAGATGAGATTATCTCATGAAAAATGAAAAGACTTACTGAAAATAAACCGAGCTTATCAGGTTAGCTCGTTTTATGGAAAAGCCCTCAGGAAACCTATAAAAGATGTTTAGCCTGGAGCAGGTTTAAGGTCAAGCGTAGCGTTTGATCAATCGGACACTTTCACAAAGATGCTTTTCTCTTTTTTTAATAGACCCATTCATATCATATTTAAATCTGTTTGTGTTGGTTGGTCTTTGCTGCTCCTCAGTTTACTTTGTGACTTTGTTAAAACACAATTAAAGCAGCAGCAGGAAGTGTCTCCCAGTTTGTTCACTCCTTGAATTATTCTCTGTTAAAGGGATCGCCATATTTTTGGCTCGATTGAAACAATGCTGAGGCACATTGTTATCTTAGGTTATCAAATCTGACTGGTGTTATTTGGACTAGTCTTATGGAACAGGTTTAGTTCCAATACCTACGTATATCCACACTAACACAAGCTGGAATTAAGTAAACTACAAAATCCAAAAACCCTAAATCAAGGAAAACTAAACAAAGAATAAAGCAGGACAAAACCAAAAACTAACCAGACAAACTGACAAAATGATTTCAAAACTAACTAAATGCATGATTAAATCCTGTTCAACTAAAGACCAGAGCAAACCAGCTGAACCAGGGCTAAAGAAAATCTAAACCGGGACTAACCCAGGTCTCATCCAGGTCTAGCCCATCTCTTAACCGTCCCACTGCTGTGTGTTAGTGTGAGTGACAACCACAGGAAGAGTGGGAGCAGTGGTTAACCACATGACATCACGAGAGCTCATTGGCTGCTGTCTCTGAGTAGGCTACAAGCTAATTGGCTGCTGCAGGGACAAGAGTGGTTATAAAACGGGTTGTACAAGAGTAGGTTCTAAACAACATTAGGAGCCAAAGGATAAAAGTCCAAAACCAGCACTGAAGACTGCAATCAACAAGGTCAGACTATAATGGTATCTGGTCTAGTCCAAGCCTAGGCTCGGTCTGGTCTTAGTTTAGGCCTGGATTTGTTTGGGTTTAGTAATATTGTGGTCCTGTTTAGGTCTGTTTAGATTTAGTCCTTGTTTTTTTTTGTTTTTTTAAACTTCCTAGTATAGTATAGTTTAAAGTCCTAGTATAGTTAAATCCTGGATTTAGTCCAGGTTTTGTGCATGTTTAACTTTAGGTTTGGTCTCATTTAGTTACTTCTGAGTGTTGGGTTTTCTTGTGATTATGACAATGTTTAGACCTTGTTTGAGTCCTTGACTTAGTCCTGGTTTAGCTCTGGTTTGTTCTGTGGTTAAGTCCAGCTGTAGAGAAGTTTTAGTCCTGCTAAAGGTTTATGGTTCAAACTATGAGCATGTGTGATCTTATCGTTTCTGAAAACATTATGTTGGGGTGTGTTCCACTCACAGCTGCCATTAACCCTGTCCTTGTTCCAGTGAAGGCTTTAGTTAGCTGAAGTTAAATAGCACTTCTTTTTAAAGACGTTACAGTGGGAGGGAGTCGACCTGTGATTAACTAAGTGGGAAGCTGAGTGGGTGGCTGCATTTGGACAATTAGCAGAAGGAAGCTGTGGGTTGAACTCATGTGTAGAGTGTAGAGATCCTTTTTCCATTTATTTAGAGGAAAATATAGAATTATATGTTTTCATGCTCAGGATATTACAGAAATTCAGTCTCAACCTCCCTTATTGGCAATATACTGCAATTGTCAGTGTGCCAATGCAAAAACTTCCTCATGATTATTTTAAAATAACTCATGACACAGTTACAAAGACCCAGAGAGACTCAAGATCTGTCCAGGGCTGGTGAAAATATAGAGCTTTAACACACAGAAGAGAAGAGAGAGGGAGTATTTGACTCTTTATTGAACGGCTATACATTTGCAGTATACGCTGTAAGTGCAGCCTGATCACATGAGGCTGTCCTTCAGATGCCATTTGAAAATGAAAAATATTACCATTATTAACATTCAGCTGGCTGTTCTATTTACCAGATTGTCTTAGTTTGTGTTAGCTGCATTTAATGACAACTACAACATAATTGTGCCACTTTTTAAATTTCTAGTTCCTTTTGTTCATGTGTCTAAAATGGTGGTTAAGTTGAAATGTACACATAGTTTCAAACAAGTAGTGCCCTGCTTTTGTTGTGGAAAGACTTGTGAGTATAGGAAAAGGTGTTTCAGTTGGGACACACTGCATGACTGTAGTTTAGTAAGTTTCAACTTTTATCCAATTATGACTTGGATGTCTTAGAATCTCCACTGACATTGTAGTTTTAAAGTTTATTTATCTATTTAAAGTGTATTGCTTTTGAATACATGATAATATATTAGAATATTACTAAATACATGACTTACACACATACCATTTTTTTTTTAAGGCGCTATTGTTGGATTGGAACTCAAAATACAAACTTCGCGTCTTTCCCATGTGATACCCTGGGTTGTGTCCCAACCCAAAGGTCATATTTCACTCTTGAGGTAATTTACGAACAAATCTTTGAAGTAGCACCATCACCTTTAGCCCAAATGTATATTCTCAAAATAATTTTGATGGTTCTTAGACATAAGAAGTGTAGAATCAGGACTATCCCACTGACACAATCCCCTCAGCTGGAATCTACGGCCCAAACAGAGGGAGCAGAAATAGGCCAAAACACTGAACCTTACATAGTCCTATTTGGGCAAAAATCGACATGTTCTTTCTTTCAAACTTGCCATCTTGAATATCTCTACAAAATTGGAGCCCGCTGACAGTGCAGTTTCGCCCCCTACTGGCTAAAGGTTGCCGTTAACAAGCTCTAGTACATGCACTGAACCCAAGATTTAAAGCAGTGCTAAATCAGGACTAAATCCAGGGGCGGAGCTATACTTGTTCTTGTCTACAGTCCAGACAGATCACAATCTACTTCCTCTGCTACAATTATTAATTGTGGTTCTTTTTTTAAAAATAAAAACCATATGATGCATTCAATGTCTCTGTTTTACTGTTGCTTTGGTTTGAATGCTGTAGGAGTGTCTGTAATGATGGACTCTTGTGCACTGTGTAATTGAACAGGTTAAAAGTGGAAGGCATGCAAAGCCACAGCTGGCTCTGACTTGACAGACGCCCATCCACTGCTCTGTCTACAGCTATATTTATCCTCTGCAGTTCTGTGCAGATCCAGTTCAGTCCTGAGTCCTGGTTTAGTCCTGTGTGGTGTCCGCCAACATTTCTAAACATGTTTAATATTTTATTCTTGTATGTACAGTATGTAGTGTTGTAAACGTTTTTGTGTGTTGTTGCAGGCTGTTGCTGTGACATGATGAAGGTGGCGCTGGTGTTTGTGCTGCTCTTCACCACTATCCTGTGTCGACCGGTCAGTCACTTCTCCAGTTAGCGTCACACTCCATGTCAGCATTAGTTATACCCAATCGGATAAGGGGACCTCTTCTGGACACAAAGTGGTTCAGGTTATATGGACAGTAGTGAACATCAGCATCAGGTGCTGAATAGGAGGTTTATGTTGACATGAGGATTAGCCCCACAAACCTAGCTCCCATTGAGTCTTACTGATACACCTCATATAGGCTACACAGGTTTCTCTATAGGTGAGCACTTTCTGGAGGTCCATCTGTCAGTTAGGGGTGGGGATTTTTAGACAACAACCTCACAATGGTTCAATTTAGGCCCATGATTTGATTTAGAAATCCAGTTTGAAACTGTGGCTCTTGTCTAAATACCGTTTGCCTCCATTTTCCATGTAATAGTATCTTAAATGTTTCCAGACAAAGGAAGCAGGCACCACCATTTGCACATGTAGCTCAGATGTAACAAACACAAATTGACATAAACAAACATTTATTTATGGCTACAATGAAAAATATTATACAATGACACAAATAAGTTTACAAGAAAATGTATTAATATTGTTTTTAGTGACACATGACTCTGAGTGTAATCTTTACCTGTTCATTTAAATGTAATGTGATTAGTAAAGAATTCCAAGTCATTGATTATCGCCACATAAATGTGTTTGGTTGATATATTTTTCCTCTGAGGTCACATCTCCTACGTCTGTTCAAAGAGAGGAGATTTTAGTGAGTTTAAAATGTTCAAAATTCTATTTTGTAAGTTACAAAACTGTGAAAAGTGTCTTTGAACTTTAAAATATATTCTTTCATTTCATCTTTTTATTTTATTCATTCATTTCATTCATTTTCTACCGCTTAGTCCCGTTAGGGGTCACAGGTGACTGGAGCCTATCCCAGCAGCTTTGGGCCTGAGGCGGGGTACACCCTGGACAGTGGCCAGTTAGTCGCAGGGCTAACATTTAGAGACAGACAGTGACAGAATACATTTACTCTCACATTCACTCACTAGGGACACTTTAGATTTTCCAATTAACCTACACATGCATGTCTTTGGATGGTGGGAGGAAGCTGGAGTACCCGGAGAGAACCCACAGTAACACGTGGAGGACATGCAGACTCCTCACAGAAAGACCAGAGTCGGCCGAGAATGTTTGAGTTTCCTTTTGATAAAGTCCTGTTATTATGTGTCAAACACTAACGACAAATTGTTGTAGTTCCACAACTCTCTTATACCTAAATGACTACACATTAGTGTGAATGGCCTTCTCTGCTGCAGCTGTGGTTAGACTCTTCTCAAAGACACACCTAATGCGTTATCAAATTCACCTCCACTTGTACTGGTACAAATGTTGTATGTGACTTTGCCGTTTTTCTTGACTGCCTGTGTGGTTGTGTTTCAGGCAAGGAAGGTTTCTGACAGCAGTTCAGAGAGCTCAGAGGAAGTGGTGAGTTGAATGTTGTTTCCCATTTTAGACCCAGACTGTGTCCCGTGAGAAAGTACATATTGCCAGTAAGAAGAGCAGATGCATGTATATAGCAGATATTCAGTGATTTTGTTTATCTATCACTTATAAACCTTTTAAGGCTCACATCCTTCAGATATAGTGGAATGTTGCATGCATTTTTCTGGTCGTGTGATCTGTCTACTTCACTGTTGTCTGTCCCACAGGTGAGACGACCTGCTGCTGGGCTCAGGAAACAGGTCACACTGTTTCCTCAGTCACATTCATCCTCTGCACAGGTCTGACATTACAGCTCTAAATCCCTCTCTGGTGTGATTGTGTGTGTGTGTGTGTGACTGTGTGTGTGTGTGTGTGTGTGTGTGTGTGTGTGTGTGTGTGTGTGTGACTGTGTGTGTGTGACTGTTTGTGTGTGTGACTGTTTGTGTGTTTGTGACTGTTTGTGTGTGTGACTGTTTGTGTGTGTGACTGTTTGTGTGTGTGACTGTTTGTGTGACTGTTTTTGTGTGTGTTTGTGTGTGTGTTTGTGTGTGTGACTGTGTGTGTGACTGTGTGTGTGACTGTGTGTGTGACTGTGTGTGTGACTGTTTGTGTGTGTGACTGTTAGTGTGTGTGACTGTTTGTGTGTGTGACTGTTTGTGTGTGTGTGTGTGTGACTGTTTGTGTGTGTGTGTGTGTGTGTGTGTGTGACTGTTTGTGTGTGTGACTGTTTGTGTGTGTGACTGTTTGTGTGTGTGACTTTGTGTGTGTGTGACTGTGTGTGTGTGTGTGACTGTGTGTGACTGTGTGTGACTGTTTGTGTGTGTGTGTGTGTGTGTGTGACTGTGTGTGTGTGTGAGTGTGTGACTGTTTGTGTGTGACTGTTTGTGTGTGTGACTTTGTGTGTGTGTGACTGTGTGTGTGTGTGTGTGACTGTGTGTGACTGTGTGTGACTGTGTGTGACTGTTTGTGTGTGTGACGTGTGTGTGTGTGACTGTGTGTGTGTGTGTGTGAGTGTGTGTGAGTGTGTGACTGTGTGTGTGTGTGTGTGTGTGTGACTGTGTGTGTGTGACTGTGTGTGTGACTGTGTGTGTGTGTGACTGTGTGTGACTGTGTGTGTGACTGTGTGTGTGACTGTTTGTGTGTGACTGTGTGTGTGACTGTTTGTGTGTGACTGTTTGTGACGGTGTGTGTGTGTGTGACGGTGTGTGTGTGTGACTGTGTGTGTGTGAGTGTGTGACTGTGTGTGTGACTGTTTGTGTGTGTGTGTGTGTGTGACTGTGTGTGTGTGACTGTGTGTGTGACTGTGTGTGTGTGACTGTGTGTGTGACTGTGTGTGACTGTGTGTGTGACTGTGTGTGTGACTGTGTGTGACTATTTGTGTGTGTGTGTGTGTGACTGTGTGTGTGTGTGTGTGTGTGTGTGACTGTGTGTGTGTGTGACTGTGTGTGTGACTGTGTGTGTGTGTGTGACTGTTTGTGTGTGTGACGGTGTGTGTGTGACTGTTTGTGTGTGTGACTGTGTGACTGTTTGGGTGTGTGACTGTGTGTGTGTGTGTGTGTGTGTGTGACTGTGTGTGTGTGTGTGACTGTGTGTGTGACTGTGTGTGTGTGTGTGACTGTGTGTGTGTGTGTGTGTGACTGTGTGTGTGTGACTGTGTGTGTGTGTGACTGTGACTGTGTGTGTGTGTGACTGTGACTGTGTGTGACTGTGTGTGTGACTGTGTGTGACTGTGTGTGTGTGTGACTGTGTGTGTGTGTGTGTGACTTTGTGTGACTGTGTGTGTGTGTGACTGTGTGTGTGTGTGACTGTGTGTGTGTGTGTGACTGTGTGTGACTGTGACTGTGTGTGACTGTGACTGTGTGTGACTGTGTGTGTGTGTGTGTGACTGTGTGTGACTGTGTGTGTGTGACTGTGTGTGTGTGACTGTGTGTGTGACTGTGTGTGACTGTGTGTGACTGTGTGTGACTGTGTGTGTGTGACTGTGTGTGTGACTGTGTGTGACTGTGTGTGTGTGTGACTGTGTGTGTGTGTGTCTGTGTGTGTGTGTGTGTGACTGTGTGTGTGTGTGTGTGACTGTGTGTGTGTGTGACTGTGTGTGACTGTGTGTGTGTGTGTGTGTGTGTGTGTGTGTGTGACTGTGTGTGACTGTTTGTGTGTGTGTGTGTGACTGTTTGTGTGTGTGACTGTGTGTGTGTGTGTGTGTGTGTGACTGTGTGTGTGTGTGTGACTGTGTGTGTGTGTGACTGTGTGTGTGTGTGTGTGTGTGACTGTGTGTGTGTGTGACTGTGACTGTGTGTGTGTGTGACTGTGACTGTGTGTGACTGTGTGTGTGACTGTGTGTGTGACTGTGTGTGACTGTGTGTGTGTGTGACTTTGTGTGACTGTGTGTGTGTGTGTGTGTGACTGTGTGTGACTGTGTGTGTGTGTGACTTTGTGTGACTGTGTGTGTGTGTGTGTGACTGTGTGTGTGTGTGTGTGTGACTGTGTGTGTGTGTGTGTGTGACTGTGTGTGACTGTGTGTGACTGTGTGTGTGTGTGTGTGTGACTGTGTGTGACTGTGTGTGACTGTGTGACTGTGTGTGTGTGTGACTGTGTGTGTGTGTGTGTGTGACTGTGTGTGACTGTGTGTGTGTGTGTGTGTGTGTGTGTGACTGTGTGTGTGTGTGACTGTGTGTGTGTGTGTGTGTGTGTGTGTGTGACTGTGTGTGTGTGACTGTGTGTGTGTGTGTGTGACTGTGTGTGACTGTGTGTGTGTGTGTGTGTGTGTGACTGTGTGTGACTGTGTGTGTGTGTGTGTGTGTGTGTGTGTGTGTGTGTGACTGTGTGTGACTGTGACTGTGTGTGACTGTGTGTGTGTGACTGTGTGTGGCTGTGACTGTGTGTGACTGTGTGTGTGTGTGTGTGTGTGTGACTGTGTGTGGCTGTGACTGTGTGTGACTGTGTGTGTGTGTGACTGTGTGTGTGTGTGACTGTGTGTGTGTGTGACTGTGTGTGTGTGTGTGTGACTGTGTGTGTGACTGTGTGTGTGTGACTGTGTGTGTGTGTGTGTGTGTGTGTGACTGTGTGTGTGACTGTGTGTGTGTGACTGTGTGTGTGTGTGTGTGTGTGTGACTGTGTGTGTCTGTGTGTGTGTGTGTGTGTGACTGTGTGTGACTGTGACTGTGTGTGACTGTGTGTGTGTGTGTGTGTGTGTGTGGCTGTGACTGTGTGTGACTGTGTGTGTGTGTGTGTGTGTGTGACTGTGTGTGCTGTGACTGTGTGTGTGTGTGTGTGTGTGTGTGTGACTGTGTGTGTGTGTGTGTGTGTGACTGTGTGTGACTGTGTGACTGTGTGTGTGTGTGTGACTGTGTGTGACTGTGTGTGACTGTGTGTCTGTGTGACTGTGTGTGTGTGTGTGTGTGTGTGTGTGACTGTGTGTGACTGTGTGTGTGTGTGTGTGTGTGACTGTTTGTGTGTGTGTGTGTGTGACTGTGTGTGTGTGTGTGTGTGTGTGTGTGTGACTGTGTGTGTGTGTGACTGTGTGTGTGTGTGTGTGTGTGTGTGACTGTGTGTGTGTGTGTGTGTGTGACTGTGTGTGACTGTGACTGTGTGTGACTGTGTGTGTGTGACTGTGTGTGACTGTGTGACTGTGTGTGTGTGTGACTGTGTGTGACTGTGTGTGACTGTGTGTGTGTGTCTGTGTGTGTGTGTGTGTGTGACTGTGTGTGTGTGTGTGACTGTGTGTGACTGTGACTGTGTGTGACTGTGTGTGTGTGTGTGTGACTGTGTGTGACTGTGTGTGTGTGACTGTGTGTGACTGTGTGTGTGTGTGTGTCTGTGTGTGTGTGTGTGTGTGTGTGACTGTGTGTGTGTGACTGTGTGTGTGTGTGTGACTGTGTGTGTGTGTGACTGTGTGTGTGTGTGTGTGTGTGTGACTGTGTGTGACTGTGTGTGTGTGACTGTGTGTGACTGTGTGTGTGTGTGTGTCTGTGTGTGTGTGTGTGACTGTGTGTGTGTGTGACTGTGTGTGTGTGTGTGTGTGTGTGACTGTGTGTGACTGTGTGTGTGACTGTGTGTGAATGTGACTGTGTGTGTGTGTGTGTGTGTGTGTGTGTGTGTGTGTGTGTGTGTGTGACTGTGACTGTGTGACTGTGACTGTGTGTGACTGTGACTGTGTGACTGTGTGTGACTGTGACTGTGTGTGACTGTGTGACTTTGTGTGACTGTGTGTGTGTGTGTGTGACTGTGTGTGTGTGACTGTGTGTGACTGTGTGTGTGACTGTGTGTGTGACTGTGTGTGTGTGTGACTGTGTGTGTGTGTGACTGTGTGTGTGTGACTGTGTGTGTGTGACTGTGTGTGTGTGACTGTGTGTGTGTGACTTTGTGTGACTGTGTGTGTGTGTGTGTGACTGTGTGTGTGACTGTGTGTGTGTGACTGTGTGTGTGACTGTGTGTGTGTGACTGTGTGTGTGTGTGACTGTGTGTGTGTGTGTGACTGTGTGTGTGTGACTGTGTGTGTGTGACTGTGTGTGTGACTGTGTGTGACTGTGTGTGTGTGTGTGACTGTGTGTGTGTGTGACTGTGTGTGTGACTGTGTGTGTGACTGTGTGTGTGTGACTGTGTGTGTGTGTGTGTGTGACTGTGTGTGTGACTGTGTGTGTGTGTGTGTGTGTGTGTGTGTGTGTGTGTGTGTGACTGTGTGTGTGTGTGTGTGTGTGTGTGTAACTGTGTGTGTGTGTGTGTGTGTGTGTGTGTGTGTGTGTAACTGTGTGTGTGTGTGTGTGTGTGTGACTGTGACAAAAAAGTTTACAAAAAAACTTGTTTCATCTAAGAAAGGCTATCAGTTGTGTGTTACTATTTGTTGGGCCTTAAATGTAAATAGAATATTTAAACTTGTATTACCTAATTTTGTCATTTTAATTTTCCACACTGTACCTTTGGTTTATTGAATATTACCAGTGTGAGTCTGCCTTCCATACTGTACTTCCATTACTTAAGTAATGCTGTGTTTGTTGTCCTTTGACAGGCAGGTCCTGAGGCTCGGTGGAAATAAAGTCCGACTCAGTGTCAGCTTCACTGTCTGCCTCTGAGGGCTCCGACTCCACAGTCTCTGCCACGGCCTCCTCCTCCACCACCAGTGAGGACAGAGACAGAGATGAGGATGATGATGATGATGAGGAGGACAACACAGAGGATAATGTAAATATCCGGTTACTTTTTATATTATGGAGTAAAACAGTAGTTTTAGCATCTATCTTTAAGTAGCATCTATGAAAAATCTATTAAACTCTTACTAACATTTATATTTAATGTTCAGTCATTTTTACATCCCCAGATGTTTATGTTTATTCCAAACAACACAGACAAAAGCTTTGTTATGAGACTACAAGATTTAGAGCAGTTTACTGAAAGTGAGTAAAAAAAGGTCTCAATCTGAAAGGACAATGAAATGATCGATGTATTGCACACAGAAGCTGACAGATATTTAGCTGCGTGATCCAAACAAGAGTAAACCAAACAAATATTTTATTGTGTATATAAATGATCCACTCAAACCTATGGTATTTCAGGAAACAGAGGAGGAAGACTCGAACAGCTCAGAGTCCAGCGAGGCCTCTACTGCATCCACAGCCACTGTTTCCCCGGTGATTATTACTGAGGACATTACCCCAGCAACCGTTACCGAGGAGACAGCATCTGATCACATCGAGCCCACCATTGTCACAGACAATGCAGCAGACACAGGTCGTGGAGACAGTCTGGGATCATACCCCAGTGAGTACAAGTCTATTGTTTATTTAGAGGATAAGTCCTATCACAAGAAACCTGATGCCCACAAGTCCTGGGACTACTCCAGCAAGAAGAGCACCTATGAATCGGCCCACGGCAACGAGGTCCACAAGACCTTCAAGGTTTATAAGGTAAAGGTCAGTCACGTTATCAAAATTAGTGTTACATCCCAGGAATGCCACACTACATTAGATGATGTCATGCACTCACCCTAAAACAAGCAGGAGCAGCTGTTGTCTATGAACAAATCCAGTAGGATTACAAAGTAGGTTTGATGAGGTTTTAACAAAAAAATAAAAAAAAAATAAAGGAATAATCCGTTTCATAAACAAACCCTAAACCATAGTGCATCAATGCATGCTCAAACTTTTCCTCTAGCAGTGCTCAGTTTGTCCTCTCTGAGCAATGTTATTTTATTTATTGAAATTATGACCCTAATTTTAAAGAACACACCTTCAGATTTTTCTGGTTGTTAGATGCCCTGCTCTACCACCTGAGCCATTATGCCCCAGTGTATTAGTAATGGTGTAGTAATATTAGACCATGTTGGAACTGTCTGTTTACACTTGTATTGAAGCATGTTTCCATATTGGTCAGGCTTTGCAGGTTCACCATGACCTCCTGGAGGATGATACCAGTACTCGGAGGTTGAGACCCAGGGCTTGGACACCTCCTCAGGCTCGTCTCAGGACCTCAACCCCCGCCAGGCCTCGCTGCCCGAGGAGGACAGCACCGGCATCACTGATAACATAAGCTCTCGCACCAGTGACAGCTCTGGCACCACAGAAGAAGAAGAGGACAAACAGGAAAAGTAAGAGACAAGCCAAGACTAGCAAGGTTTGGAGAATTTTATACAAGCATACTGATCATGGGGAAAACTAAATTTTGACTAAACCAGTACTTACTACTGGTATTTGTAAATGATTGAGCATGGCTCAGTCTAGTCTAATACCAAAAGGATGCCAATGAGAAATACATTTATTTGTATGCACATAAAACATCCTTCTCAACCTGGGAGACAAATAATAATATATTTTGACCTCTAATTTGACTAGTAGCATTTGTGAATTCAATAGACCACAACTATTACACAAGGTTAACATAAAACATTACATTAACATGTATCTAACTCATTATATAACACGCTGTGTTAGAAACTGTAATAACATGTAACTACATAGTACTTACATACATACCCTAAACCTACCTACAATATGTAAGGTACATATAATTCCTCTATGTAGTTAGTTATTACAGTTTCTTACACAAGGAAGTAGATACATTTTATCAAGTGTCAAATAAAATGTCACCAACATTACATATGGCTGCAACAGAAACAACCAAAGTCACTGTCATTACAGTTCCTCAAAAAAAGGTTTATGTGCTGCTTTTTGAATGTATTGATGGGTTATTGTAAAATGGCTAGTAGTAATGCAAAAGGTAAAATAATCATCCACAAACAGTGGATATATTATTTATTTTATTGCAGCATAAGAAATTACATATTAACAGATTATTATTATTTTTATATATATATAGCGCTTTTCCACCTACTGTTGTAGGCACTCAAAGCACTTTACATACATTAAGCTATTCACCAGTGTTACAGCTGGAACACCACTGGAGGCAATGTAGGTTACGTGTCTTGCCCACAGTTCAACAAGCATACCACCCATACAATCTAAAAAAGATTGTTACAATGCAAATGTTAAAGTTTTCTTTCCCAGTTCAGTGCAAACCTGAACCTTTTTTCGAGGATAAAAGCAAGTCCTGTGAGCGCAGGCTATAGCTGCTTGAGGGGGAACAGCCTAAGTTTCAGTGTTCTAAAAGACAACACTGTGAAACCAACACGAGAATATAACACACAGTGATGAGTGAGAGATTTGCAGCTTGTAATGAAATGCGATGTCCTGTGATAGACCATATCCAAAGCATGTTGAGTTTGGGCAGAAGCACTTTATATTTTAAACTGATACCTGTCTCTTACAGAGCTGAGGAGGAGAGTGCGAGTTCAGACGGCTCTAGTGTCAGTGAGGAGTCTGAGGATGAGGAGAGCCAGAGCAGCGAGGAGGCAACGGCAACACCAGGAGGCGCCGACAGCGACTCAGATGAGAGTGACAGCGCCGAGAGTGACAGCGCCGAGAGTGACGCTAACGAGGAAGCATTGCAGCCAGACATCACCACCGATACGCCAGTGGTTGTCACCGCAAAATAAGCACACCAGAAGTGTTGGAGCAAACAGACTGTATCCCACACTGTATTCAACACAGGGTTTAGAATGAATGATGTCAACAAACACCAGTAAGACCAGGAAAGAATACATCCTATACATCTATCTACATACATATGTGCATTAATTATCTGTGCATTATTTATTTGAATTATTTCAAGAGCATTTGTCTTCTGAATTGACCCCAAAAAAAAAAAAAAAAACTGAATAATACGAGACATTAAACTCTGACTATGGCCAGAGGGGTGCATCCTGGCTTAAGTAATTTAAAAGTCAGGTTTTAGTTGGAGTAATACTGCATTTACATGAATCCTGCAGATGGTAGATGAGAAGTGTAATTTCACAACAATTCTTCTTGTACTGCTTCAGGCATAGGCACTAGCACCCTAAACCGACTGTGGTTCCACCAATGATGTGACAGGTCTGACAGTTCTGGCTGTGTTTTATGTTTGATAGTGTTTTAGATGTTTTACCATTGCCATGATTTGATAAAACTGTGCACGTAGCAGAGTGGTTAGCACTCCTGCCTCACAGCAAGAAGGTTGTGAGTTCAAAACCCGGCCAACTCAAACATTCTCGGCCGACTCCGGTCTTTCTGTGAGAAGTCTGCATGTCCTCCACGTGTTACTGTGGGTTCTCTCCGGGTACTCCAGCTTCCTCCCACCGCCCAACGGCATGCATGTATAGGTTAATTGGCAACACTAAAGTGTCCCTAGTGAATGAATGTGAGAGTGACTGCCTGTCAATGTCTGTCTCTAAGTGTCAGCCCTGCGACTAAGTGGTCATTGTCCAGGGTGTACCCCGCCTCAGGCCCAAAGCTGCTGGGATAGGCTCCAGTCACCCGTGACCCCTAACAGGAAAATGGATAGATGTGCTTACTAACCCTGACCTGGGCTTATTTTTACAATGAAATGTAAACATGACAGACAATTTATTATTGGATGTCTATCCTTTTCCAAGAACAAGTATATTTAATCTTAAAGACCCTTCCTAATTAAATAATGAATGCCTAAACAACAGGTATAAAATGTATAGTTTTCAGAACAAGGAAAGTAGAACCTTTGCACAAAGCAACTTTCATGAAGAGCAGAAGGTGATGTTGAATGCAGAGAGTAAATCATCCCTGCTGTAGAGTCACTTTGGAGGGTTTTAATGCCCTCAACACTGAGTTGTGGGAAAGCACACATTGAGGGGCTGTGGGAAGGGAAAGAGTGTAGTAGGGAAACATTTCAGAAAGACCCTGTCAATTTCAAAGCTCTTATACATTTTAAATATTTAGAATATGTAGCTGTAATATATAGCTGCTTAACACTGGCATGATCAGCCAACCATGTCAAATACAGAGTTTTTATATAAATTCTGATCAATGAAACCACATTTGGTGTGCTATGTTCCCTTGGACTCCTGTTTCTGTCTTCTCCTTGATTCATGTGAATGCAGCATGACATAAGTTAACCATGCTATTCCCCACAGTGCACTACTCTCTGGATTCACTATAATAGTGCAAACTGAATGTATAAGACTTTGTATTTGTCTAAATTTGTTTTTTGTGGTGAAGTTTTCCAAATGAATCATCTTTGACTTCACTTTGCATAATTGTTTAAAACATTCTATGTACTTTGTTGTGTTGTAAAAACAGACAATAAACCAAAGAATATCTCGCACTTATGCTGTAATGAAAGTCAACACTTTTCTGAAACACAAATGTTATATGGTCCTTTTTTAAAATTAAGGGAACCAGTTGTTTCATGTATTTTTGTATAATGTATTTAACACCCTGGTATATAACATCATTTTTATGATTAACTTTAACAACAGTACATGTATAAAATACATTGATCAATAAAATCTTTAAAAAAGGGCCAAATGGAGGTTTATCTTTCTCCAGGAAAGCTGTGGATACGTAACAAGTAGGGCTGGGACTCGATTAAAAAAATTAATCTAATTAATTAGAGGCTTTGTAATTAACTAATTGAAATTAATCGCATTTTAATTGCATATAAATATTTGACCTGAGAACAGTGAGAAGTAATTTTTCACATGGATTTTTAGTATACCATTGAATAATGACTGAATACACAAGCTTAATCAACAAAATATTGATGATTTATTTCAGTCCAGCAGACCAGTGCAATGTTTGCAATTAAGTGTAGCAGTGTAGTTACCCTGGTCCTTGTAACTTTACTTGGAGTCGGGCTAACGTCCACGCTAACTCCTATGTGTTTTTGCGTTGAGGTGATATTTGAGGCTGGAAAAAATAAGTGTGGTTAAAATTGTTATTTATTTTTTGCGTTTGCGTTTAACGCGTTAATCCTAATTAATTAAAGTCCCGTAATTAATTAATGTTAATTAACGCGTTAAAGTCCTGGCCCTAGTAACAAGATTTGAAAAGTCCTGGAAAAGTGGGCAGAGCCCAGCAGAGACAGTCGGATGAGCTGAGGGCTGGGCTGAGCGGGACTGTGATAAGCAACCTCTGTAGCCACCCCAGCTGCCCTGGGGCAGACGTTGTTATTGGATGACCTGCCCTAACTTCTGAGTTACTGCACCCCACAGACTGTAGACCTGCTGCATCTGGGCCATGGACTCTTGTTAAATTGTGTTCTGAGAAAATCTCCAAAATATTAATGTATATTGTATGTATTATAAAACAGAATTAAACCAGAGAATTCGAATACAATCTCTTTGATAACATAGATGGCTAGCCGTGTAACTGTGTAAATGAAAATAGACAATGAGAAGATGCTTCGGACTGAATACTGACTAGAATATACAAGTGTGACAGTTGGGACTGTCCACCAGAGATAACTACTGTATTTAACATGCCCATTGTATGCACTGTTAAAGGTTCCTATGTTCATAGAGCAGGGGTCTCCATCCTGTTTTCTTCAGAGAGTTACTTAGCAACAAGCTACTTGTGTTTGTAACATTTATTCTCATAGCTTATTTCAACACAGACAAAATAAATTTTGTTTTGTCAGAACATTAACCCCCCTCCTTGAATCGCCACCTTATCGTGGTGAAAGGGTTTGAGTGCCCGAATGATCCTAGGAGCTATGTTGTCGGGCTATATGCCCTAGTAGGGTCTCCCAAGGCAAACAGGTCCTAGGTGACGGGCCAGACAAAGAGTGGTTCAAAACCCTTTATGGATAAAAAAAACAAGGACGTAAGGACCGTAACGTCGCCCGGTATGGTGCAACCGGGGCCCCACCTTGGAGCCAGGCCCGGGGTTGGGGCTCGCAGTCTTTCCCCTCGCTCCTTCGGGCTGAGCCCAGCCGTGCTCAGCCCGAAGGAGCGTTAAGAGGCCGGTGCAAAGTGGATTGGGCGGCTGTTGAAGGCGGGGGCCTCGGCAACCCAGAATCTGGCGCTAGGAACATGGAATGTCACCTCGCTGGTGCGTAAGAAGCCTGAGCTTGTTCTTCGTCCCGGTCGTGGAACACTGGACCAGCTCTATACCCTCTCCAGGGTGCTGGAGAGTTTATGGGAGTTTGCCCAACCAGTCCACATGTGTTTTGTGGATCTGGAGAAGGCATTCGACTGTCTCCCTCGTGGCGCCCTGTGGGGGGTGCTCTGGGAGTATGGGGTCCGGGGCCCTTTGTTAAGGGCTGTCCGGTCCCTGTACGACCAGAGCAGGAGCTTGGTTCCCATTGCCGGCAGTAAGTCAGACCTGTTCCCAGTGCATGTTGGACTCTGGCAGGGCTGCCCTTTGTCTCCAGTCCTGTTCATTATCTATATGGACAGGATTTCTAGGCGCAGCCAGTGCACGGAGGAGTCTGGTTTGGGGACCACAGGATCGTCTCTGCTTTTTGCAGATAATGTTGTCCTGTTGCCTTCATCAAGCCAGGACCTTCAGTGTGCACTGGGACAGTTTGCAGCCGAGTGTGAAGCGGCTGGGATGAGGATCAGCACCTCCAAGTCTGAGACCATGGTTCTCAGTCGGAAAAGGGTGGCTTGCCCCTTCAGGTTGGTGGAGAGATCTTGCCTCAAGTGGAGGAGTTCAAGTATCTTGGGGTCTTGTTCACGAGTGAGGGAAGGAGGGTGAGATTGACAGACGGATCGGTGCAGCTTCTGCAGTGATGCAGCTTCGATGTACCGGTCTGTCGTGGTGAAGAAGGAGCTGAGCTGTAAGGCAAAGCTCTCGATTTACCGGTCAATCTACGTTCCTACTCTCACCTATGGACATGAGCTTTGGGTCATGACCAAAAGAACAAGATCCCGGATACAAGCGGCCGAAATGAGTTTTCTCCGCAGGGTGGCGGGGCGCTCCCTTAGAGATAAGGTGAGGAGCTCGGTCACTCGGTAGGAGCTCAAAGTAGAGCCGCTGCTCCTCCACAACGAGAGGAGCCAGCTGAGGTGGCTCGGGCATCTGTTTTGGATGCCTCCTGAACGCCTCCCTAGGGAGGTGTTTCGGGCATGTCCCACCGGGAGGAGACCCCGGGGAAGACCTAGGACACGCTGGAGGGACTATGTCTCTCGGCTGTCCTGGGAACGCCTCGGTATCCCCCCGGAAGAGCTGGAGGAAGTGTCTGGGAAGAGGGAAGTCTGGGTGTCTCTGCTTAGACTGCTGCCCCCATGACCCGGTCCCGGAGAAGCGGTAGAAGATGGATGGATGGAGTCTGGTATTGCACTACGACATATTATCATATTTTATACTACTCACACAAGGTTGTAGTATAAAATATAAAAAAAAAACATCATCATGTGAGAGAGATTGATAATTCACTTTGTTACTACTTCTTGTTACTACTGCTTTCAAATAGGAGCACACATTAATGTATCTACTATTTTTTTTCCTTATGCTTTGTATGTAAACAAATAACAATGTCTTGACACTTTGCTCTGGTCCTCATTGTAATAACGCTATCCTGGTCTGCAGGAAACAGTCAGTTGTGTCATACCAAATTAGAATTAGGTGGGGAGAAAAAGTATAATTTTGACACACAAACAAAAGATTTAGATTGTCAAATTAGCCTTAACAACTGACACATTTTTTCCTTTTATAATATCGACTAGAACCTAAATCAAGCACCCCTCTAATTTAAAATATGCTGTAGTCCAATTGTACTGCGCAGCCAATGACGGTAGAAGGGGTGGACATACAAGCCCGCATCTGGGCTGGGAGCCTATTAGGAAGTATGCGTAGGCTCCATCAAGCCTGGCTCCCATTGACATCCATTGAAAAATCGACGCCAATTACTAAGTGACTATTTTTGTCACAGTCATCATTCTAACTATGCCGTCTTTGTTTTAACACATTCTTATTATTCCCATAATCGTTATATTGATATTTGCCACATATCATATCAAGATATTAATTATAATAACTGACCTATCAACTGCCTCCATTCTTCTATGTCTGCGCGCGGGGGCGTGGCTGACAGGTTTGATTGGCACTTGCTCCTGTCTTGTTGTTTACGCTGTTCCCTCGGGAGAAGATGTTGCTGGATATTTATGGACAGAAAACAGATTCACAGAAGCCTAACTATTTTAAATCAGCGAAAGTTGAAACACTGGACCAAACTTGATTAATAATATAAAGATACAATCATATCTAACCTTCAATTAGAAAGGTATAATGCTCTTATACAGTTCGGTGTTTGTGCTGCTAATAAGATATTTTTGTAGTTCTAAACTACACGTTTAGACCTAAAGCAAATTTTAACGTTTTTAGTTTTTTTTTTTTTTTTGTAAGATAAGGTTAAAAGTCTCTGATTGAATAATTACTGTTTAGTTTGCACACTCAGTAAAGGCCATAATAAAATCATAATAATAAAAAAAGAAAATTACCGTTATGGTGAACACATTTGACACATGCTTATTTTATGAAAATAGATATTGTTCTCGCTCCACAGATTTCCTAAAGGTGAGGCTGTCAGGCTGAGGCTGATCAGAAGAAAGGCTCTTGGTTGTAAACATTACACCTGCAATGCCCACCAAGCTCTGAGACTTTTTATTTTAGAAAACACTTTCCTTACTCTGCAGTCATACATTCCTTAAACATTACTGTAGCTAAAGTGCTTGTGTTAGTTTTATATTTATACATTTGTCATCTGTAAATTATGACAACAGTAGACAGGTAAATGTTTATGTCAAGTTTTCAACATGACAGACATTACCTCTAACCCAGTACAGTTCACATTTATTAAAGTATTATATTTAGGCAAGTGTAAGTTCAAATCAAAGTCCACTATTTTCTAAAAACAGTCCTTACACACACAGTAACATACAGTGAGCTGGTGAATAAAAGACCAAGATTAATGTTGTCATTTGTTCTGTGATTAACAGTAAATCTCATGAACAGAGGTGACCGGTCCCAACAGCAAGACTTGTTTTTAACATAAGTTTTTACTTTGTTCTCTGTCTTTGCAGAGCCCCTCTACAGTTGTCACCTGTCTGCTTCTGCTTCTGTCAGCCCTCCCCAGTCCAGTCTAGTCCTGTCCAGTTATTGGTCTGCCCACAGTTAGTCAGTTTTCTGTCGGAGCTTTGCTGCTATCTGTAGGAAGTGAGCATGTAATCAACAACAAGCTTCTGATTGGCTTACTGGTTACCATACAAACAGGCACTCAAATCAGCCCATATGCCCAAATTAGGGACTTCTGGCTCCATAAAAGGAACATGGCGTCAACAACACCTCCATAACGGCTAGAAAAGGCACCTGAAAGAGCTTCAATCTCGAGGTTTGTAAAGCTATGGGCAGTGTTGGTCATCTTACTTCAAAAAAGTAATTAGTTACAGTTACAAATTACTTCTCCCAATAAGTAATTGAGTTAGTAACTCAGTTACCACATTGTAAAAGTAACTCAGTTACTCGGCAAAGTAACTGAAGTTATTTTTTATGTTCCATAAGGGTATTACGATCTATAACAGCTTAAATATCAAAGATGTTTAAATTATTGAAGAATAAAAACACTATATATAGTATTTTAGAACATTTGGTATTTATTTACACTAAATAGATTGCAGTCTGCCATATGATATAAATAAAAACATATAAAAAATAAATATTGAAAATAAAATTCAATGGCAAAATTAAGTCACACAAATGTAAACTTGTGTAAAAAGAAACAAAGGAAGATCTGGCCATTAAGTAGTGCAAATCTCTGTACCTGTAAATTATTGCACAATAAACAAAACACAATCCAACTCTCTCTGTAGATTAACATGTCGTCATTCTCAAAAAAAATGAATAATACATTAATCTATTCTAAAATACTCCTCTCATCTAACAACTAAACCAGTGGTTGTTGCTGACACATAAAATCGAGCGTTGCTTGTTTTATTAGTGACTGTCTCCTTCACAGGAACTCACGCTAGCTGCCTTTGGGATTAGCAGCAGCAACAAGTGCCGTGTTAGCATGTGTTGATGTGAGGTGCTTCATAAGATTTGAGTTACTTGAGGCAGACGTGGATAAAGTCTTTTTTCCTGGACATAGCATGTTACAGAAACATTCTTGCCTTTAATTTCAATTAACGAGAAGTAGTGCCGGTACTTCCAGTTCCCCCCGCTCTCTCCAGCAGCAGCTGATGTGTAGCCAAAGCATGACACCAAATTGTAGTAACACAACACTTTACATTCTAAGTAACGATAACGGCGTTACAATGATGGGAAAAGTAATTTATTAGATTACTCCGTTACTGAAAAATTAACGCCGTTAGTAACGCCGTTAGTAACGCCGTTAGTAAAGCCGTTAGTAAAGCCGTTATACTCTAACGCCGTTACTTCCAACACTGGCTATGGGTGACGTCACACTCCTTATGTCCAGCCCCTTCTACAGTTACTTTGCGCAGCAGGGCTAAAGGTCACACTGGACCCGATTCAGCTATTTGCTTAATGTGTGCTTCCACACCAAACCACGGCTTTGATGTTGTTTTTTTTAACTTTTGTGGCGACAGAAAAGGTCTCAACCAATCACATACAACTAAACAACGTCACAGCAACAATGGCGGATCTTCTGATTGCTTGTGTGTCAACCCATTCCGTATTGTTTGACCAAACACATAAAAACTAGAAGGACAATGTGTGGCGTAACATTGCCAACTAACTGGGCTATAATGATTGTGTTGTGATATAATGACTGTTGTGTGATAGTTATTTCTTGTTGTTTAGTCCTGTGCTGTAGTAGGCTAGCAGCCTACGCTATATTTGGAGGTTATAAACGGAGGACAAGGAGATGGCGGTTTCGGCTAGAGTTTGGGCAGAGGACATTTAACGACACCAAGGTTGTTGTGTGTCACGTGCGGACTTACTCTGCAGTCAGCGTGGCTGGCCCGGTTCGGTGGGCCTCAGGGGTCCGAGGCGAGAGTCCTGGGTGTTTTCCAGAAGTTTCGTCGCGTACTGAAGAGTGTTCCACACTGTTCCTGTTACTGCCCACATAGCAAGGCCTCCATTTTTCTCTGTGTACCGTGTAAAAGTTTGAGTTTGTGTAAGTTATTGCAATGTTCATGAAAGAGTTCTCAGCTGTTGCTTTGCTGGTTAAAATCTTGCTTCTGCGCGCGCTCTTTTGGGAGAGCAAACGCGGGAGCAGGCACGGTCCGTTTCCACAAGGCCCGAAGCGTTGGGAGGTTGCCGAGACGGGCGGTCCTGCGGACTGTCCGTAGACAGTATCCGATAAGAAACAGGAAGCCAAGAGGAAGATTTTTGGCTAGCAGCCAGCTTTATCAACTTTGGCCGGGGGCGTGTCCTATGCTCTCTTCCAGCGGAAGGGGAAGTCGCTTTGGAACATTTAACTGAGTTAAACTAATTTTTAAAACATTCCTAGTTTCGCGAGGTAATTGTTTTTATTCATTCATTCATTCATTAATTTTCTACCGCTTTGTCCCGTTAGGGGTCGCGGGTGACTGGAGCCTATCCCAGCAGCTTTGGGCCTGAGGCGGGGTACACCCTGGACAGTGGCCAGTTAGTCGCAGGGCTGACATTTAGACATAGACAGTGACAAACAACCATTCACTCTCACATTCATTCACTAGGGACACTTTAGAGTTGCCAATTAACCTATACATGCATGTCTTTGGACGGTGGGAGGAAGCCGGAGTACCCGGAGAGAACCCACGGTAACACGTGGAGGACATGCAGACTCCTCACAGAAAGACCGGAGTCGACCGAGAATGTTTGAGCCAGCCGGGTTTTGAACTCACGACCTTCTTGCTGTGAGGCAGGAGTGCTAACCACTCTGCCACGTGCACCCCCGTAATTGTTTTTATAAAACACAAAACATTCGCACACGTAGGATTGTACAGAAAAATTCAGAGTATTATGAATATGCAGAATATTATGGAAACAGTCATTACATTTCATTAAAACCAAAACAGGAACTGTAAACAAAATGGGATAAGAAGTTATTTGGTCACAACTCCACATCCTGGAAAAGAAAAGTATAAACAACACAATATCAAAAATACATTTTCCTTTAATGTAATAATTACGAAATTGTCTTGATTGATTGGATAGAGTCATTCGTCCATTTGACCACCAGGGGGTGGTGTTTTGACCATTGTAGAAGTCTATTTTCAAAGACACTTTGGCTGTCCTTTTATCTGAAAGAAAACAGTGTTAACCCAGTCCTCTTCCAGACTTTAGATACAAGCTTGTCTCTGAAGGCCTCTGGCAATGATAGAAAAGACAGGACAGTAAATCTGTGGGGATTCCGAGGGCTGATCTGCTACATGTCAAAGACAAAGACCATGTTGTTACTCCGAAAACAGTTCCTACCGGTTCTTTTGGTACGAGTGTTGGAGCTAAGACTAAGAAAATAAAACTATAAAACCAATGTAAAGTTTGTCTGTTTAATTCCACTCAGAAAAAGGTATAAGTACAGCACTGTTACACAACACAATGTTAACATGAGGTCAGCCCACGTGTTGTGCTGCTTATCAACTCAATGCCCTAAAAGTCCTAACCTTTGGCCACACCTCACACAGGAGGGGGCACTTCCTGCCATTGCATCAGTATTTTTCCCACTGTGTCCATCCAGCTGTGACCAACTGGTTCTAACTGGTTTCAACAGATGAGGTATTTAGTGACCTAATCTAGGGTGCAGTGTAACGTACAAAGTGTACAAATAACATACAGAAAAGTTATAAGGGTGCTTCTTATTATAAAACACTAATAATGTTTACTTTGAAAATGTAACTAACTGTAGTGAGACTATTTAGGGCTGCTTTTAGGAAAATTAACATTCTTTGTGTGATAGCTACAGTTTCTAGTTAAATGATTTTGACTTGACATGTATGCATGTATGTCTACTGAGATAAAAAAATAAAATAAAACAAATACACTGTTTTAGTTGAAGACGCAAAACGACTTCACAGACACCTATGTGAGGAAAAGGAAACTAAAAATGGGCAGGCTGGTAAACAGGCTCAGTTTTTCAGATTTATAAGCTGAAATACAGCAATGAAGTTGAAAGATAACGAGTTTGTATAATGAGGTGGCACAGGAAAGTTTACAGAATGCTTTTGAACAGGGTTTGCAGCACACTTGAGGAGGAGCAGGTACTGTATATGAGGCAGGTCAGGGCACGTCTGAGAGCGAGGGAGAGCCTTGTAAAAGATGTTCTAAGGATTTTTTGAGGACTATTTTTTGAGTAAAGAGGCCAGAAGGAGCAGAAAGTCAAGGAACGAGAGGAGAAAGATGAGATGTACAATTTTTTAATGAGCCTGGCTCCAGCCATGAGGCTGCCTTCAGAGCGGCAGTCCTGGCTGAAAATAAAAATCCAGGAGATGGTTTATGAGGCAGAGTTTAGTCCTCCATCTACATCAACATATCATACAATTAAAGTTAATTAATATTACCCTGGACAAAGTAGTAATAGTAGTAATCACAGAATATAACTTTTCGTCTTTTAGACTTTTATCCAATAACAAAAATTTTATTTTGTTATTGAGTAATTTAAGAACTGGGGTTGTCATCAGAAAATACATGTTGATTCACATTTTTTTAAATGCAGGAAAACTGTTGCATCAAATGGATTCACAGCAGAGTATGTAGGCGGAGCTGAGCGGGAAGAATTTGCGCTCCACGCTCAAAGTATTTCATAATTACTCCGCTCAAGCTCCGCTCTGGGTGTACTGTTTTCCGCTCCTCGCTCCCTCCCCCACTCCGTCCTTTTATGTCTCGCTCCGTTTTCGCTCCAGGGTATTTTTTTTTTTTAATAACACCAGTGTCTGATCAGAAGATGCATGTAGTGTAAAACGAATACGCAGTACTTTATATAAATGTTTGTGAAAGTACAAATAAAACAATACAAATGCAAACAAATGCAAAATATGATTAGAAACATTTTGAGTCCCCATCCGTCTACTGACAGTGGTTTGGTCCTGGGACTCCTGGCTCGTGATTGGTAATTGAGCGATAGTGGAGCGTTTCGGAGTGGGAGAAAATCACAACGCTCCAACATTTAAAAAATCCGCTCCTCGCACCTGGCAAAATCACACAACTCCGCTCCCACTCCGCACCGCTCACATACTCTGATTCACAGTGACAAGCTTTGTTGCTTTGTTGGATGCATTGTTGATTTTTTTCTAAATCTAATTGTGCCGCAACTATGGAAAGTGAATGTGTTACATTTTGGCTAAAAAATGTTGTCTGGAGGAGCTCCTCAAATTGCCCCGCAGACATTCGAAAGTAAGCGCGGAACCGGCCATGACAAAGTTTCAGCTTCTGTACCAGATTAGCATACTCCCCTTCACTCTCTCTGTTCTTTAAGACTGGGTGCATCCAAAACCTCCTCTTCGGTCTTTTAAAGAAAATTAAAAGCACTGGATGATGAAGAGTCCGTATTTTATCAGCTGTCCCCGCAAATGTTTTGGAATGTTGGAGCTCTGAATCGCTCTGAAACACGGACATTGCAAATTTACGTTGCTGCTGATGTAAAAAACTCTTTGCACACAAAATACTTTTTTCGTTACGCGTCAAGTGTGAAAGGGCATTAACGCTGTCAGAACAAAGACAGAGTAGAAGAGGGAAGACGTCAACAAGTGATTGGCATTTAAGAGGACAGGTCATGTTATCAATAAAAATAATTTTCAAACGTTGATATGCTTTTTAACTACAGCTATGCATGCAAAGTGAACTGCAGCCTGGCGCGGCTGAATGTTGCTATTCTATTAGCTGCAGCTATGTTAGCTAACTAAGCAAACTAATGTTAGCTAATTGTCTAGACAGTTCTGTACGGACAAAATTGGGCTTCTGTTATATTTGAGAAACTTTGTATATTTTAACACTTAAGGTGGTTGGAAAATTTTATGTAGGATTTAATTTGGAACATATTTTTTATTTAGGCTGATCGAAATGTGTGGAATGTTAAATGGAAAGTAAAGGCAGAAAACTCAAATGCACTTCTTTTCTTGACGTAATCTATAAAAATAATTGTAGATTAAAAAATATTTGACTTGCTGTTAGGAACATGGTAATCTAAATTATGGTGTTTTTCTTTTGCTCTTATTGTTGGTCGGCAGCATAAAGATGTATTTACAGCCTGTGTGACTGGAGATTGTTAATAAAAAGAACAACCAACAATCCAAGTAGTTATTAAGGTACGTTCACACCAAACGCGAATTAAGCGTTAAGCGCGAGTGATTTACATGTTAAGTCAATGCAAAGACGCGATTAGGACGTGTGGGAGTCCTGCGGCGCGATTCGCGCTATGAAATGCGGCGCGAATGACGCGATTCGCGCGAATGAGGCGGCGCGAATAGCGCGAATTGAGCGTTTGACGCGCTAAACGCGTCCAACGCTTCATTCGCTCGAAGTTGAAAAATCTGAACTTTTGCAGAAATTCGCGGCGCGTTAACCAATCAGGAGCTTGCTCTAGTAGTGACGTGCTCTGACGGAGGCGGACCGTAGAGGCAGAAATCCAAAACAACAATGGAGGACGGTTATCGGGGCAGCCTGTGGGATACGAAACATCTTCGTCATTTTTCAGAGCCAGGAATCTTAAAAGTTCTTGCTCGAAGGAAAGTGAGTGAGGGTCGGAAACTCTGGTAAGTTGCAAAAAAACGCCTTTTAATTCTTTAGAGTTGTATATATTGAGCCAACTAGCTAGCTAAAGCCTGAGCTAATTTGCCGTCCTTTATAACTAGTTTTCCACCGCCGAGTTTATAGAGGATATGTGTTGTTTGTGACTGGTGTAATGTTCAAATGTTAACTTGTATTATAATTTAATAATATAATATGTATATTATATATATTGTCATGACAGAGCTGACTTTTGATGCCAATGAGCCTGGGCACCCCCCCTGTGAAAACCTGCTGCTGCAGCTTCCCCTGCCCCATCCACATCTGCTGCTGTATCCACAGTGTGTACAGGCAATAAATACATATCATATACAATCATTGACAGTAAGCCCTCATAGCCTCTCACATTCAGATACAAACACAGCCCTGGTGGTTTGTTAATGAGTGGATAATGTTTTTCTGCCTTTTTCATGTGTCATTTAATACAGAGCAACCAAAGAGAAGACCCCAGGAGAAGAAGTTCAGAAGCTCTCAGAACACATGCTGTAGCTCCAGCTCCAGGTTCAGAGGATCTTCTCTTGAGTCTGGTCCCTTCTCTGCAGAAGTTACTGTCTTGGACGAAACAATTTGTCAAATTTCAAATACATACATTAATCTATGAAAGCAGCACAGTTCTGCTTCATTTGGAACCCAGTGTATAGTTTTTAAAATGATGCAGCTGTCACAGCAAGGAATAAACCAGACTCTCTCTGTTCTCCTTCACTTTAGGATTCTTTTATTCCTGCTCAGAAATAGTGCATTAAGTTTTGTGTATAGTTTCATAATTCCATTTTTTTAAATAAATGTTTTATATAATGACCAAAGGTTTTGATGTGTTTGTCACAAACATTTCAATATTTCAGACTGATTTATTTAGAATAAATAGAAGAAAGTTTATAATGTTCAGTATTTAAGACTAGATACTTATGGTAAACACTTGTTCATTTTTATTATATTCTATTGCAAACACATCTACAATAGTACAGTAAGAAAACAGTTATTTATGATTGGACCAGTGTTGTATTAATGAGAAACAAGCCATGAGTCATAGATTCTTTTTGGAGGCTGGCTCCTTTTATTAAAGAAATAAAAACAAATAAGAGATACAACACACTGTTATAAATACAATTCTAAATACGATTTTATAGACATAATACTATATTGACTGTACTAATAACTGTGTTCAGAAGACTGTAGTTGTCCACATATTAATTACTCATAATCACATCAAATATTGACTGGAGACAGATGGACAGACTTGAATAGAGCGTCAGTAGTTGCTGTCCTGCGGGAAATCCTCGCACCGACCCGGGACAACAGGTCATCGAACTGGGGCCGGGTCAGTGGGAAGTACCGCTGAAAGCGGCCGTCATCCAGGCGCAGCTCCTGGAGAAGTTTGTGAAACTTACGGAGCTGGGTCCGCCTCTGAAGCATCCGATGGACCCCGCACAGCGCGAGCGGGTTCACGCCGTTTTCAGTCCTCCAAAGTAAATAGAGCACTGCTACTTTCTCGATAAAAACCCATCTCAACCATTCTTCAACAAGACCGGAAGACAACCCGCCTGGCAGAAGCCCATGACGCAAATTCGCGTCTGTTGTTGAGTGAATTTCACGCGCGAATGAAGCGAATTTCACGCGCGAATGAAGCGAGTAAACTCAAAATGTTCAAGCGTCCAACTACGCGCGAATAGCGCGATTTATTCGCGCAATTCGCGTTTGGTGTGAACGCTGCTTTAGGCCCGAGCCGGTGATGACCGGGAGGGCCTATTATTTTTGCTCGGATTTTTTTTTTTTTTTCTTCCGACCCAATGATCCTAAATTTGACCCAGTGAACATGCACGAAAAGTCATTTTTATTGGTCCCAGACTTCAAGCTCGGCGAAAAATTTATGTATTTGAAGTCGCCGAAAAAAAAATACGAAAAATGACTCAGTGGCGACCCTACAAAATCAAAATACATTGGGCCTATGGAAAGTGAAAGTAACTTTTTCCAACGTAGAAAAATGAAACTTGGTACATCCATAGGACACCTCAGCAAACAGAAAAGTCTATGACAGCCACACCTAAACTCAACAGGAAGTCCGCCATGTGTAGGGTGAAAGCAGCGGCCACTAAAATCGCACACCTTGCGCAGAAAGATGCAAATCATTGTGTTTTAATCTAAATGGCCTCAAATTTGGTGAGTATCATCTAGACACGTGTGCCAACCAAAGTTGTGACTTTGTTTATGATATCTTATCGGGTATGGGTGTGGCAAGCCTGTAACGAGGTGGCCATTTTTGTGAAAATAAAACGTCTCTTAACTCTCAAACGCCTTTTCGGATCGAGTTGGACCCACAAAGGCGTTTGTGCACATTCATGACCTCAACAAAAAAATATGTAAATAAAAGGGTTATCTTTAGAAATGGCTCTCCAGCGCCCCCTACAAACTTATAATGGGACCCAAGAATTTAGTTTGTCATAGAGACATAAAATTTTGTACACACATCTCTTATGTCATGACGAGCATAAAAGCCAATGACAACCACCCCCTATCTATAAATGTGTTGCCATAGCAACGTCCCAAAAATGTGGAAAAAGTCAATGGGAAGTGAAATTTTTAATTAGTTGTAGGCAAATGAAACTTGGTACACACAACCATGATGGGCTTATGAACAAAAAAGCCAATTGGGATCACACCCTATCACACACGGGAAGGCGGCCATTTTGAATTGAAAATGTGAACCGACTAAAAATACACCTCTTTTTTAAAAGTACACATACAATTGCTGCTTCATTCCACAGACACCAAACTTGGGCAAAATGAGCTAAACACATGTATGTAAAATAGACAAGCGTTTTTCTAGACTTTTTTGCTCGAGTTATATTTTTTTCATTATAATTCGGTATATATTTTTTTATAATATTTTTTCTGCAAAATGATCCTCAATTTGACCCAGTAAACGTACAACTAAAAGTCATTTTTATTGGTCCCAGATTTCAAGCCCAGCGAAAAATTTATGTATTTGAAGTCCCCGAAAAAAAAATACGAAAAATGACTCAGTGGCGACCCCTAGAAAAGTAAAAATACATCGGGCCTATGGAAAGTGAAAGTAACTTTATTCCAATGTAGAAAAATTAAACTTGGTACATCCATAGGACACCTCAGGGCAAACTGAAAAGTTTATTACAGGCATATCGTAAACTCAACAGAAAATCTACTATGTTGGGTGTAATGCGTGACCACCTAAATCGCACCCCTTGTGTCTAAAGGCTTTTCATCTAAACAGCTCCAAATTTGGTGAGTATCATCTAGACACGTGTGCCAAAAAAAAATATCAATTTGTTTTTTGATACATTTGTGGCTGTGGTCGTAATGAGTCTGTGAAGAGGCAACCTTTGGGAAATAAATGCCATTTCCCAATTGCCAGGATCCTTCCTTTAGAGGAGGCCCCTCCAGAGCCACGGCTAGAGTCTTAGAAAACTCCTCAGAATCCTTTGGAACTTGTAACCTTGTAGTTTTAGACAAGTTATATTTGCATTTTGCCTTTTTAAACAGGGGGGTGCAGCAATTCCTGAGTCATCTCAAATCTCCAGCCAGTACTTTGTTTTTCTCGCCTTAGCCCAAGCATAATCTATTATTTCCAAAGGTTCAGACAGCTCCCAGGAAAACCAGGGATTGTGGAGACCTTTAACTCTAAATTACAAGGTGGTGTAGCAGGCCCAAGCAGTAGCACAGGCTTATTTGACATTACCGTGAAGTTTACGCTTTAAAGCACGAAATGCAATCCTCCGAGTGCATGTGTCCCCGCGGTCTCAAGGGAGGCGAGGGCCTTTATCGCCGCTTGCGGCTTTAATTAGGCCCGAGCCGGTGATGGCCGGGAGGGCCTATTGTTTTTGCTCGGATTTTTTTTTTTTTTTTTCTCTTTCTTCTTCTCCCCATATGATCCTAAATTTGACCCAGTGAACATGCACGAAAAGTCATTTTATTGGTCCCAGACTTCAAGCTTGGCGAAAAATTTATGTATTTGAAGTCGCCGAAAAAAATATACGAAAAATGACTCAGTGGCGACCCCTACAAAATCAAAATACATTGGGCCTATGGAAAGTGAAAGTAACTTTTTTCCAACGTAGAAAAATGAAACTTGGTACATCCATAGGACACCTCAGGGCAAACTGAAAAGTCAATGACAGTCACACCTAAACTCAACAGGAAGTCCGCCATGTGGGGTGAGCAACGCGCCACTAAAATCGCACCCCTTGCGCAGAAAGATGCAAATCATTGTGTTTTAATCTAAATGGCCCCAAATTTGGTGAGTATCATCTAGACACGTGTGCCAACCAAAGTTGTGACTTTGTTGTTGATATCTTATCGGGTATGGGTGTGGCAAGCCTGTAACGAGGTGGCCATTTTTGTGAAAATAAAGCGTCTCTTAACTCTCAAACGCCTTCTCGGATCGAGTTGGACCCAAAAAGCGTTTGTGCACATTCATGACCTGAACAAAAAATATGTAAATAAAAGGGTTATCTTTAGAAATGGCTCTCCAGCGCCCCTACAAACTTATAATGGACCCAAGAATTTAGTTTGTCATAGAGACATAAAATTTTGTACACACATCTCTTATGTCATGAGCATAAAAGCCAATGACAACCACCCCTATCTATAAATGTGTTGCCATAGCAACGTCCCAAAAAATGTGAAAAAAGTCAATGGGAAGTGAAATTTTTAGTTTGTTGTAGGCAAATAAAACTTGGTACACACATCCACCATGGGCTTATGAACAAAAAGCCAATGGGGACCACACCTATCACACACAGGAAGGCGGCCATTTTGAATTGAAAATGTGAACCGACTTAAAATACACCTCTTTTTAAAAGTACACAGAAAAAAGCTGCTTCATTCCACAGACACCAAACTTGGGCAAAATGAGCTAAACACATGTATGTAAAAGAGACAAGTGTTTTTCTAGACTTTTTTGCTCGAGTTATATTTTATTTTATTATAATTTGGTATATATTTTTTATTATAATTTTTCTGCAAAATGATCCTCAATTTGACCCAGTAAACGTGCAACTAAAAGTCATTTTATTGGTCCCAGACTTCAAGCTCGCGAAAAATTTATGTATTTGAAGTCGCGAAAAAAAAATATGAAAAATGACTCAGTGGCGACCCTACAAAGTCAAAATACATTGGGCCTATGGAAAGTGAAAGTAACTTTTTCCAACGTAGAAAAATGAAACTTGGTACATCCATAGGACACCTCAGGGCGAACAGAAAAATGTATTACAGCCATATCGTAAACTCAACAGGAAATCTACTATGTTGGGTGTATGCGTGACCACCTAAATTGCACCCCTTGTGTCTAAAGGCTTTTCATCTAAACAGCTCCAAATTTGGTGAGTATCATCTAGACACGTGTGCAAAAAAAGTTATCAATTTGTTTTTGATAGATTTGTGGCTGTGGTCGTAATGAGTCTGTGAAGAGGCAACTATTGGGAAATAAATGCCATTTCCCAATTGCCAGGATCCTTCTCAACAGAAAATGTTGGGTGGAATACATGACCACCTAAATCGTACACTTTGTGCTAAAGGGTTTTCATCTAAACAGCTCCAAATTTGCTTTAAAGCACACATACAATCCTCCGAATATATGTGTCCCAGCGGTCTCAAGGGAGGCGAGGGCCTTTATCGCGCTTGCGGCTTTAATTAGGCGAGCGGTGATGGCTGGGAGGGCCTATTGTTTTGCTCGGATTTTTTTTTTTTTTTTTTTATCTTTATTGTGACCAAATGATCCTAAATTTGACCCAGTGAACATGCACAAAAGTCATTTTATTGGTCCCAGACTTCAAGCTTGGCAAAAATGGTATGTTTTGAAGTCGCGAAAAAAAAGCGAAAAATGACTCAGTGGCGACCCTACAAAATCAAAATACATTGGGCCTATGGAAAGTGAAAGTAACTTTTTCCAACGTAGAAAAATGAAACTTGGTATATCCATAGGACACCTCAGAACAAACAGAAAAGTCAATGACAGTCACACCTAAACTTAACAGGAAGTCCACCATGTGGGGTGAAAGCAGCGACCACTAAAATCGCACCTTGCGCAGAAAGATGCAAATCATTGTGTTTTAATCTAAATGGCCCCAAATTTGGTGAGTATCATCTAGACACGTGTGCCAACCAAAGTTGTGACTTTGTTTTGATATCTTATCGGGTATGGGTGTGGCAAGCCTGTAACGAGGTGGCCATTTTTGTGAAAATAAAACGTCTCTTAACTCTCAAAGCGCCTTCTCGGATCGAGTTGGACCCAAAAGGCGTTTGTGCACATTCATGACCTGAACACAAAAATATGTAAATAAAAGGGTTATCTTTAGAAATGGCTCTCCAGCGCCCCCTACAAACTTATAATGGGACCCAAGAATTTAGTTTGTTATAGAGACATAAAATTTGGTACACACATCTCTTATGTCACGAGCATAAAAGCCAATGACAACCACCCCCTATCTATAAATGTGTTGCCATAGCAACGTCCCAAAAAGTGTGAAAAATGTCAATGGGAAGTGAAATTTTTAGTTTGTTGTAGGCAAATAAAACTTGGTACACACATCCACCATGGGCTTATGAAGAAAAAGCCAATGGGGACCACACTATCACACACAGGAAGGCGGCCATTTTGAATTGAAAATGTGAACCGACTTAAAATACACCTCTTTTTTAAAAGTACACAGAAAAAAGCTGCTTCATTCCACAGACACCAAACTTGGGCAAAATGAGCTAAACACATGTATGTAAAAGAGACAAGTGTTTTTCTAGACTTTTTTGCTCGAGTTATATTTTTTTATTATAATTCGGTATATATTTTTTATTATAATTTTTCTGCAAAATGATCCTCAATTTAACCCAGTAAACGAACAACTAAAAGTCATTTTTATTGGTCCCAGACTTCAAGCCCGGCAAAAAATGTATGTATTTGAAGTCCCCGAAAAAAAAAATACGAAAAATGACTCAGTGGCGGCCCCTAGAAAAGTCAAAATACATTGGGCCTATGGAAAGTGAAAGTAACTTTTTTCCAACGTAGAAAAATGAAACTTGGTATATCCATAGGACACCTCAGGGCAAACAGAAAAGTCAATGACAGTCACACCTAAACTTAACAGGAAGTCCGCCATGTGGGGTGAAACGCGGCCACTAAAATCGCACCCCTTGCGCAGAAAGATGCAAATCATTGTGTTTTAATCTAAATGGCCCCAAATTTGGTGAGTATCATCTAGACACGTGTGCCAACCAAAATTGTAACTTTGTTGTTGATATCTTATCGGGTATGGGTGTGGCAAGCCTGTAACGAGGTGGCCATTTTGTGAAAATAAAGCGTCTCTTAACTCTCAAACGCCTTCTCGGATCGAGTTGGACCCAAAAGGCGTTTGTGCACATTCATGACCTGAACAAAAAAATATGTAAATAAAAGGGTTATCTTTAGAAATGGCTATCCAGCGCCCCCTACAAACTTATAATGGGACCCAAGAATTTAGTTTGTTATAGAGACATAAAATTTGGTACACACATCTCTTATGTCATGACGAGCATAAAAGCCAATGACAACCACCCCCTATCTATAAATGTGTTGCCATAGCAACGTCCCAAAAATGTGGAAAAAGTCAATTGAAAGTGAAATTTTTAGTTTGTTGTAGGCAAATGAAACTTGGTACACACATCCAGTATGGGCTTATGAACAAAAAAGCCAATGGGGGCACCCACACCCTATCACACACGGGAAGGCGGCCATTTTGAATTGAAAATGTGAACCGACTTAAAATACACCTCTTTTAAAAGAACACAGAAAATAGCTGCTTCATTCCACAGACACCAAACTTGGGCAAAATGAGCTAAACACATGTATGTAAAATAGACAAGCGTTTTTCTAGACTTTTTTGCTCGAGTTATATTTTTTTTATTATAATTTGGTATATATTTTTTTATAATTTTTTTTTTGCAAAATGATCCTAAATTTGACCCAGTAAACATGCAACTAAAAGTCATTTTTATTGGTCCCAGACTTTAAGCCCAGCAAAAAATTTATGTATTTGAAGTCCCGAAAAAAATACAAAAATGACTCAGTGGCGACCCTAGAAAAGTCAAAATACATTGGTTCTATGGAAAATGAAAGTAAATTTTTCCAATGTAGAAATACAAAACTTGGTACATCCATAGGACACCTCAGGGCAAACAGAAAAGTTTATTACAGCCATACCGTAAACTCAACAGAAAATCTACTATGTTGGGTGGAATCGTGACCACCTAAATCGCACCCCTTCTGTCTAAAGGCTTTTCATCTAAACAGCTCCAAATTTGGTGAGTATCATCTAGACACGTGTGCCAAAAAGTTATCAATTTGTTTTTGATACATTTGTGGCTGTGGTCGTAATGAGTCTGTGAAGAGGCAACCTTTGGGAAATAAATGCCATTTCCCAATTGCCAGGATCCTTCCTTTAGAGGAGGCCCCTCCAGAGCCACGGCTAGAGTCTTAGAAAACTCCTCAGAATCCTTTTACCATGAAGTTTACGCTTTAAAGCACGAAATGCACTCCTCCGACTGCATGTGTCCCCGCGGTCTCAAGAGAGGCGAGGGCCTTTATCGCCGCTTGCAGCTTTAATTAGGCCCGAGCCGGTGATGACCGGGAGGGCCTATTGTTTTGTTCGGATTTTTTTTTTTTTTTTCTTTTCCACCTATGATCCTAAATTTCACCCAGTGAACATGAACGAAAAGTCATTTTTATTGGTCCCAGCCTTCAAGCCTGGCGAAAAATTTATGTATTTAAAGTCGCCGAAAAAAAAATACGAAAAATTACTCAGTGGCGACCCCTACAAAATCAAAATACATTGGGCCTATGGAAAGTGAAAGTAACTTTTTTCCAACGTAGAAAAATGAAACTTGGTACATCCATAGGACACCTCAGGGCAAACAGAAAAGTCAATGACAGTCACACCCTAAACTCAACAGGAAGTCCGCCATGTGGGGTGAAAGCAGCGGCCACTAAAATCGCACCTTTGCGCAAAAGATGCAAATCATTGTGTTTTAATCTAAATGGCCCCAAATTTTGTGAGTATTATCTAGACACGTGTGCCAACCAAAGTTGTGACTTTGTTGTTGATATCTTATCGGGTATGGGTGTGGCAAGCCTGTAACGAGGTGGCCATTTTGTGAAAATAAAATGTCTCTTAACTCTCAAACGCCTTCTCGGATCGAGTTGGACCCAAAAGGCGTTTGTGCACATTCATGACCTGAACACAAAAATATGTAAATAAAAGGGTTATCTTTAGAAATGGCTCTCCAGCGCCCCTACAAACTTATAATGGGACCCAAGAATTTAGTTTGTCATAGAGACATGAAATTTGGTACACACATCTCCTATGTCATGAGGAGCATAAAAGCCAATAACAACCACCCCCTATCTATAAATGTGTTGCCATAGCAACGTCCCAAATATGTGGAAAAAGTCAATGGGAAGTGAAAATTTTAGTTTGTCGTAGGCAAATGAAACTTGGTACACACATCCAGTATGGGCTTATGAACAAAAAAGCCAAAGGGGACCACACCTTATCACACACGGAAGGCAGCCATTTTAAATTGAAGATGTGAACCGACTTAGAATACAACCTCTCTTTTAAAAACAACAGAAAATAGCTGCTCCATTCCACAGACACCAAACTTGGGCAAAATGAGCTAAACACATGTGTGTAAAATAGACAGGCGTTTTTCTTCTTGTTTTTGCTCGAGTTATATTTTTTTTATTATAATTTGGTATATATTTTTTTATTATAATTTTTCTGCAAAATGATTTTCAATTTGACCCAGTAAGCGTGCAACTAAAAGTCATTTTATTGGTCCCAGACTTCAAGCCCGGCAAAAATTTATGTATTTGAAGTCCCTGAAAAAAAAATATGAAAAATGACTCAGTGGCGACCCCTAGAAAAGTCAAAATACATTGGTTCTATGGAAAATGAAAGTAAATTTTCCAATGTAGAAATACAAAACTTGGTACATCCATAGGACACCTTAGGGCAAACAGAAAAGTTTATTACAGCCATACCGTAAACTCAACAGAAAATCTACTATGTTGGGTGGAATACATGACCACCTGAATTGTACACTTTGTGCTAAAGGGTTTTCATCTAAACAGCTCCAAATTTGCTTTAAAGCACGACATGCAATCCTTCGAATATATGTGTCCCAGGGTCTCAAGGGAGGCGAGGGTTTTATCGCCGCTTGCGGCTTTAATTATTAGGCCCGAGCCGGTGATGACCGGGAGGGCCTATTGTTTTTGCTCGGATTTTTTTTTTCTCCTCTTTCTTTTTCTGCACAATGATCCTAAATTTGACCCAGTGAACATGCACGAAAAGTCTTTTTTATTGGTCCAATTTTTCAAGCTCGGCGAAAAATTTAAGTATTTGAAGTCCCCGAAAAAAAAATACAAAAAATGACTCAGTGGCGGCCCCTAGAAAAGTCAAAATACATTGGGCCTATGGAAAGTGAAAGTAACTTTTTTCCAACGTAGAAAAATGAAACTTGGTACATCCATAGGACACCTCAGGGCAAACAGAAAAGTCTATGACAGCCACACCCTAAACTCAACAGGAAGTCCGCCATGTGGGGTGAAAGCTGCACCACTAAAATCGCACACCTTGCGCAGAAAGATGCAAATCATTGTGTTTTAATCTAAATGGCCTCAAATTTGGTGAGTATCATCTAGACACGTGTGCCAACCAAAGTTGTGACTTTGTTTATGATATCTTATCGGGTATGGGTGTGGCAAGCCTGTAACGAGGTGGCCATTTTTGTGAAAATAAAACGTCTCTTAACTCTCAAACGCCTTTTCGGATCGAGTTGGACCCACAAAGGCGTTTGTGCACATTCATGACCTCAACAAAAAATATGTAAATAAAAGGGTTATCTTTAGAAATGGCTCTCCAGCGCCCCCTACAAACTTATAATGGGACCCAAGAATTTAGTTTGTCATAGAGACATAAAATTTTGTACACACATCTCTTATGTCATGACGAGCATAAAAGCCAATGACAACCACCCCTATCTATAAATGTGTTGCCATAGCAACGTCCCAAAAATGTGGAAAAAGTCAATGGGAAGTGAAATTTTTAGTTAGTTGTAGGCAAATGAAACTTGGTACACACAACCATGATGGGCTTATGAACAAAAAGCCAATTGGGATCACACCCTATCACACACAGGAAGGCGGCCATTTTGAATTGAAAATGTGAACCGACTAAAAATACACCTTTTTTAAAAGTACACATACAATTGCTGCTTCATTCCACAGACACCAAACTTGGGCAAAATGAGCTAAACACATGTATGTAAAATAGACAAGCGTTTTTCTAGACTTTTTTGCTCGAGTTATATTTTTTTATTATAATTCGGTATATATTTTTATCATATTTTTCTGCAAAATGATCCTCAATTTGACCCAGTAAACGTGCAACTAAAAGTCATTTTTATTGGTCCCAGATTTCAAGCCCAGCGAAAAATTTATGTATTTGAAGTCCCGAAAAAAATACGAAAAATGACTCAGTGGCGACCCTAGAAAAGTCAAAATACATCGGGCCTATGGAAAGTGAAAGTAACTTTATTCCAATGTAGAAAAATGAAACTTGGTACATCCATAGGACACCTCAGGGCAAACTGAAAAGTTTATTACAGGCATATCGTAAACTCAACAGAAAATCTACTATGTTGGGTGTAATGCGTGACCACCTAAATCGCACCCCTTGTGTCTAAAGGCTTTTCATCTAAACAGCTCCAAATTTGGTGAGTATCATCTAGACACGTGTGCCAAAAAAAAATATCAATTTGTTTTTTGATACATTTGTGGCTGTGGTCGTAATGAGTCTGTGAAGAGGCAACCTTTGGGAAATAAATGCCATTTCCCAATTGCCAGGATCCTTCCTTTAGAGGAGGCCCCTCCAGAGCCACGGCTAGAGTCTTAGAAAACTCCTCAGAATCCTTTGGAACTTGTAACCTTGTAGTTTTAGACAAGTTATATTTGCATTTTGCCTTTTAAACAGGGGGTGCAGCAATTCCTGAGTCATCTCAAATCTCCAGCCAGTACTTTGTTTTCTCGCCTTAGCCCAAGCATAATCTATTATTTCCAAAGGTTCAGACAGCTCCCAGGAAAACCAGGGATTGTGGAGACCTTTAACTCTAAATTACAAGGTGGTGTAGCAGGCCCAAGCAGTAGCACAGGCCCGGTTATTTGACATTACCGTGAAGTTTACGCTTTAAAGCACGAAATGCAATCCTCCGAGTGCATGTGTCCCCGGTCTCAAGGGAGGCGAGGGCCTTTATCGCCGCTTGCGGCTTTAATTAGGCCCGAGCGGTGATGGCAGGAGGGCCTATTGTTTTGCTCGGATTTTTTTTTTTTTCTCTTTCTTCTTCTCCCCATATGATCCTAAATTTGACCCAGTGAACATACACGAAAAGTCATTTTATTGGTCCCAGACTTCAAGCTCCGAAAAATTTATGTATTTGAAGTCGCCGAAAAAAATACGAAAAATGACTCAGTGGCGACCCTACAAAATCAAAATACATTGGGCCTATGGAAAGTGAAAGTAACTTTTTCCAACGTAGAAAAATGAAACTTGGTACATCCATAGGACACCTCAGAACAAACAGAAAAGTCAATGACAGTCACACCTAAACTCAACAGGAAGTCCGCCATGTGGGGGTGAAACGTGCGGCCACTAAAATCGCACCCCTTGCGCAACAAGATGCAAATCATTGTGTTTTAATCTAAATGGCCCCAAATTTGGTGAGTATCATCTAGACACATATGCCAACCAAAGTTGTGACTTTGTTTTTGATATCTTATCGGGTATGGGTGTGGCAAGCCTGGAGGTGGCCATTTTGTGAAAATAAAGCGTCTCTTAACTCTCAAACGCCTTCTCGGATCGAGTTGGACCCAAAAAGGCGTTTGTGCACATTCATGACCTGAACACAAAAATATGTAAATAAAAGGGTTATCTTTAGAAATGGCTCTCCAGCGCCCCCTACAAACTTATAATGGACCCAAGAATTTAGTTTGTCATAGAGACATAAAATTTTGTACACACATCTCTTATGTCATGACGAGCATAAAGCCAATGACAACCACCCCTATCTATAAATGTGTTGCCATAGCGTCCCAAAAAATGTGAAAAAGTCAATGGGAAGTGAAATTTTTAGTTTGTTGTAGGCAAATAAAACTTGGTACACACATCCACCATGGGCTTATGAACAAAAAGCCAATGGGGACCACACCCTATCACACACAGGAAGGCGGCCATTTGAATTGAAAATGTGAACCGACTTAAAATACACCTCTTTTTAAAAGTACACAGAAAAAGCTGCTTCATTCCACAGACACCAAACTTGGGCAAAATGAGCTAAACACATGTATGTAAAAGAGACAAGTGTTTTTCTAGACTTTTTGCTCGAGTTATATTTTATTTTATTATAATTTGGTATATATTTTTTATTATAATTTTTCTGCAAAATGATCCTCAATTTGACCCAGTAAGCGTGCAACTAAAAGTCATTTTTATTGGTCCCAGACTTCAAGCTCTGAAAAATTTATGTATTTGAAGTGCGAAAAAAAATATGAAAAATGACTCAGTGGCGACCCTACAAAAGTCAAAATACATTGGGCCTATGGAAAGTGAAAGTAACTTTTTTCCAACGTAGAAAAATGAAACTTGGTACATCCATAGGACACCTCAGGCGAACAGAAAAATGTATTACAGCCATATCGTAAACTCAACAGGAAATCTACTATGTTGGGTGTATGCGTGACCACCTAAATTGCACCTTGTGTCTAAAGGCTTTTCATCTAAACAGCTCCAAATTTGGTGAGTATCATCTAGACACGTGTGCAAAAAAAGTTATCAATTTGTTTTTGATAGATTTGTGGCTGTAGTTAATGAGTCTGTGAAGAGGCAACTATTGGGAAATAAATGCCATTTCCCAATTGCCAGGATCCTTCTCAACAGAAAATGTTAGATTGGAATACATGACCACCCTAAATCGTACACTTTGTGCTAAAGGGTTTTCATCTAAACAGCTCCAAATTTGCTTTAAAGCACGACATACAATCCTCGATATATGTGTCCCAGCGGTCTCAAGGAGGCGAGGGCCTTTATCGCCGCTTGCGGCTTTACGGTGATGGCCCTATTATTTTGCTCGGATTTTTTTTTTTTTTTATCTTTATTGTGACCAAATGATCCTAAATTTGACCCAGTGAACATGCACAAAAGTCATTTTATTGGTCCCAGACTTCAAGCTTGGCAAAAATGGTATGTATTTGAAGTCGGAAAAAAATACGAAAAATGACTCAGTGGCGACCCCTACAAAATCAAAATACATTGGGCCTATGGAAAGTGAAAGTAACTTTTTCCAACGTAGAAAAATGAAACTTGGTATATCCATAGGACACCTCAGAACAAACAGAAAAGTCAATGACAGTCACACCTAAACTTAACAGGAAGTCCACCATGTGGGGTGAAAGCGCGACCACTAAAATCGCACCTTGCGCAGAAAGATGCAAATCATTGTGTTTTAATCTAAATGGCCCCAAATTTGGTGAGTATCATCTAGACACGTGTGCCAACCAAAGTTGTGACTTTGTTTTGATATCTTATCGGGTATGGGTGTGGCAAGCCTGTAACGAGGTGGCCATTTTTGTGAAAATAAAGCGTCTCTTAACTCTCAAAGCGCCTTCTCGGATCGAGTTGGACCCAAAAAGGCGTTTGTGCACATTCATGACCTGAACACAAAAATATGTAAATAAAAGGGTTATCTTTAGAAATGGCTCTCCAGCGCCCCTACAAACTTATAATGGACCCAAGAATTTAGTTTGTCATAGAGACATAAAATTTTGTACACACATCTCTTATGTCATGACGAGCATAAAAGCCAATGACAACCACCCCCTATCTATAAATGTGTTGCCATAGCGTCCCAAAAATGTGAAAAAGTCAATGGGAAGTGGAAATTTTTAGTTTGTTGTAGGCAAATAAAACTTGGTACACACATCCACCATGGGCTTATGAACAAAAAAGCCAATGGGGACCACACCCTATCACACACAGGAAGGCGGTTATTTTGAATTGAAAATGTGAACCGACTTAAAATACACCTCTTTTTAAAAGTACACAGAAAAAGCTGCTTCATTCCACAGACACCAAACTTGGGCAAAATGAGCTAAACACATGTATGTAAATGAGACAAGTGTTTTCTAGACTTTTTGCTCGAGTTATATTTTTTTATTATAATTTGGTATATATTTTTATTATAATTTTTCTGCAAAATGATCCTCAATTTAACCCAGTAAACGAACAACTAAAAGTCATTTTATTGGTCCCAGACTTCAAGCCCGGCAAAAAATGTATGTATTTGAAGTCCCGAAAAAAATACGAAAAATGACTCAGTGGCGGCCCTAGAAAAGTCAAAATACATTGGGCCTATGGAAAGTGAAAGTAACTTTTTCCAACGTAGAAAAATGAAACTTGGTATATCCATAGGACACCTCAGGGCAAACAGAAAAGTCAATGACAGTCACACCTAAACTTAACAGGAAGTCCGCCATGTGGGGTGAAAGCGCGGCCACTAAATTCGCACCCCTTGCGCGAAAGATGCAAATCATTGTGTTTTAATCTAAATGGCCCCAAATTTGGTGAGTATCATCTAGACATGTGCCAACCAAAGTTGTGACTTTGTTGTTGATATCTTATCGGGTATGGGTGTGGCAAGCCTGTAAGAGGTGGCCATTTTGTGAAAATAAAACGTCTCTTAACTCTCAAAGCGGCTTCTCGGATCGAGTTGGACCCAAAAGGCGTTTGTGCACATTCATGACCTGAACACAAAAATATGTAAATAAAGGGTTATCTTTAGAAATGGCTCTCCAGCGCCCCTACAAACTTATAATGGGACCCAAGAATTTAGTTTGTCCTTAGAGACATAAAATTGTTCACACATCTCTTATGTCATGACGAGCATAAAAGCCAATGACAACCACCCCTATCTATAAATGTGTTGCCATAGCAACGTCCCAAATATTTGGAAAAAGTCAATGGAAGTGAAAATTTTAGTTTGTCGTAGGCAAATGAAACTTGGTACACACATCCAGCATGGGCTTATGAACAAAAAGCCAATGGGGACCACACCCTATCACACACGGAAGGCGGCCATTTTGAATTGAAAATGTGAACCGACTTAAAATACACCTCTTTTTAAAAGAACTCAGAAAATAGCTGCTTCATTCCACAGACACCAAACTTGGGCAAAATGAGCTAAACACATGTATGTAAATGAGACAAGTGTTTTTCTAGACTTTTTGCTCGAGTTATATTTTTTTATTATAATCCGGTATATATTTTTTATCATATTTTTCTGCAAAATGATCCTCAATTTAACCCAGTAAACGTACAACTAAAAGTCATTTTTATTGGTCCCAGATTTCAAGCCCAGCGAAAAATTTATGTATTTGAAGTCCCCAAAAAAATACGAAAAATGACTCAGTGGCGACCCCTAGAAAAGTAAAAATACATCGGGCCTATGGAAAGTGAAAGTAACTTTATTCCAATGTAGAAATACAAAACTTGGTACATCCATAGGACACCTCAGGGCAAACTGAAAAGTTTATTACAGCCATATCGTAAACTCAACAGAAAATCTACTATGTTGGGTGTAATGCGTGACCACCTAAATCGCACCCCTTCTGTCTAAAGTCTAAACAGCTCCAAATTTGGTGAGTATCATCTAGACACGTGTGCAAAAAAAGTTATCAATTTGTTTTTTGATACATTTGTGGCTGTGGTCGTAATGAGTCTGTGAAGAGGCAACCTTTGGGAAATAAATGCCATTTCCCAATTGCCAGGATCCTTCCTTTAGAGGAGGCCCCTCCAGAGCCACGGCTAGAGTCTTAGAAAACTCCTCAGAATCCTTTTACCGTGAAGTTTACGCTTTAAAGCACGAGTGCATGTGTCCCAGTCTCAAGGGAGGCGAGGGCCTTTATCGCCGCTTGCGGCTTTAATTATTATTATTTTTTTCTTTTCTGTGGTTTGTGACAGAAATTTTAAATTGTAAGTCATGATTTTAGCACACCATGTTTGAACACTAAAACAATGTGAATAACATTTGTAGATGTACCAACAAAAAATATAATTGTAAAAATATTGATATCCAGGTGACGTTAATATTATTCGGCTGACATAGAAAAACTTTTGACCTGGGAAAGAGACCAGAGCTCTGTTCTCTACTTCCTCCATGTCCTACAGACAAAAACACGGCTGTGCCATGGGATCACCTGTTTCCCCGATTGTGGCTAACCTGTTCATGGAGGAAGTGGAGAACAGAGCTCTGGTCTCTTTCCCTGGTACAGTGCCCAGTCACTGGTTCAGATATGTTGATGACACGTGGGTCAAAATAAGAACCCAGGAAGTAGAAGCCTTCACAGAACACATCAACACAGTGGACAAGAACATCAAGTTCACCCGTGAAGATGCCATAGACAACCGCCTGGCCTTCTTAGACTGTGCAGTGGTTTTTTGTGAGGAGAGGACTCTCCAAGTAGAGGTTTATAGGAAACCAACACACACAGACCAAGCACAAACTGGGAGTCATCAGGACTCTTCAGCACAGAGCACAAGAGGTGCCCACAACCTCAGAAGGTAAACGGAAAGAAGAACAACACATCCGTAAATCCTGAGAGACTGTGGATACCCCAGATGGACTTTCAACAAAACCAAGAGAACACAGAAACCAAACAGACAGGAACCAGGGACAAAGGGGAAGGGTGTAGTCATCCCTTATGTGTCTGGTTTATCTGAAAAACTTCTACAAACACAACATTCCGGTCCACTTTATACCAGGGAACACGCTGCGTCAAAAACTGGTCCATCCTAAAGACAAGATCCTCGCACAGAGTAATGTAGTTTATGCAGTTCAGTGAAGAGTGCAGTGACAGTTATGTTGGAGAAACAAAACAACAGCTTCACAAGAGGATGTATCAGCACAGAAGAGCCAATCCTGGAGGACGTGAGTGTTCAGTCCACCTCCACCTCAAAGAGAAAGGACATTCCTTTGAGGACAGCTATGTCCGAATTCTGGCCAGAGGGGCCAGATAGTTTGAGAGAGGGCTTATCCCTTTTCCCTTTTTGGGAAAAGGGATAAGCCCTCGCTGAACAGAGGAGGTGGACTCAGATTCATGTTGCCTAGTATTTATAACAGTGTTCTGAAACCTAAAACAAAAGAGCCTCACCCTAGAACAATAAACACAGCACCTGAATGTAACAGTGTCACTAACGACTCTCCTACGCCTTAACAACTAGTCACACTGTCCTTTCAGAGATCGACTATGAGACCAGAACAGCCTGGTCCATCAGGTTTGGTTTCAGGTCAAACTCCTCCCTCTAGAGATATAAGCTCAGCTCTCTTACCAGTTTATCTCAGAAATGATAAAGTCTCTTGGAATTAGAGAAAAAACGTCTTCACCTTGAAAACTGAGTCCAGATGCTTTTACTCAATCCTTTTTGTCAAGATGTCCTATGACTGAGAACCTTCACAGACATCCTGGTTCAGTCTTTCTTTGGTCCAGTATTAGTCCTGCTTTCATTTTTTGGTCTTACTTTGGCCCAGTGCTTTAATGTATTTAGTCCAGCACATGTGTGACTACAATGGTTGTTCTAAGTCTTTATATTGTTCTATTTGTGTGTGTTGTTTTTCCCTGTAACCCAGAGAAGACCGAAGCCCAGCCCTTCAGTAACGGCATCTCTCCAGCCCTGTACTAATGAGACCATTTAAACTATCTGTAAGTCATTGTGTGTCAAACTTACTGAATGAGTAGAATCTACACCAAAAAGGCAATTTCATTATTTTCTACATCCTCAAAGCCCTCCAGAGGAATGTTTTTAACGTTCATGGTTTATTATTTCAAGAAAGAGATGAAAGAGATGAACAGGATGGCGGCGCGTCCACACGCAGCGGCTTCTCTCTGTCCCGACAGAACGGTGTTTTCGTGTTTTTTGTCTTGTGAGTCGCAGTGTTTTTGTACGTTGTCGTCGCGTCTACCTGTCTGTAAGCGCAAATACAGTCGCGAGTTTCTGCTCGATGTCGGCAGAACAGCATTTTTACAGTTAAACTCCGCGTACGCGGAACAGCTGCGGGATCTCGATCTGCTACGGAGACCTTCACCATCATCGACCCCCACTACTGCATCTCGCCCGGAGCGGGCGCTAAGCGGCGTGAGAGGAAGCAGAAGAGGGGTAAGCGCGAGTATCCTGGCTAGGCTAACGGCTAACCCACACAAGCCATCTATCCCCACCATCGCACTGGCTAACGTGCGCTCGTTGGACAATAAACTGGACTACATTCGCACTACGCTCAACCCAGAGGACTGTAAGAGACTGTTGTGTTTTGTGTTCACGGAAACATGGCTCAGCAACAGCGTTCGGACGGCGCCATTCAGCTCGACCAGCTGACATGCCATCGAGCGGACAGAGCTCGTCGCGGGAGGAAAAACCAGCGTGGCGGGCTTTGTGTTTACATCAATGACGCGCGTGGTGCCGCGATACTGTTGTGATCAGCAAGCACTACTCACCCCTGGTGGAGTTTATGATTATTAAGTGCCGGCCGTTCTATCTGCCGAGGAATATACTGCTATACTGCTCATTTCAGTTTACATTCCCCGTCCAACATCATCAGCAACAGGAGCACGCACTTAATGAACTGTACCAGCACATCAGTGAGCAGCAGACACCCCGATGCTTTTCTCATCATAGCTGGGGATTTCAACCATGCTGACCTTAAGAGTGTGTTTCCAAAAATACACCAGCACATCAACTTTCCAACACGAGGTAATAACATTTTGGACTTTGTTTACACCACACAGAGAAGAGCTTACAAAGCCCTCCTCCCCACTTCGGAGCCTCAGACCACATCACTGTCATGCTAATGCCTGCATACAGACCGCTCATTAAAGTCGCCAAACCAGTTTACAAACAGATTAAAGTGTGGCCAGAAGGATCATCAGAGATTCTTCAGGACTGCTTCAACACAACTGACTGGGACATGTTTAAACAGGCTGCCACACGCACAATAACACCACTGACCTCCAGGAGTACTCAGAGACTGTTACTGCCTACATCAATAAGTGTATTGATGATGTAACAGTCACAAAAACATCATTGTCCGGGCCAACCAGAAGCCATGGATGACAGGGGAGGTCTACAGACTCCTGAAGACACGGAACGCTGCCTTCAGAGCTGGAGATGAGGTGGGCCTGAGAACAGCTAGGGCCAACCTGTCCCGTGGCATCAAAGAGGCTAAGAGACAGCACTCCAGGAGGATAGCTCACCAATTCAGCGACAGCAGAGACACTAGGAACCTGTGGCAGGGGATACAGACCATTACGGACTACAAGCCCCACCACGGACCTGTGACAACAACATCTCTCTGCTGAACGAGCTGAACACCTTCTTTGCTCGCTTTGAGCAACAAAACAACACCACTGCACAGAAGACTCCACCTCCTCCCGGCGACCAGGTGATGATGCTGACCCCAGACAGCGTGAGGAGATCCTTCAGTAGGATCAATGCCCGCAAAGCTCCGGGTCCTGACAACATCCCTGGGCGTGTACTGAAAGTCTGTGCAGCAGAACTCACTGATGTCTTCACAGACATTTTTAACATCTCACTGAGTCAGGCTGTTGTCCCCACATGCTTTAAAACTACCACCATCATCCCAGTCCCGAAGAAGCCATCTCCATCCTGCTTCAATGACTACCGTCCTGTTGCACTTACCCCCATCCTCATGAAGTGCTTTGAACGGATAGTCATGCACCACATCAAGTTTGCCCTCCCCCCCTCCCTGGACCCCTTCCAGTTTGCATATCGGGTCCAACCGGTCGACCGATGATGCCATCTCCACTGCCGTCCACTCAGCACTCACCCATCTGGACAAAAAGGACTCATATGTCAGAATGCTGTTCATAGACTTCAGTTCAGCATTCAACACAATCATCCCTCAACAGCTCATCTACAAGCTGAGTCAGCTGGGGCTCAACACTTCGCTGTGCAACTGGCTGTTGGACTTTCTGACTGGAAGACCTCAGGCAGTCCGGGTCGGCAGCAACACATCCAGCACCATCACACTGAACACTGGGGCCCCCAAGGATGTGTGCTGAGCCCTCCTCTTCACCCTGCTGACCCATGACTGCACACCGTCACACAGCTCTAACCTCTTTATTAAGTTTGCAGATGACACGACTGTGGTGGGTCTCATTAGCAACAAAGATGAGACAAACTACAGGAGTGAGGTGAGCCGCCTGGCTGGGTGGTGTAGTGACAACAATCTCTCTCTGAACGTGGAGAAGACGAAGGAGATTGTTGTAGACTTCAGGAGAACACACACTCAGCACGTTCCTCTGACCATCAACGGTGCGACTGTGGAAAGAGTGAGTAGCACCAAGTTCCTGGGTGTGCACATCACAGAGGACCTCTCCTGGACTGAAAACACCACAGCACTGGCCAAGAAATCAAATCAGCGTCTCTACTTCCTCCGCAAACTGAATAGAGCCAGAGCCCCACCCCCCATCATGTACACCTTCTACAGAGGCACCATCGAGAGCATTCTGTCGAGCTGCATCACTGTGTGGTATGGCGCCTGCAACGCGTCCTGCCGAAAGACTCTGCAACATAGTGAGAACAGCTGAGAAGATCATTGGTGTCTCTCTCCCTCCCTCCAGGACATTTATGGAACACGTCTCACCCGCAAAGCCCTCTGCATCACAGGTGATCCCACTCACCCATCACACAGCTTTTTCAGCCTGCTACCATCAGGGAGGAGACTGCAGAGTCTCCAGGCCAGGACCAGCAGACTGAAGGACAGCTTCATCCACCAGGCTGTCAGGAAGCTGAACTCTCTCCCGAACCTGCCCCCTCCCCTCTTCTTCCCAGGCACCACTGAACTATGACCCCCACTAATTATATGATGACATGCACTAGTCACTTGTGCAGCATTGGTCTGCTCACTCACCGCTCACTACCTCATTCAACATGGAACTGATGTCACTCCACTACCTTATCAGTCAGTTAAATAACTGCTCTTGGACACTTGTCACTTTAATCAGACAAGATATTTTAATAAGTGATTTTTTTGCACTAAAAAAAAATCTTTTAACTGCACTGTTGTTCACTTTATTGATTTGCACAATATCTGTCATTTACCTTGCGCTGCTTTATTTAACTTTATTTTTAGCTTTATTTTTAATTTTATTATGTATCTTTTTTATCATTTCCCTTATTGTATAGTTGTACCTACATTTTTATATTTGATCCAGTTATTTTTTAGGCTTTAATGTTAATGTTATCTGTATGCACCGGGGACTGAGAGTAACGCAATTTCGATTCTCTGTATGTATGTACTGTACATGTGGAAATTGACAATAAAGCAGACTTGAAACTTGAAATCTTGTCAAGTCAAAATCCCTAGCTGCATTGGCAGATAATTTGATATGTTTCAAGTAAATATTGATTGAACTGTTGTTATTTTATTGTACTTTAATAAATGTTGATGGTTTGCACACTTGCATTCATGGTGGGGATTTCACCAGAATCTGTCTATTCTTAGAGTAAGAAAAGGTTTTCGGTTTTTGGGGCTGGATTTAATATAAATTATTTAGGTTTATTTTAATATTTACCAACTTGTTACAAGATAATACCTTATTCAAACTGCTCTAATGTGATTCATTTTTATTTAATTTGTCTAAGTCTTTAATTTTTAAGAACACAACAAGGAATAAACCTAAGGAAATCACTCATTTTTGGGCTGTATTTAGTTTGATGTGTTTGATTTAAAAAATGTGTATTTTCAGCTTATTTCAACCCTTTTGAGTACTTCTGCTTACGGCTGCTTATTTCTATATTTAAATATCTTTATGTAAGATTTCTAACCAATTCAAATTAACTCGCTGCATGGACAGATAATTGAAATTAAGTCTTTATATCTTATATCTGGGCTACCCTTTTTTGCAGTGTGCATCTCTGCGAGCCATAAGCTAAATAAATGTCATAAATGTCACATAACACAATGTCACATCTAATGGAAATACAAAAAATATAAAGTTGTTACGAAAAAATTTCTTTTCCTAGAATCTTAGGACAAAAGTTTTTCTCTTTTTGGAGTCTCTGCCATGACTGATGATGAAATAAAGTGAAATATTGTTCAATATTGTTATTGAGCACTTCTCCTTTGCCGAGATAATCCATCCACCTCACAGGTGTGTCATATCAAGAAACTGATTAGAGAGCATGATTATTGCACAGGTTGCCGGTCACCGATATTGTCATTACGACAGGACAATAAAATGGCGGTTACATCCGGGCTTTAAGGCTTTTACTCCATAGTAATAGTTTTCAAATAGCATCCTTATATTTCCGCTGTTGGAGCCTGCCCTCTGGTGGACGGTGGTATACCCAAGCCTCTCCCATGGTACCTCTCAAATGATTGTTGTGTAAGGGAGCCGCCATACGGCGATTTACAGCAAAATACAGCGATATACAGCGATAAAACACGCTGTCTTTTCTTTATATCTCTTTTAACAGGGAAGGACTTGACTTGGCAAGCACATCTGGGCCCACCAAGTTCTTTTTTTCAAAAGACAAACATCCAAACAGCCAAAGACGGCCACGGCAGGTATGTATTGCTGAAAAAGTAAGTGACAATTACATTGAAGAGGTTGAGAATGTTAATAATGTGTCAAATGACAGTGTTGAGTGTCAAAGTGTAAATATTATGTATGTCATGTACATTTGTGGCCATGCAAACCTTAAATGGGAAATGAATGAACTTAATTAGACCATTTTCTATATGTCTTAGAGCCTGTGTGTGCAATAGTTTACATCATCGGTGAAATATGTCTGATAACAGGATTTGTTTTTAATAAAGTTGGCAGAATAATTTCTTCTGTTATGTTCCTCTGTGGGCATGAAAGTTTGTTTTCATTTCATTTTGTTGTGAGACATAGTTCAGTATGCCCACCCTAGTTCATTGTATTTTTACATGTTCTGTATTGTCTTGTGCTATTATTTTTAATCCTTATGTCCTTTTTCTGGATGTGCATTTTATTTAACAGTTGTTGTCCCGCCTTATATGTTCCCACTCAAGGCCTGCACCTTGTTGTGGTGAGTGGGCTTTCAACCAAGACAGGCCAACTTGAATTTGTTTTGTGATTTATTTATTTTTTTGTCTGACTTTCCACAGGGTCCCGTCCTGCAGCAGTCATTTTAAACTCCTCATCACATCCTCGCCACGTCCACCTTCACCCTTACAACCTGATGGGACAAGGCTTTGTTTGTTTCTTCTCAAACTTTTTGGATCTGCATCACAAATATGTGACACCTTTTACACACTTGAGCATTAAAAAAAAAAAAAAAACTGTTTACAATTTATTTGCACTTTTTTATTTTCAATGAAATGTATTGTATCATATGTTTTACAATTTTAAACAAACATTTTTTCTTCTTTAGGTATGGGTATGCCTTACTTATAATTTAATCTACCATCTAGTGGTATAAAATCAAAAACTACAAAAATGTCTAATCTGTTGTTTACAACATTGTCTAAGATAAAAAAAGAATGCAGTGTTTTGAAAATCACAGTATTTTATTTAAAAATTAATTGAATACATATAAAATAATAATTTGAACAAACTGCTGCAGATGTTTTAACAGATGTTTCCAGGTGCAGAAGGCAGAAGCAGGGGAGCAGAGGGCAGGTCCATCGTGAAAACTACAAGAGAAAGAGTTATGTGGCTGTAACTAAGTAAAATATAGTCTCCAAAGGTAGAGCGGTCGCCCTTCAACCGGAAGGTAGGCGGTTCGATTCCTGCTTCTCCCACGGTTCATACTGTCGTTGTGTCCTTGGGCAAGACACTTAACCCTCCTTGCCTCCAGTGACACAGCACTGGTGTATGAATGTGTGTGATTGATGCCCTGGTGAATGGTGTAAGAATGTTGGGACAACGAATGGAAATTAGCCTATGGCTACAATCTGGCATGTTTACATTCATGTGGTTGTGTCTCATATATGTTCATTAACATGCACTGTCCCAATGAAATAAATAAATTAATTAATTAATAGCAACGAGAGAAGGGCGGAAAACCCCACTGTGAAAAAACCTAAATGTAGCTCGGGCGGGAAGCTCCACTTGTGTTAGCAACAGGTTAGCAATTGCCTTAGCCTCGGCTACAGCGGAGTGTGCGTAATTACCCACGCACACGCTCATTATGCCCACCCACAGGCTTACTCCCTTTGCTCATTTTAGTAACATCCTCTGACGAAGGAGTCTGAAATGTCCGGATGTAATCGCCATCTTTTTGCCCTGACTTTGAGGCTATTTATAGGGAGCCTCTATAGGGACCGAATGGGCGGATTACATCCATTTTCATTTACAGTCTATGGGTATATCGCTGCATTTCGCTGTATATCGCCGTATGGCGGCGCCCTTACACAAGGACCATTTAAGAGGTTCCATGAGAGAGGCTTGGTTGCACTGTTGGTCACACTAGATAGTGACTGATTTTTGGATTTATGTATCTAACGAGCCAACCAGATGACAGCAATGTAAAACATTTAGGCTGTGGATATTTTCCCCTCACCCACAGAGACATTGGATAAGACAATAAATTAATACCAATAATACCAATGCCTAACCCTAACACCAGTGTTGGGAAAGTTCACTTTCTACAAGAACTAGTTCAAACCATTCAGTTCACAAATTTTAAAATGAACTAGTTCAGTTCAGTTCAAACTTCAAAATTTTGAACTAAGTTCACAGTTCCAAAAATGAACTAGTTCATAGTTCTTTTTTCCATGTTGCTGCGAGCTATTATTTTTCAAAATTATTGCCACAGCCCATATACAGTAGAATCACAGACAGCAATTATTTTATCAGTTTTAACAATGGAAGCTATGCGTTAGATTTCATTTTCATATCCAATTTTCAATCCTTATCCAACCAGGGTTTACATTAGCACTGAGGGGACATTGTTGCTTTAATGCTTTGTTGCTGTCCATTCACTCCACACTAGTAGCAGCTGCAGCTTTCAACCCTACAGTACATTCTCAAGAACATGAGGAAAAACGTGCTGCTTGAATGGTCTTTTTAATGAGGAATTATTCAAAGAAAAACAGGACAGTAATCATTAAGGTGAAAACGTTTTTAAATTTTAATAATTTTCCATTGTCCACATGCTAAAACAGAATATTGGAATCCTGGGAAAAAATGTAGATAATCCACTGTTTTCTGTATTTTATCCCTTGTTTCCATGAGGAGGATGTTTGAGTGTTTAGCTTTCACCAAACACAGCTCACAGACAAAAGTAAAAAACTACAAAATCAAAAGAGGCTAAAGCTCAGGACCTGGTGGTTTATTGACAACAGCCTGGAATTCTACATATAATGCCTAATACTCCTTTAAAACATGTGTGAGAACATTTTAAATACATACAAAAAATCATAAATTCAAGTCAAAACATATTTGTTAAACAAATATGACAAAGATGCCTGTCATAATTCATCTCTTTCTATTGTCATTCCTCTGAAAACAACAGGAACAAGGGAAAAGTACTGAGCATTTCTTTAGCATTAGCTGTTGCCAATAATTAACTGTTACTGTTTAATTTGCAGGTTCATCTTAAAACAAAATTTAGAATAGAAATATTTATTTCCTGTATTTTCCCGTGTGGGGTAACATTTTAATTAAAATGCTTATGATTAGTTCTGTAACAGGATTTAGGATTCACACAGAAACTGACACAACTTAAGGAAGACTTAACATGTGTCACTCATCTCCAAACCCTCCTTTCACACCTTTTCTGTTTTTAATCACCCAAATAAACACATGTTGGGTTCAAATGAACGTGAATGTTAATTACTCACGTTTGTAAATTAGGTCAAATAAGTACCTAACTTACAACAGAATAAAGAAGTTGACAGACAAATGTACAACTCACCACATTAGACGTCCTCACTTCCCTCTGAGCTGATTCTTTTTAATCCTGACATGAAAACTGTCCAGTCCTGGTTCAGTTCTGGATTCATTCTCTGATTATCAAAGCAGTCGGGACTAGAGGATAAAGGGCTGTTGTTCAGCTTTGACACTGACAAGGAGCTGAGGAGCTGAATAAACTAAAATAAACGTTCCCTCTCCGTCCATAACGTCAGTGAATCTTCGTTATGTTTTGCCAAGGCTCAGCTTTTAGATTTTAGTTTCTAAGTCATTATCAGGCTACGCTAAACATGTTAAAATTTCCGCTGCTCTGTCCGTAACCATAATAACCTGAGGACCCGCGCGTAGACGTAGCTGTCCTAGAAGTGCCGGTTCAAAAATATGTTTTACACAATGCGCTTGTAATTATGAATAATGTCTTGCGGTCCAGATCAAAGCCTCTCGAGGTCCGATCCGACCGCGTCCGCCTATTAGTGACCTCTGAGTTACATGAATGAATTTAAATGATCATACGCCTTACTACATGCTGCTGTCGCCTCCATGCTTTATTATTATTTTTTTGATGACGGGTCACGCATGTGGCGGACGGCGGTGCGACACTGGTGGCTGGTGTTGCCAGGTTTGGTGTTTTTCCGCTACATATTAAGACCCGTTTGCGGCTGGTTTGCGGTGTGTGTTTTCGCCTGGAAGGCTCTATAGAAATCTGGCACTCTATTGAACGAAGTTAACCTGAGAGAGCGTGCCGTTCACAGACACCAGACTGAACGAGTTCACAGTAACGCTCATCAGGCAGTAATTCAGCACGTTCAGTTCACGTTAGCCAAAATATGAACGAGTTCATGAACTATCGTTCATTGAACGCGTTCAGGCACAACACTGCCTAACACAGAATTTTATTAATTGGATTTAAATATTTTGAGTTTAGTTTTTAGGGATCTGAACAAGATTTAGATGTTTTTAAACATGCTCTAGCTTGCCATCAGCAGATTTCACAGGGATTCAAACAGGTCTCAACTAAACTCTCATATACTTGATAGACTGTTATGGTAATTAATGTATTATTTCCTATTGTTAATAATCACCGTTTGCTCCTAGTCCTGTTCAGGTCATGTCCTTCATGCTAATCCAAACATAGACAAGACATAGACCAGACTAAATCCTGCACCTGGGAACTTGTCATGGATGAAGACAATACGCCTCCTACAGCCTTTACAGCGTAATAAAATCTCATGTATTGTTTACTTCTGATCATTCATTTTAAATTGTACGCTGTCTCCATTGTGTCTCTCATTAATCTGAACTAAAATTTATAACACAGACTTTTGTCAGTGAGACAGTGTACATCATCTATGTCACTATAATCACAAGTGTATCCTTATTACAGCCATGATTGCCATGACGTGAAGAATGCTAACTTTTTGGAATTCCATAAATTTGAATTTCAAAATTTGCTTAGCTTAAAGGAGCTTTAAATCACACTGTGGTGCACCCAAATGTAAAAATAAACGGTAATAAACTTTGAAACCAGTAAAAGTTAACTTTAAGATTGTAATTTTTATTTGTTTTCAATGTATAATACAGCAGAAAGGACATTCAGATATCTCAGGTAGTACTGTTATTACAAAAGTTAAAGTGGTTATTGCATATCACATGTTTCCCATTGTTGCTCTAGCAATCCATCCAAGGCATTTCCAAAATAAGCATGCAGGTTAAGGGAAAAAAAGTACAAAATAAAGGCTGTGTTTTGGATTTAACAGGACTTTCTCCATTTAATGAATTCAGTCTTTAAATATTTACATGCATTTGGTGTAAATACGAGTTAGTGTTTGTGTTTTTTTTAATTTATATACAGATTTGTTTGGCTTTACTTAGGTTTTAGAATGATATGAGCAGTTCTGCGTGATGTTAGACAGGTTACTGATTATTTTTCTTTTTTTTAAGATGACTCTAGTTGTCTCCCCTGTTTTCAGTGACTGTAGTTATTTCCACCGTGGTTGGGCCAACCACTGTTGTCATGGTAACAGGAACCACAGTTGGAGCAGCGGTACTGGCAGGAGGATTCTCTGTTGGAGCCTCAGTGAGCAGGATTTCCTCTGAGGAACTCTCCTCTGAGGAACTTTCCTCAGAGGACTGGGACCCCGACTCGCTGGAGGAATTAATGGCCGTGTAACTGGACTCCATCCTGACGTTCACCCAGTCCTGTAGGTCTCCATCAGCGTCCTGGTGCTGCAACCCAATCTATGGATGAGAACATTTCAGGTGGAATCTCCTAGTAGTCACAAGTGGTATAATTTTCTTTGAATGGACTGCCTCAGTAATGTAATAACCTTTGACAAGGTTTGGACAAGGAATCATAGAACAGGCTAAAATAATGTGTGAAAAGTCAGAGATAAACATATGGGTTCACTTATATTCCCCTTATTCACGTAGATTTATGGCCAGTTCCTTCACTAGACGGCTGGACAACGCAGAAACCTGGCACCAGTGCCAGTTGTAAAATATTATTTTTAGATTGTGGTCTTAAAAGTGCGTGGCGGAGCCCTATGTATTGTAAATTAGGGGTTAGAGTACTTGTGCGTTACTAAAATCTCTGTGTGACCCATTTTGCAGTTTTCATGCAAAGAGGATATTAACACCTAGCCTTTAACGTTGCAGGCATGCTATTGTAGTTAAACAATAAAACAATTTGAAAACAACATTTAAACAAACAATCACAGACAGCAGCGCAACACTTTATCCTGCAAACAAAGCGGAGACAGAATCCAATCAGTAATCACGGCGATAAACTCATTTGTAGTAAGTTTTTGCTGCAACAGTGAACATAAAACTTTCACTCAATAAAATCTTGTGCATCTTCACAAAACGTGCTTGTGAAGAGGCATTGCGCTTATCTTGTCATCAGCAAGCCGAGTCTTCCTCGCACCCACACATGAGCTCTATAGTACACATGTGTCAGCTGAAGCTGCACTGAGAAGTAGATCAATATTGTTGATGAAGCCAGTTTTTCTTAAACTAACACATTACTGATTTGAAAAAGAAACAAGGCCAGGGATTGTTAAGATCACAAAACTATTAGCGTACTTGTCTAAAAAAGTAATTTAAGTACTCTAACACGTTTGTAACATATTACCTCCAGCAGTGCTTTCTACACATATGAGTAGACACATAATGGGTGATAAATATAAATAAAAAAAGAATTGTCTTGTTGAGTGTAAAGCTCACCGGACTGGCAGAGACTGTAGTGAGAAGGACATAGATGAGGGCAGATTTCAGAAGCTCCATCTCTGGTCAATCTAACAAGGAAACAGATCAATCAGAAAATTGGATGTTAACATGTCTTAATGTCTCAAAACAAAAACACAACATTCCAGTCCACTGTAAACCTGGAAACACATCCTAAAGACAAGATCCCCTTGCACAAAAAGTCTATAGTCTATGCAGTTCAGTAAAAAGTGTGGTGACAGTTACATCGGGAAAACAAAAACAGCTTCACAAGAGGATGGACCTGAGTCTGCAGTCCACCTCTTCTCTCTGAACAGAAAGGGCTTTTGCCTGCTATTTACAACAGTGTTCTGGAACCTACTGTAAATCAAAACAGTTTCACTCTAGATCAGTTGAACTCAGAATTTAAAAACGTCTTCGCTTGAAAACGTCCAGATGCCTTTTCTTTAATATTTCAATGGTGCTGTCATAAACAACCATACAAACAGCTCTTGTTAATAATACATTGATTAATGCAATGTAGACTGCAGTATTGATTACAAAAATGTCTCACCTGTGGTTCTGATTGAAAGTGTATCTCTCAGTGAGCAATAAGTTTTGGTGTTTGTAGAAGGGATGAAGTTTTTATATTCTGCATGTGACGAAGGGCTGGCAAGAGAGCTGTGACGTTCAGCTCCTACAGGATATTGAGTAAGACTGGGCTGACTTGTGGTGAGTGAGTAGGCAGCAGCTCACCATAAACCAGCCAACACATCCTGGAACACTGTAAACAAATATTTTCAAATACTTTTCTTATTGACACAGGCAGTAAACAACTTTTTTTTTTTCTTTACAACAGAAATGATCTAAGAAAGAAGCAACAATGAACAAAGAACTGTTTCTTTCTTAACCTGCTAAAGCTGTGGTTCTTTGTGTTTCACTAATGTTTTGTGAAATTCACCACTAATTGAGTGAATGTTTTACTGCATTGCTTTACCACCACAATAAAGCCTTGTACAAGGGGCGATGGCTGCAGAACAGTGCTTTTCTTAAACTGGGTTTATGCTGATAAATAAGATATTATGGTTGAAGCAGATTCAAAACTTTGAGAGAGGTTTCTGTTGGACATTTGAGAAAGCCTGGGTGGTGGTGCAGTGGATTGTAGGATGCCAGAGAACTTCTTTACCTTGGTTTAAAATCTACTCCCAAAGCTTGGAGTTACTCAATCTTGACTCAGGACTTGATGACACTATTAGTCCTCTTCTGTTTTTCCATCAATCAGTCTTTCATTGTGTGTTGTAAGAATGAGTCATGAACAAGACAGAGCATGCATACATTTTACATTTTCTAGGATAGGCTGGGTTTGTGTCATAGACTGAAGCCACAATGGGGGCAGTAGAAACCACACTAAAAGTAATCCTTCAACAGAAACGGGAAATGCCCCTGTTTAAATGTGATCTGATCATACTTTTTCCAGGAAACTAAAATGTCAAAACATCCACTTACTATCACAGTATCCTCTCATCATGATGACATCAAACCTGGTGTGACTAGTGACTGCAGTCATGTTTTATTTCAAGCTCTCACAGAGAGTCAAGAACCTGTTGGAACTGCAGTGCTCACAAGATTTTCACCAGCAAAAGTCACCACATTCACTCCTCTAACATATGCATAATTGAAATCATAAGAGTGTTCTCTAGACCTTAGCAGTGGTATACGAAGTACACAAACCAAGTACTTGAGTTAAAGTACAGATACACTAGGTAAAATATTACTTCAGTAAAAGTACTCCCTTTTAACTTTCACTTGAGTAAAAGTACAAAAGTATTTGCCTTCAAATGTACTTAAGTATCCAAGTACTATCATTTATTATGGCTATAATGCCCATATAATTTTTGTCAGCCTCTTGTCCCCTTTAGGCGCCAGGGTTTATTTAAAAATACAGATTTTTGAGATCCAAATTTCAAAAGGCTGTGGTTTGAAAATGATAAGAGATAGAGTCCTACTCTAAAGTAGAAAAATGTCAGGTATGACCCAAAGTATATAAGTAAATACATTTTAAGCATCTTATTTGCATATAATTTGCATACCATGACATTATATATTGGCGGTTATGTTATTTACAGTACATACACACTAATGAACATATAATAGTTTTTTTTCTTTTTCTGAAATACATTTTTATAACAGTAATTTGTAAAAGCAACATTACCAAAATAAAGAATAACTACAACTTCTAATATACCAAAACTAGTAAAACGTATGCAAATAGTTATGAGAAGTATACACATGTACTGTATGTGTGTGGTTGCAGTTGCTTTATCTTTTCTTATCCATCCATGTGGCATAGTTAGTAGTTTTTTAGAGTGTGGGACCTCTCATAAAGCACAGCACACAGCCATCACTTTTATTACGATCGCTGCTTTGATTAGTGCATTGTCGCTGACTATGTTTACCCCTGCTTCTCCCTCCTCGACTGGGTAAAGTGTCAGGACGACCAACACCTATTTGTCCCAAACAGCTGTCAATAGAAACCGCATTATTCCCAAACTCCCTGTCACTACCGCGGCCACGGCAGTACACCCGCCCCGGCTTCTATCACCTGTGCTAAAGGTAAAGCTGCAGGTGCTAAAGGTAAAGCTGCAGGTGCTAAAGGTAAAGCTGCAGGTGCTACGTGCTCACGGCTTCCCTTCCCAACCTCCCCTTCACTACCGCGGCCAGAGCGACTAGTTTCCTCCCGTTTCTTTGATGTTTGTCAAAATGTGGGAAAAACAGCGTGTGCTTTATGAGAGACACTGAGAAAGGCACGAGCAGCGGCGCCGCTGTTCAAGTTACACACGCACTCACTCTCGCTCATTCTCACTTTCACTCGGCTGAAAAGACTCTAAAGGTAGATGTTCTCAGAATCAGTCAGATATTACTAATACCAAAACTTCATCACAGGTGTATTTTTATTTGTTATTTTCATGTTTATCAGCTCGCGTGTAGAGAATGAGGTTTCTATTGAGCCGGTCCTGACACTCCCACTGAGACGCGTCTTTGAGGTCTTCTTCTACAAAACATTTTAATGGCAACACAAGGAATGACTAATTTTGCAAAATGTAATTGAGTAAAAAGTAACATATTTGACTTTGAAATATAGTGAAGTTAAAGTAAATGTATCCCTGAATGGAAATACTTAGTAAAGTACAGATACTGGAAAAAACTACTTAAGTACAGTAACGAATTACATTTACTTCGTTACTGTCCACCACTGGACCTTAGTCATCGAGAGCCAGATAAGCAAATTGGAAAACCACAGTAAAATTTGTGTGAAAATACACACACGTTGAAAGGGTCAGTTGACCCCATAAGCACAGGGGCTGTCCTAAAGTTATCCAGATAACTGCAACTAATTGGATTTGTCCAAATAATTTTTATTCCATTTATTCCATGCAGTTGGAATCTTCCATCTTTTTTTCTTTTTTTTGCTCCACCAACTGAGCTTGCAGTGCCACACACATTTTACTGGCACAGAATTGTGCAATATGGTAGAAGAGGAAGGTGGGGTTTAAATACTCTGGGAGGTGTAGACAATGAGACACAGGTGGAACACAGGGCAGGGAAGACAGTCACAAAGGCGGGAACCACAGGAGGACATAAAGTAATTCTGAAACAAGAGGGACTTGGTGAGCACTTCAAAATAAAAGATATAATAATATTGCAGCAAATAGCCAGGAGGGCAATGTGACAGTTTGTTACACAAGGAGGTAGATACAGTGTATCAAGTGTAGTGTACTTTCACTAATAATTTGTATACTGTATGTACATATATATGAGCTTAATTGGAGCAGGAGAGCTAATCTGGCTGCAGATGCGTTTTTAGGGTTTGTGGAGGTTGGGGGATTACTTCAGTTCTGGTGTGTGTCAATCTTAAGAGTCATTGTAGGGTCAAATTGTCAAATTTAACATGTTAACACCAATTACTTTTAACACCAATTTATTTTTTTTTAACCCTACTTAATCACATGTTAATAAAATATTTTTTGCCCTCTGTATTTTAAGAAAACAGAGCACAGCAGTAAGTAGCATAAATCACGAAGCAGGCATGAACAGAGAAAAGGGTCATACAAATGGCAAGTTTATTTTCAAAGCCATGCCAGATGGCTGACAGAACCAAGTTATTTGCATGAGTTATTTGCATTTGCTGTCAATGAACTGAGTTACCACATCCAGTCTGAAATATCACCTGCTAGCTAAACACACCGCAAATATAAAGACCTCAGTCCCCTCGCCAAAAGCAGACAACGCTGGGGAGTCTGCAGCAAAAAAGCCAGGACAGCTCAACCAAAAACAAACTTTCATCAGCTTAAGTTAAATAGATAGCTACTGCACATAGGTTAGTTTTTTTCAACTATTTGAGTTTGACATTTCATATTGTTATTCAAAATATAAGCCTTTTTGGGTAGTGTTACACAAACTATTACACAGTACATTTCTGACCTTTAATAAAATCTCTAATAAAAGTAAAAATTGCAAATTATGCTTTTCAAAGTACATCTATAACAAAACAAAAAAATCGATTAATTTGTTATTAATCGTGGGTATATGGACAATTATGCGATTGATCGTGATTAAATATTTGAATCGTTTAACAGCCCTATCTAAAATACAATGTCCAAGACTGCTCACTAAGACTGCAGTGATATAGGGCTTGCGAGGGCCCTTGCGACCGCAGAAGGACATGCATCGGTGTCCTGTGCATCACCAAGCATGGCTCTAACCCACTTTTGTATGTCTCAATCTGAGAAATAAATCTACCAAGTTGTAATAAGGTCTGAATGAAACCTTTCTGATTCAAAATGGCCACCCTCTTGTTGGTGACAGGGTGTGGATTATGGTTTTTGCCCATAATCCCATCCTGAATGTGTGTAGCAAATTTAATGTTTTGTAAAGTCACCAAAGTTTTAATGTTCCCTAAATTAGCTATGTTGTTGCGGGCTATTAACAGTCCTTTTAATAACTTTCAATGCCACATGTGGCTGGATGATGTGGATGGACCAAGTTTGGAGCTTGTCGGATAGAAATCCTAGGACGGGCATGTTAAAATATGAGGGCAACTTTTGGAAGGCTCACACTTTTAAAACAAAATGGCAACCGTCCTGAGATAAAGCGTGGTCTCCATATATTTTTTGCTCATGGCTTCATAATGGATGTATGTACTTTCTTCACTCATTTTAGGCGTGGCCATGGCAATACGGTGAAAGCTAGGGCGTGGTCATCATTGGCATTTTTGCTCTGCATCATGTAAATAAGAATTCTTTAAGACAAACAAAATTTTGTGGGATTAATTGTAACTCTGTAGTGCTGGAGGCCCATTTTTAAAGATGGGGTTTAATTTATAGATTTTGTGTTCAGGATGTGAAGACGCAGACAAAATGTCAATGGGCTAACCTGATGTATATATGATGTGATGTATGTATGATGTACATGTACATGATGTATGTAAAAGTTACAGGACTTTTCACGCTCTCCAAAATGGCCAACCTTTGGGGGGGCTTACATTTTCAAACAAAAATGGCTGCCGTCCTGAGGGAGATAGGGCCTGGTCCTTGTAGACTTTTGCTCAAGACCCTATCCTGTATGTATGTACCAAATTTCATTTGGCTATGACAAATAAATTTTTTCTCTTCCCATTAAACTTTTTCACAGATTTAAGCCATGGTCATGGTCATCTACGGTTGTAGATAGGGCACGGTCATCATTGGCTTTTTGTTCAACATATAAAGAATGTGTCTATGAAATTTCATTTGTTTGAGACAAACTACATTTTTGGACTAATTATTACATTTTAGGGGTGCTGGAGGTCCATATTTAAAGATAGAAGTTAATTTATACATCATTGTGTTCAGGGCATGAAGACGCATTTATAGATGAATTTGACCAAGTTTGGAACCTTTCAGATGAAAGCCCTTGGACAAATTTGTTAAAATATGAGGGCAACTTTTGGGAGGACTCACCAATTCAAACCAATTGAAGCTGTAATCCTGTTGGAAATAGGGCCTGGATCCTATAGACGTTTTTGCTCAAGACCCCTTCCTGGATGTGTGTACCAAATTTCATTTGTCTATGACAAACTAAATCTTTCACTTCCCATTGACAGGGCATGGTCCTCATTGGGTTTTTTTTTGTTTGGCAGCTCATAGAGGATGTGTGTACTAAATTTTATTTGTCTAGGGTTGCCACTGTGCCATTTTGCAATTTTTGTTTAAACAAACAGTATGTGAATACAATTTCACCAGACCTGAATGTTTGAGCCATTTTCGGGGAGTTTTTGTTCATGTTTATTACCTCAAAAATGCAATTTATTTGGTGGAATGATAATAATATAAATAAAGCTGCAAGCGGTAATAAAAACCTCGCCTCCCTTGCGACGCGTGGTCACATGTCCTCCTTCAAAGCCCAAACTGCAAATGTGTCAATTAAATAACTAAACATATTGCATACCTGAATGCCAAGCTTGTCACAGGTAGAAGCAAAAAAATTGAGGCGGGTCCAAATGATATTAACACATACTGACTTTTTTATGTTATATTTAAAATGGCCACCTTCTTGGGTCTGATAGAGCGTCATCTTCCTAAAGTTTTCTTCTCGGTTGTATAGACGTGTATGACAAATTGCATAAAATTTCTGCCCATAAATGTAATTGAATATAACTGATACTTGTTGATAATTTATAAAGCTAAAAACAAGCAACTCCACAGCAAGGGTAATTTAAGGGTAAATGTCATTTTAAAATACAGTTGTACCACCCAAAAGAGAATGTGTATTACGCAAATGGTGTAACCTTATGGAACAGACTGGTAAACTACATAAAAGGTCATACAACACTGTAACAATAAAATCAATATAGTGTCTTTAAGAAATATTAAGAGGCAATAATTATTTTCAAATAACAAATGTCAATAAAAAATAACCTAAATTAAAGCCGCAAGAGGCGATAAAGGCCCTCGCCTCCCTTGAGACCGCGGGGACGCATGCACTCGGAGAATTGCATTTCGTGCCTTAAAGCGTAAACTTCACGGTAATGTCAAATGACCGGACCTGTGCTACTGCTGGGGCCTGCTACACCACCTTGTAATTTAGAGTTAAAGGTCTCCACAATCCCTGGTTTTCCTGGGAGCTGTCTGAACCTTTGAAAATAATAGATTATGCTTGGGCTAAGGCAAGAAAAACAAAGTACTGGCTGGAGATTTGAGATGACTCAGGAATCGCTGCACCACCCTGTTTAAAAAGGCAAAATGTAAATATTACTTGTCTAAAAGTACAAGTTTACAAGTTCCAAAGGATTCTGAGGAGTTTTCTAAGACTCTAGTCTTGGCTCTGGAGGGGCCTCCTCCAAAGGAAGGATCCTGGCAATTGGGAAATGGCATTTATTTCCCAACGAAATGGCTGCCTCTTCACAGACTCATTACGACCACAGCCACAAATGTAACAAAAAACAAATTGATAACTTTTTTGGCACACGTGTCTAGATGAAACTCACCAAATTTGGAGCTGTTTAGATGAAAAGCCTTTAGCACAAGGGGTGCGATTTAGGTGGTCACGCATTCCACCCAACATAGTAGATTTCCTGTTGAAATTACGATATGGCTGTAATAAACTTTTCTGTTTGCCCTGAGGTGTCCTATGGATATACCAAGTTTCATTTTTGGAAACGTTGGAAAAAAGTTACTTTCACTTTCCATAGGCCCAATGTATTTTGACTTTTCTAGGGGCCGCCACTGAGTCATTTTTCGTATTTTTTTTTTCGGGGACTTCAAATACATAAATTTTTCGCCGGGCTTGAAGTCTGGGACCAATAAAAATGACTTTTAGTTGTTCATTTACTGGGTTAAATTGAGGATCATTTTGCAGAAAAATTATAATAAAAAATATATACCAATTATAATAAAAAATATAACTCGAGCAAAAAGTCTAGAAAAACACTTGTCTCTTTTACATACATGTGTTTAGCTCATTTTGCCCAAGTTTGGTGTCTGTGGAATGAAGCAGCTTTTTCTGTGTACTTTTAAAAAGAGGTGTATTTTAAGTCGGTTCACATTTTCAATTCAAAATGGCCGCCTTCCTGTGTGTGATAGGTGTGGTCCCCATTGGCTTTTGTTCATAAGCCCATGGTGGATGTGTGTACCAAGTTTTATTTGCCTACAACAAACTAAAAATTTCACTTCCCATTGACTTTTTCACATTTTTGGGACGTTGCTATGGCAACACATTTATAGATAGGGGTGGTTGTCATTGGCTTTTATGCTCGTCATGACATAAGAGATGTGTGTACAAAATTTTATGTCTCTATGACAAACTAAATTCTTGGGTCCATTATAAGTTTGTAGGGGCGCTGGAGAGCCATTTCTAAAGATAACCCTTTTATTTACATATTTTTTGTTCAGGTCATGAATGTGCACAAACGCCTTTTGGGTCCAACTCGATCCGAGAAGGCGTTTGAGAGTTAAGAGGCGTTTTATTTTCACAAAAATGGCCACCTCGTTACAGGCTTGCCACACCCATACCCGATAAGATATCAACAACAAAGTCACAACTTTGGTTGGCACACGTGTCTAGATGATACTCACCAAATTTGGGGCCATTTAGATTAAAACACAATGATTTGCATCTTTCTGCGCAAGTGCGATTTTAGTGGCGCGCTTTCACCCCACATGGCGGACTTCCTGTTAAGTTTAGGGTGTGACTGTCATTGACTTTTCTGTTTGCCCTGAGGTGTCCTATGGATATACCAAGTTTCATTTTTCTACGTTGGAAAAAAGTTACTTTCACTTTCCATAGGCCCAATGTATTTTGACTTTGTAGGGGTCGCCACTGAGTCATTTTTCGTATTTTTTTTTCGGCGACTTCAAATACATAAATTTTTCGCCGTGCTTGAAGGCTGGGACCAATAAAAATGACTTTTCGTTCATGTTCACTGGGTCAAATTTAGGATCATATGGGGAGAAGAATAAAAAAAAAAATAAATAAAATTAAAGCCGCAAGCGGCGATAAAGACCCTCGCCTCCCTTGAGACCGCGGGAATCATGTACTCGGAGGATTGCATTTTGTGCTTTAAAGCGTAAACTTCACAGTAATGTCAAATAACCAGGCCTGTGCTACTGCTTGAATCTTCTTCTGGCTGGATCCTGCTTCGTCACCTCGGGCCTGTGCTACTGCTGGGGCCTGCTACACCACCTTGTAATTTAGAGTTAAAGGTCTCCACAATCCCTGGTTTTCCTGGGAGCTGTCTGAACTTTTGAAAATAATAGATTATGCTTGGCTAAGGCGAAAAACAAAGTACTGTTTTTAAAAGAGAGGTGTATTCTAAGGCAAATCAGATATTCAATTCAAAATGGCCGCCCGTGTGTGATAGGGTGTGGTCACCATTGGCTTTTTTGTTCATAAGCCCATACTGGATGTGTGTACCAAGTTTCATTTGCTTACGACAAACTAAAATTTTAACTTCCTATTGACTTTGTCCACATATTTGGGGCGTTGCTATGGCAACACATTTATAGATAGGGGTGGTCACCATTGGCTTTTTGTTCATAAGCCCATACTGGATCTGTGTACCAAGTTTCATTTGCTTACGACAAACTAAAATTTTCCCTTCCCATTGACTTTGTCCACATATTTGGGGCGTTGCTATGGCAACACATTTATAGATAGGGGGTGGTTGTCATTGGCTTTTATGTTCGTCATGACATAAGAGATGTGTGTACCAAATTTGAAGTCTCTATGACAAACTAAATTCTAAGTCCCATTATAAGTTTGTAGGGGCGCTGGAGAGCCATTTCTAAAGATAACCCTTTTATTTACATATTTTTGTGTTCAGGTCATGAATGTGCACAAACGCCTTTTTGGGTCCAACTCGATCCGAAAAGGCGTTTGAGAGTTAAGAGACGTTTTATTTTCATAAAAATGGCCACCTCGTTACAGGCTTGCCACACCCATACCCGATAAGATATCTACAACAAAGTTATAACTTTGGTTGACACACGTGTCTAGATGATACTCACCAAATTTTGGGCCATTTAGATAAAAACACGATGAGTTGAATCATTTTGCGCGGAGTGCGATTTTAGTGGCCGCGCTTCCACCCCACATGGCGGACTTCCTGTTGAGTTTAGGTGTGGCTGTCATAGACTTTTATATTTGCCCTGAGGTGTCCTATGGATGTACCAAGTTTCATTTTTCTACGTTGGAAAAAGTTACTTTCACTTTCCATAGGCCCAATGTATTTTGACTATTCTAGGGTCGCCACTGAGTCATTTTTTCATATTATTTCTTGCGGACTTCATTTCTATAAATTTTCGCGGGCTTGAATTTTGGGCAAAGTTTCCTGAGTTTTCGTGCATGTTCAGGGGGTCAAATTTGCCCTCAAAGAGCAGAATAATAATTAAAGCCATAGCGCGATAAAGACCCTCGCCTCCCTTGAGACCGGGGAATCATGTACTCGGAGGATTGCATTTTGTGCTTTAAAGCATAAACTTCACAGTAATGTCAAATAACCAGGCCTGTGCTACTGCTTGAATCTTCTTCTGGCTGGATCCTGCTTCATCACCTCGGGCCTGTGCTACTGCTGGGGCCTGCTACACCACCTTGTAATTTAGAGTTAAAGGTCTCCACAATCCCTGGTTTTCCTGGGAGCTGTCTGAACTTTTGAAAATAATAGATTATGCTTGGGCTAAGGCGAGAAAAACAAAGGACTGTTTTTTTTAAAAGAAAGGTGTATTCTAAGAAGATTCTCACATCCAATTCAAAATGGCCGCCTTCCCGTGTATGATAGGGTGTGGTCACAATTGGCTTTTTTGTTTATAAGCCCATACTGGATGTGTGTACCAAGTTTCATTTGCTTATGATAAACTAAAATTTTCACTTCCCATTGACTTTGTCCACATATTTGGGGCGTTGCTATGGCAACACATTTATAGATAGGGGGTGGTCACCATTGGCTTTTTTGTTCATAAGCCCATACTGGATGTGTGTACCAAGTTTCATTTGCTTATGATAAACTAAAATTTTCACTTCCCATTGACTTTGTCCACATATTTGGGGCGTTGCTATGGCAACACATTTATAGATAGGGGGTGGTTGTCATTGGCTTTTATGTTCGTCATAACATAAGAGATGTGTGTACCAAATTTGAAGTCTCTATGACAAACTAAATTCTAAGCTCCCATTATAAGTTTGTAGGGGGCGCTGGAGAGCCATTTCTAAAGATAACCCTTTTATTTACATATCTTTGTGTTCAGGTCATGAATGTGCACAAACGCCTTTTTGGGTCCAACTCGATCCGAAAAGGCGTTTGAGAGTTAAGAGACATTTTATTTTCACAAAAATGGCCACCTCGTTACAGGCTTGCCACACCCATCCCCGATAAGATATCTACAACAAAGTTATAACTTTGGTTGACACACGTGTCTAGATGATACTCACCAAATTTGGGGCCATTTAGATAAAAACACAATGAGTTGAATCATTTTGCGCGAGAGTGCGATTTTAGTGGCGTTGCGTTCCACCCCTGGCGGACTTCCTGTTGAGTTTAGGTGTGGCTGTCATAGACTTTTATATTTGCCCTGAGGTGTCCTATGGATGTACCAAGTTTCATTTTTCTACGTTGGAAAAAAGTTACTTTCACTTTCCATAGGCCCAATGTATTTTGACTTTTCTAGGGGTCGCCACTGAGTCATTTTTTCATATTATTTCTTGCGGACTTCATTTCTATAAATTTTTCGCCGGGCTTGAATTTTGGGCAAAGTTTCCTGAGTTTTCGTGCATGTTCAGGGGGTCACATTTGCCCTCAAAGAGCAGAATAATAATAATAACGGACGCTATCAGAAATAATAGACCCTTCAGTTATCACCGGCTCGGTCTAATTAAAGCCGCATAGCGGCGATAAAGACCCTCGCCTCCCTTGAGACCGCGGGAATCATGTACTCGGAGGATTGCATTTTGTGCTTTAAAGCGTAAACTTCACAGTAATGTCAAATAACCAGGCCTGTGCTACTGCTTGAATCTTCTTCTGGCTGGATCCTGCTTCATCACCTCGGGCCTGTGCTACTCCTGCGTCCTGCTACACCACCTTGTAATTTAGAGTTAAAGGTCTCCACAATCCCTGGTTTTCCTGGGAGCTGTCTGAACTTTTGAAAATAATAGATTATGCTTGGGCTAAGGCGAGAAAAACAAAGTACTGTTTTTTAACAGAGAGGTGTATTCTAAGGCAAATCAGATATTCAATTCAAAATGGCCGCCTTCCCGTGTGTGATAGGGTGTGGTCACCATTGGCTTTTTGTTCATAAGCCCATACTGGATCTGTGTACCAAGTTTCATTTGCTACGACAAACTAAAATTTTCACTTCCTATTGACTTTGTCCACATATTTGGGGCGTTGCTATGGCAACACATTTATAGATAGGGGGTGGTCACCATTGGCTTTTTTGTTCATAAGCCCATACTGGATGTGTGTACCAAGTTTCATATGCTTATGATAAACTAAAAATTTCACTTCCCATTGACTTTGTCCACATATTTGGGGCGTTGCTATGGCAACACATTTATAGATAGGGGGTGGTTGTCATTGGCTTTTATGTTCGTCATAACATAAGAGATGTGTGTACCAAATTTCATGTCTCTATGACAAACTAAATTCTTGGGTCCCATTATAAGTTTGTAGGGGGCGCTGGAGAGCCATTTCTAAAGATAACCCTTTTATTTACATATTTTTGTGTTCAGGTCATGAATGTACACAAACGCCTTTTTGGGTCCGACTTGATCCGAGAAGGCGTTTTAGAGTTAAGATACATTTTATTTTCACAAAAATGGCCACCTCGTTACAGCCTTGCCACACCCATCCCCGATAAGATATCTACAACAAAGTTATAACTTTGGTTGACATACGTGTCTAGAAGATACTCACCAAATTTGGGGTCTTTTAGATAAAAACACGATGAATTGAATCATTTTCTTGCGAGGAGTGCGATTTAGGTGGCCGCGCGTTCCACCCCACACGGCGGACTTCCTGTTGACTTTAGGGTGTGGTTGTCATAGACTTTTATATTTGCCCTAAGGTGTCCTATGGATGTACCAAGTTTCATTTTTCTACGTTGGAAAAAGTTACTTTCACTTTCCATAGGCCCAATGTATTTTGACTTTTCTAGGGGCCACTGAGTCATTTTCGTATTTTTTCGGGGACTTCAAATACATACATTTTTGCCGGGCTTGAAGTCTGGGACCAATAAAAATGACTTTTAGTTGTTCGTTTACTGGGTTAAATTGAGGATCATTTTGCAGAAAAATTATAATAAAAAAATATATACCAAATTATAATAAAATATATAACTCGAGCAAAAAGTCTAGAAAAACACTTGTCTCATTTACATACATGTGTTTAGCTTATTTTGCCCAAGTTTGGTGTCTGTGGAATGAAGCAGCTTTTTCTGTGTACTTTTAAAAAGAGGTGTATTTTAAGTCGGTTCACATTTTCAATTCAAAATAACCGCCTTCCTGTGTGTGATAGGGTGTGGTCCCCATTGGCTTTTTGTTCATAAGCCCATGGTGGATGTGTGTACCAAGTTTTATTTGCCTACAACAAACTAAAAATTTCACTTCCCATTGACTTTTTCACATTTTTGGGACGTTGCTATGGCAACACATTTATAGATAGGGGTGGTTGTCATTGGCTTTTATGCTCGTCATGACATAAGAGATGTGTGTACAAAATTTTATGTCTCTATGACAAACTAAATTCTTGGGTCCATTATAAGTTTGTAGGGGCGCTGGAGAGCCATTTCTAAAGATAACCCTTTTATTTACATATTTTTGTGTTCAGGTCATGAATGTGCACAAACGCCTTTTGGGTCCAACTCGATCCGAGAAGGCGCTTTGAGAGTTAAGAGACGCTTTATTTTCACAAAAATGGCCACCTCGTTACAGGCTTGCCACACCCATACCCGATAAGATATCAACAACAAAGTCACAACTTTGGTTGGCACATGTCTAGATGATACTCACCAAATTTGGGGCCATTTAGATTAAAACACAATGATTTGCATCTTTCTGCGCAAGGGGTGCGATTTTAGTGGCCGCGCGTTTCACCCCACATGGCGGACTTCCTGTTAAGTTTAGGGTGTGACTGTCATTGACTTTTCTGTTTGCCCTGAGGTGTCCTATGGATATACCAAGTTTCATTTTTCTACGTTGGAAAAAGTTACTTTCACTTTCCATAGGCCCAATGTATTTTGATTTTGTAGGGTCGCCACTGAGTCATTTTTCGTATTTTTTTCTGCGACTTCAAATACATAAATTTTTCGCCGAGCTTGAAGTCTGGGACCAATAAAATGACTTTTCGTGCATGTTCACTGGGTCAAATTTAGGATCATAGGTCGACAAGAAAGATAAAAAAAAAAAAAAAAAAAAAAAAAAATCCGAGCAAAACAATAGGCCCTCCCGGCCATCACCAGCTCGGCCTAATTAAAGCCGCAAGCGGCGATAAAGGCCCTCGCCTCCTTGAGACCGCGGGACACATATATTCGAAGGATTGCATGTCGTGCTTTAAAGCAAATTTGGAGCTGTTTAGATAAAACCCTTTAGCACAAAGTGTACGATTTAGGTGGTCATGTATTCCACCCAACATAGTAGATTTTCTGTTGAGTTTAGGTGTGGCTGTAATAGACTTTTCTGTTTGTTCTGAAGGTGTCTCATGGATGTACCAAGTTTTGTATTTCTACATTGGAAAAATTTACTTTCATTTTCCATAGAACCAATGTATTTTGACTTTCTAGGCCACTGAGTCATTTTTCATATTTTTTTCGGGACTTCAAATACATAAATTTTGCGGGCTTGAAGTCTGGGACCAATAAAAATGACTTTTAGTTGCACGTTTACTGGGTCAAATTGAAAATCATTTTTCAGAAAAATTATAAAAAAAAATATATACCAAATTATAATAAAAAAAATATAACTCGAGCAAAAACAACAAGAAAAACGCCTGTCTATTTTACACACATGTGTTTAGCTCATTTTGCCCAAGTTTGGTGTCTGTGGAATGAAGCAGCTATTTTCTGTTGTTTTTTAAAAAAGAGGTGTATTCTAAGTCGGTTCACATCTTCAATTTAAAATGGCCGCCTTCCCGTGTGTGATAAGGTGTGGTCCCCTTTGGCTTTTTTGATCATAAGCCCATACTGGATGTGTGTACCAAGTTTCATTTGCCTACGACAAACTAAAATTTTCACTTCCCATTGACTTTTCCACATATTTGGGACGTTGCTATGGCAACACATTTATAGATAGGGGGTGGTTGTCATTGGCTTTTATGCTCCTCATGACATAGGAGATGTGTGTACCAAATTTCATGTCTCTATGACAAACTAAATTCTTGGGTCCCATTATAAGTTTGTAGGGGCGCTGGAGAGCCATTTCTAAAGATAACCCTTTTATTTACATATCTTTGTGTTCAGGTCATGAATGTGCACAAACGCCTTTTGGGTCCAACTCGATCTGAGAAGGCGTTTGAGAGTTAAGAGACGTTTTATTTTCACAAAAATGGCCACCTCGTTACAGGCTTGCCACACCCATACCCGATAAGATATCAACAACAAAGTCACAACTTTGATTGGCACATGTGTAGATGATACTCACCAAATTTGGGGCCATTTAAATTAAAACACAATGATTTGCATCTTTCTGCGCAAGGGGTGCGATTTTAGTGGCCGCGAGTTTCACCCCACATGGCGGACTTCCTGTTGAGTTTAGGTGTGACTGTCATTGACTTTTCTGTTTGCCCTGAGGTGTCCTATGGATGTACCAAGTTTCATTTTTCTACGTTGGAAAAAAGTTACTTTCACTTTCCATAGGCCCAATGTATTTTGACTTTTCTAGGGGCCGCCACTGAGTCATTTTTCGTATTTTTTTCGGGACTTCAAATACATAAATTTTTCGGTGGGCTTGAAGTCTGGGACCAATAAAAATGACTTTTCGTTCATGTTCACTGGGTCAAATTTAGGATCATATGGGGAGAAGAAGAAAGATAAAAAAAAATCCGAGCAAAACAATAGGCCCTCCCGGTCATCACCGGCTCGGGCCTAAAATATACCAAATTATAATAAAATAAAATATAACTCGAGCAAAAAGTCTAGAAAACGCTTGTCTATTTTACATACATGTGTTTAGCTCATTTTGCCCAAGTTTGGTGTCTGTGGAATGAAGCAGCTATTTTCTGAGTTCTTTTAAAAAGAGGTGTATTTTAAGTCGGTTCACATTTTCAATTCAAAATGGCCACCTTCCCGTGTGTGATAGGTGTGGTCCCCATTGGCTTTTTGTTCATAAGCCCATGCTGGATGTGTGTACCAAGTTTCATTTGCCTACGACAAACTAAAATTTTCACTTCCCATTGACTTTTTCCAAATATTTGGGACGTTGCTATGGCAACACATTTATAGATAGGGGGTGGTTGTCATTGGCTTTTATGCTCGTCATGACATAAGAGATGTGTGTACCAAATTTCATGTCTCTATGACAAACTAAATTCTTGGGTCCCATTATAAGTTTGTAGGGGCGCTGGAGAGCCATTTCTAAAGATAACCCTTTTATTTACATATTTTTGTGTTCAGGTCATGAATGTGCACAAACGCCTTTTGGGTCCAACTCGATCCGAGAAGCCGTTTGAGAGTTAAGAGATGTTTTATTTTCACAAAAATGGCCACCTCGTTACAGGCTTGCCACACCCATACCCGATAAGATATCAACAACAAAGTCACAACTTTGGTTGGCACATGTGTCTAGATGATACTCACCAAATTTGGGGCCATTTAGATTAAAACACAATGATTTGCATCTTTCTGCGCAAGGGGTGCGATTTTAGTGGCAGCGTTTCACCCCACATGGCGGACTTCCTGTTAAGTTTAGGGTGTGACTGTCATTGACTTTTCTGTTTGCCCTGAGGTGTCCTATGGATATACCAAGTTTCATTTTTCTACGTTGGAAAAAAGTTACTTTCACTTTCCATAGGCCCAATGTATTTTGATTTTGTAGGGGTCGCCACTGAGTCATTTTTCGTATTTTTTTTTCGGCGACTTCAAATACATAAATTTTTCGCCGAGCTTGAAGTCTGGGACCAATAAAATGACTTTTCGTGCATGTTCACTGGGTCAAATTTAGGATCATTGGGTCGAAAAAAAAAAAAAAAAAAAAAAAATCCGAGCAAAAACAATAGGCCCTCCCGGCCATCACCGGCTCGGGCCTAATAATCCGAGCAAAAACAATAGGCCCTCCCGGTCATCACCGGCTCGGGCCTAAATAAAAAAAAAAAAAAAAAAAAAAAAAAATCCGAGCAAAAACAATAGGCCCTCCCGGTCATCACCGGCTCGGGCCTAATAATCCGAGCAAAAATAATAGGCCCTCCCGGTCATCACCGGCTCGGGCCTAATAATTCAAATAATTGATTAAATAAAAAAATTACCAAATGTGTTGACCAAAATAAACTAATCTAAACTAATCACAACACTTTAGTGATTGCCATTACATTGGTAAAACGGGACATGTTGTCCTAATTGGCTTTTTTTTCTGGCTCCTATTTAAAATCTTTAGGGGGTGCTGGACATCTCTTTTAAAACATGGTCCATTAATTGGCATTTGTGTTAACGGTGTAAATGTGAAAGTAATCCATTGGGCGCAACCAGATCTGACAATGTTTGTGAGAGTTAGAGCTTATATTTTCCCCCAAAATGGCCGACTTTCTGTTGTATTTATGGTGATACCATTAGGGGTGTGCCGGTTTCAGAATTGGTGATGACAGTTATGACGTGAGTCAAATGTGACGGTTCATAACATAACCGCCGCGCCGGGGGGGGTATTAGTTTGAATAAACGAGCAGACACTGATTAGCTACTTGCTCTACGTGTATTTAAAATTAACAGCAAGACAACTAGCAGTGAATGTGCTTATTAAATGAATCACACACATTGAACAAATCCTTAACAAAAAAAAAACAAAAAAAAAAAACTTTGCAATGAACGTGCTTTGTTTTAAATAAATCACACACAGTAAACAAAACCAAGTTCCGTGACAGGAACACCAACATGTTCACTTTACTCGGTTTTAGTGACGATCTGACAGGGTAGCTATGTTCCCGCAGTGCTAAAAAACTTCGCTCTGATGCTGTGCTTGTAGCACAAATACACATGTATTTACGTGCCAATTTTGCTAAGAGCGGATAGCGTATTTCATTGTCTCGCCACCATGCTAGTGGATCTGCCGTAGAGTCAATTGGTTGTTCTTGGAGATAGCGGGTTAACTCCGTGTCAGCGCGCTCTGATCGGTAAAGGGGCAGATATTTCAGACCTCCGTTTATTAAGGAGATCTCAAGATTTCTCTTCTTGGGAGGGGGTGGTGCACAGACCTCTCCCGAATCATCTCCAGCAGCAGCAGCCTCCGAAGCACCACTAACTCCGCCTCCGTTTCCCTCGTCAGCTGATACAATTTCCCCCCGGGAGTGCATCTTTTGTCTCCTCCAATCCATCCCCATTGCCTCTGTATCGTGGGTCAAGGAAAGATGACTTTGCCAAAAGCTCCTGAGTGGCTGGGGCACTGTATTTGTGCTAATGTATGAGGCATAGGCCTACGCTGAGTTTCATTTACGATGAGATGCGCTCTAGTTCACAGTGCAGTGCAAGTGAGCAGCTGGCGCTGGCTGCTTCCATGTCACGGTTATCATTGTCTGCTATATTTGCTTTTTATTTATTAAAATACATGCAATTGGTTGATGAAACATTTATTAAAATTAAGATAAAATTTTTACAAAACGAAATTCGTTTTTAAGAAAGGTTTTCTACAAAGCAAAATTTAATGAAGTGGTAAATATCATGTCTGACGATTTACAAAACTTCATTAAGTGGTAAAACCATGTCTCGATATATTGCGCATCTTATGATCCTATCTAAAAATGAAAATAATTTTTGATAAAAATGTTCATAAAAAATATTTTAATGACACGGTTTTGGCGGTTATAGAGTTCTAATGACGGTGTTCAACTATAACCGCCGATCACACGGTTATATACTAACCGTCACACCTCTAGATACCATAATAAGGGGCCTGTGCAAAGTGGATTGGGTGGCAGTCGAAGGCGGAGACCTCGACGACCCAATCTCCGGACACGGAATCTGGCGCTAGGGACATGGAATGTCACCTCGCTGGCGGGAAGGAGCCTGAGCTTGTGCGGAGGTTGAGAGATACCGACTAGAGATAGTCGGGCTCACCTCAACGCACAGCTTGGGCTCTGGAACCCAAATCCTCGAGAAAGGCTGGACTCTCCATTACTCTGGAGTTGCCTGCGGTGAGAGGCGGTGGGCTGGTTTGGGCTTGCTCATAGCCCCCCAGCTCAGCCGCCATGTGTTGGACTTCACCCCGGTGAACGAGAGGGTTGCTTCCCTGCGCCTTTGGGTCGGGGATAGGTCTCTCACTGTTGTTTGTGTTTACGGGCCAAATGGCAGTGTAGAGTACCCGGCCTTCTTGGAGTCTCTGTGAGGGGTGCTGGAAAGTGCTCCGACCGGGGACTCCGTCATTCTCCTGGGGGACTTCAACGCTCACGTGGGCAGCAACAGTGACACCTGGAGGAGCGTGATTGGGAGGAACGGCCCCCCGGATCTGAACCCGAGCGGTGTTCTGTTATTGGACGTCTGTGCTAGTCACAGTTTGTCCATCGAACACCATGTTCAGAGATAGGGTGTCCACCAGTGCACATGGCACCAGGACACCCTAGGCGGAGATCGATGATTGACTTTGTAGTTTCATCTGACCTCCGGCCGTATGTCTTGACACTCGGGTGAAGAGAGGGGCGAGCTGTCAACTGATCACCAACTGGTGGTGAGTTGGATCCGATGGCGGGAGAGAAAGCTGGACAGACTCGGCAGTTCCAAACGTACTGTGAGGGTCTGTTGGGAACGTTTGGCAGAGCCCCCTGTCAGAAAGATCTTTAACTCCTACCTCCGACAGAGCTTCGACCAGATCCCGAGGGAGGTTGGAGACATTGAGTCCGAGTGGACCATGTTCTCCACCTCTATTGTCGATGCGGCCACTCGAAGCTGTGGCCATAAAGTCTCCAGTGCCTGTCGTGGCGGCAACCCCCGAACCCGGTGGTCGACACCGGAAGTAAGGGATGCCGTCAAGCTGAAGAAGGAGACCTACCGAAGGAGGCCTGGTTGGCCCGTGGGAATCCTGAGGCAGCTGAGAGGTACCGGCAGGCCAAACGGACTACAGCCCGGGTGGTCGTAGAGGCTAAAACTCGGGTCTGGGAGGAGTTCGGTGAGGCCATGGAAAAGGAATATCGGTTGACCTCGAAGAAATTCTGGCAAACCGTCCGGCGCCTCAGGAGGGGGTAGCAGTGCCCTGCCAACACTGTTTACAGTGGAGATGGGAATCTGCTAACTTCAACTGGGAATATTGTTGGATGGTTTAAGGAATACTTCGAGGATCTCCTCAACTCCACCGACACGTCTTCCACTGAGGAAGCAGAGGCGGAAGGCTCGGAGGTGGACTTGTCCATCACCCAGGCTGAAGTCACTGAGGTAGTTGGGAAGCTCCTCGGTGGCAAGGCACCAGGGGTGGATGAGATACGCCCTGAGTACCTCAAGTCTCTGGATGTTGTAGGGCTGTCTTGGTTGACACGCCTCTAAAACATCGCGTGGCGATCGGGGACAGTACAGTACAGTACAGTAGTGGTGGTCCCTCTTAGGGGGACCGGAGGGTGTGTTCCAACTAAAGAGGGATCACACTCCTCAGCCTCCCCGGGAAAGTCTATGCCAGGGTACTGGAGAGGAGAACGCGGCCGATAGTTGAACCTCAGATTCGGGAGGAACAGTGCGGTTTACGTCCCGGTCGTGGAACACTGGACCAGCTCTATACCCTCTCCAGGGTACTGGAGGGTTAATGGGAGTTTGCCCAACCAGTCCACATGTGTTTTGTGGATCTGGAGAAGGCATTCGACTGTGTCCCTCGTGGCGCCCTGTGGGGGGTGCTCTGGGAGTATGGGGTCCGGGGCCCTTTGCTATGGGCTGTCCGGTCCCTGTACGATCAAGTCTGAGACCATGGTTCTCATTCGGAAAAGGGTGGCTTGTCCCCTTCAGGTTGGTGGAGAGCTCCTGCCTCAAGTGGAGGAGTTCAAGTATCTTGAGGTCTTGTTCACGAGTGAGGGAAGGAGGGAGATTGTGAGATTGACAGACGGATCGGTGCAGCTTCTGCAGTAATGCGGTCGATGTACCGGTCTGTCGTGGTGAAGAAGGAGCTGAGCTGTAAGGCAAAGCTCTCGATTTACCGGTCAATCTACGTTCCTACTCTCGCCTATGGTCATGAGCTTTGGGTCATGACCGAAAGAACAAGATCCCGGATACAAGCGGCCGAAATGAGTTTTCTCCGCAGGGTGGCGGGGCGCTCCCTTAGAGATAAGGTGAGGAGCTCGGTCACTCGGGAGGAGCTCAAAGTAGAGCCGCTGCTCCTCCACATCGAGAGGAGCCAGCTGAGGTGGCTCGGGCATCTGTTTCAGATGCCTCCTGAACGCCTCCTTAGGGAGGTGTTCCGGGCATGTCCCACCGGGAGGAGACCCCGTTGAAGACCTAGGACACGCTGGAGGGACTATGTCTCCCGGCTGGCCTGGGAATGCCTCGGTATCCCCCCGGAAGACCTGGAGGAAGTTTCTGGGGAGAGGGAAGTCTGGGCGTCTCTGCTGCTGCCCCCAAAACCCGGCCCCGGATAAGCGGTAGAAGATGGATGGATGGATGGATGATATGTGTGTGCCAAGTTTCAATTTTCTATGATTAAAAAATACTTTCGCTTTTGCTTATTCCACTGACTTTAGCACAAATTTGGTATGTTGCCATGGCAACACAGTGGCAGCTTTGGAGTGGACCTCATTTACTTTTTTGTTTGTCATCCCATCAGGGATGTGTGTACCAAATTTCATGTCTCTCTGATAAACTAAATTTTTTATTCCTTTATAACGTTGCAGTAGTTGCTGGAGGGTCATTGCTGAATATATCCCTTTTAATTTGCATATCATTGTGCTCAGGTAATAAATGGCCAAAAATGCTACACTAAATCTGAGCACATCTGACTATATTAGAGAGAGTTTTGGAGATTTTATTCTCCCCAAAAGAGCGCCTTATTTACGGGCTCGTTACGACCACCCACAAATTTATAAAAAAAAAACCGTTTTGTTGGTGTTGTGGGTTGCACGTATCACCCAAAATGGCAGACTTCCTGTCGGGTTTATAACACTGTGTACCAAGTTTTATTTTACTATGATTTAAAAATATAACTTTTGCTTCCCATAGGTATAATGTGCTTTGACTTTTCCAGGGATTGCCATTGAGCCATTTTTCGATATTTTTTCATGGGGACTTGAATTTTGAGGTAAATAAAATTGACTTTTTGTGCTCGTTCACTGGGTAAAATTTGCAATCAAAGAGCAGAATAATAATTAAAGCCGCAAGCGGCGATAAAGGCCCTCCCCTCCCTTGAGACTGCGGAGACACATGCACTCGGAGGATTGCATTTTGTGCTTTAAAGCGTAAACTTCACGGTAATGTCAAATAACCGGGCCTGTGCTACTGCTTGAAACGTCCCGTAAATACACACGTGAACAAATACACACCTTCTCTCTGCAAAAGCTTGCGAAGCCGGCATTGCTAACAGATCTAATGCTAATGGTCTCAAGCTGTCCAAGTGGCTCGTCTGTAAATGTCTTTTTAAATTGGTTGTGTTCTTGCCACGAATGATCGCTCCGCATGCTTCACACTTTGTTTTGTTTTGCTCGTCGTCAAACGTGAAGTGAATGCCGTCTTCCCGGGAGCTCAATCAAATCTATGATTGGTTCTCTTCTTCTCATGCAGTTTCGCCTGTTCCGTTCTTCTTCTTCTTCTCTAGTATTAATGGCGGGTCGCAACCAATTTTTTCGGTGCATACCACCACCTACTGTACCGGAGTGTGTTTGCCTGTTCCGTTTTGCGGATTGTTTTGTTGTTCATCTCTCCCGTCTGCTAATTGGATTTTCGTCACGGTCTATTTTCGTTTCGTCCTTTATTAGTTGTGATAATGTCAATCAATTTAGTTATAGTTTTAGTCTCCATCAGTGACTTCTTTTTTAGTTTTCGTTTCGTTTTCGTCCGCAAAAAAATATTTGTGACGAAAATAATGACGGAAATATTTCGTCAACGAAATTAACACTGAATACACCAAAGACCAGAGAGAGTTTGCCCTCACACTGCACCTCCATGGTCCAAAAGCCTACAGTTACCTGAGGGATTCTCTGCATCTTCCCCTGCCACATCCACATACATTGCAACGGTGTAGTACATGTTTTTATTACACTTTTTAATGTGTGTGTGCGTGTGTGTGTGTGTGTGTGTGTGTGTGTGTGTGTGTGTGTGTGTGAGTGTGTGTGTGTGAGTGTGTGAGTGAGAGAGAGAGAGTAAATTCAAATGAACAATCAAACTTGTTTCTTTATTAAAATATAAAATGCATTCATTTATACATTTATCAATATGCCATAGTCTACCATATGTCTTAGTTAAACCTCGTAATACAAAGTATTTCTACATGAAAGCAGAATTTTTCAATGTGTGACAGCGTCCTGTATCATAGCTATGTCTCTGCCGTTTGTAACAAACCAAACCGTGTGAAAATCCGGTAAAAACTCGGGGAGTTATGATCATTGTAGTTGAGGAATACACCTTCCTCAATAGAAATAAATGCGGGGGGCGGAGCATTGGAGACCCATCCAAGATGGCGCCGCGCTGATACGTCCGCTCAATAGGCAGCGTCAGTCTATGAGGCATCTACGTATATTATGTCTATGGTGGTCCCCATTGGCTTTTTTGTTCATAAGCTCATACTGGATGTGTGTACCAAGTTTCATTTGCCTACGACAAAATTTTCACACTTTTTCCACATATTTGACACGTTGCTATGGCAACACATTTATAGATAGGGGGTGGTTGTCATTGGCTTTTATGCTCGCATCATCATGGCTGGACTGGGTCAAAAAAGGCCCTGGCATTTTTGCTCAGACCGGCCCACCACAATCGGTCAGACACAACCAACTAGTACACCATCCTTGCGGTCCCTGTAGATATGCATATCTATTGTTCCATTCAAAAACCCTACAAAGCTGAGAACTAAGTGCCATGGACCAGTGTACCAGTGCAAGTGGACCAGTGTACTCACTCTCTCTTGACAGACTCCTGGTGATCAAAGGTTCCTCCTGTCTCTCTCCTCCACTGCTAACTCAACCTGGCTTGACTATACATAAGGACAGAGAGAGGATTACAATTATTTGGAAGAGTTATTAAAAGTACACTTAGTAAGGATCCATTTTGGTTATATAGTCCTGTATTCTTGAAGAGCAGGATTTCTAGATGGACTAAGTGCTCCATGTTATAAAAGCTAGTTAACCCTTTAGAACCCAATATAATGTGGATGTAGAATACTGCTAATTCTAAAAAGATTTTATTTATTTTTTTCCAATGAACCGCAGCAGGAAAACTAGTTTACAATTGCAAGTATAGGCTACTTTGTTTTAAAGAGCACAAACCCCTCTTTAATATGACACCAAACAAGATTTACCTCTCATTGTTGAGATACTCCCCTTAAAAAAAAAAGAAAACCAACCTATACTACCAAATTACTCACACAAAACGTCCTAAAAATATATGATATTCATATTATTCACAGCAGCCATTCTGAGTAATAATTAAAATAATCAAATGGCATCATTTAAGTTTTTCTAGAGAAGGGCCGTACGGCCATTATGGGTATTAAAGGGTTAACATTAGAATAGTCCGCCAAAGTTGCAATTGAATAAGTTAACTCTGCTAACCTAGCTTATGCTGTGTTATTTGACTTTAGCTGACTGAGTGGCTAGTGCAGTGGGTGAAAATCTGACAGACTATATAATGGCAACAAAGATTAAGTTGTCTTATTATAATATTCATTAATTTAGGTAAATCATCATCTTCGTCGTGGCCCAACCAGGCCCACACACACACACACACTTTCCTCCTGCACCCGCCCTGATTAACACTCCCTCCCTGTTAATCATGTAGCTAACATGCTTACCGTTTCAATTACACTCTCCTGCTCACTCTGTCCCTCCTTGACTTTACTATCAGACACCAGCTCCTCTGCCTGGGTCCCGCCGGCGCTCTATGGCTAGTCACCTCTCCTCCATGTTTCTGCAAAATGTCGTCAGGTACTGTAGGCTTGGATACTGAAGCTACAGCACTAAACATGTCTGTTATTTTTGCACATGTTGAGGCATCAACCTCTAGCATTTTTATTTTTGGCCCATAACTTCTCCGCACCCCCTTGCACTTTTGTTTCTCCATCCTAAATCCACAGATTTCTGGCTCTGAGCCACTAACTGCATCTGACTCAAGAAACAGAGGAGGAGGGTGGAGCCTGTTAAGAGATGATTGGGCCAGCCCAGTGTCAGTATGAAAATGAACCAATGGGCCGCTGTCCCTGCTTTATGGGCCGGTCATTGGCCAATTAAAAAAAAAAAAATCATATTATATGGACCGGCCCCCAAGTGCGTCGGCCCACCGGGCATTTGCCCGGTATGCCAGATTACCAGTCCAGCCCTGCTCGTCATGACATAAGAGATGTGTGTACCAAATTTTATGTCTCTATGGCAAACTAAATTCTTGGGTCCCATTATACGTTTGTAGGGGGCGCTGGAGAGCCATTTCTAAAGATAAGCCTTTTATTTACATATTTTTGTGTTCAGGACATGAATGTGCACAAATGCCTTTTTGGGTCCAACTCGATCCGAGAAGGCGTTTGAGAGTTAAGAGACGTTTTATTTTCACAAAAATGGCCACCTCGTTACAGGCTTGCCACACCCATACCCGATAAGATATCATAAACAAAGTCACAACTTTGGTTGGCACACGTGTTTAGATGATACTCAAATTTGGGGCCATTTAGATTAAAACACAATGATTTGCATCTTTTTGGGCAAGGGGTGCGATTTTAGTGGCCACGCGTTTCACCCCACATGGCGGATTTCCTGTTGAGTTTAGGGTGTGGCTGTTATTGTCATTTTCTGTTTGCCCTGAGGTGTCCTATGGATATACCAAGTTTCATTTTTCTACGTTGGAAAAAAGTTACTTTCACTTTCAATAGGCCCAATGTATTTTGACTTTTCGAGGGGTCGCCACTGAGTCATTTTTTGTATTTTTTTTCGGGGACTTCAAATACATAAATTTTTCGCCGGGCTTGAAGTCTGGGACCAAAAAAAATGACTTTCAGTTGCTCGTTTACTGGGTCAAATTTAGGATCATTTTGCAGAAAAAATAAAAATAAATAAATAAATAAATATGGGGTGCACGTGGCAGAGTGGTTAGCACTCCTGCCTCACAGCAAGAAGGTCGTGAGTTCAAAACCCAGCCGACTCAAAACATTCTCGGCCGTATCCGGTCTTTCTGTGAGGAGTCTGCATGTCCTCCACGTGCTACTGTGGGTTCTCTCCGGTACTCCGGCTTCCTCCCACCGTCCAAAGACATGCATGTATAGGGTTAATTCGCAACTCTAAAGTGTCCCTAGTGAATGAATGTGAGAGTGAAAGGTTGTATGTCACTGTCTATGTCTAAATGTTAGCCCTGCGACTAACTGGCCACTGTCCAGGGTGTACTCCGCCTCAGGCCCAAAGCTGCTGGGATAGGCTCCAGTCACCCACGACCCCTAACGGGACTAAGCGGTAGAAAATGAATAAATGAAAAATAAAATAAAAAATAAAAAATAATCCGAGCAAAAACAATAGGCTCTCCCTGTCATCACCGGCTCGGGCCTAATTAAATTTAATAAAAATTAAAGCCACAAGCGGCAATTGTCCCTCGCCGTCGCGACCCAGTGTTGGTGCAGAGGTTAAACTATGTTGCTATGACAGTTGGGGTTATAATGGATATCTATGTATTTAGTAGAGTTGTGCCCGATACTGCTGAAACGAGTATCCGCTACGGATAAAGCACTTTTGCCGAGTAGGAGTATTATACGAGTAATAAGAGTATCTGTGCTCGTGTAACCCATGTCACATGAAAAATAGTCCCTTCTCATTCGCGGATGCTTTCCGCTGGTCTGGACACAATAAGTTCCAGAGCAGGTGCAGGGATATTCCCGGCATCTGGTTCGTGCACGTGGCTGCAGTATGCTAAGCGGTGCTAAGAAGTTTGGAAAAACAATTCATAAAGTAATGGGAATTCTTATACTTGACAATTGACTCAGCGGTGAGTTTTCTTTTACTTCTACCTTAGTACCTTTTTGGGTAATAGTAGCAAATTGATTTGTTTTATTGAGGTTAATTGGCGGCGTAGTGAACGAGTGGAACCTCATTGAAGAAATGAGCGTTTCTGGTTATTTTAATTTATTTAAGCATTTTAAAAGTAACACATTGATTGGATGTGAACTTTATTATGATTGTCTTAGAGACAGGTATTTTTCTTTACGGTGTTTGATCATTTGTTTGTAGCTTTTGCTAATCATTTTTTAAATTGAGTGTTGCGCAACTGAACTGAATTGAACTGAAATGTTTTGAACTGAACTGGGTTAACGTAAGTGTATCCTGAGTCGGACGGTTTGAGCTAAAACTTTTAATTTTTTTAAATTTTTTAACGGGTGATCAAATCGTTTGTCTTTTGTGTTCAGACAACTAACTTGTATTAAAATGAAGTATAACTTCCTACGTTTTTAACCATATCATTTTTTTATTATTATTTTTTGAATTGTTTTTACTGTGGCCGTAAAATGAGCGCTATCGCCCAAGCTTTTAGCGCTAAGCTACTATTATCCTGAGTCGGACACTAACCTTCTTGACGCATGGAGCTTGATTTGTGGGATTTTTTTTAGCTTGCTTTAGCTTTAGTTAGGTCTGGGATATTGCCGTTGGTGTTTACACACATTCGGTGCCCTAATTTCCGTCCTTCAGAATAAGATCTCATGCCTTGGCCAAAAACAAAACACAAGAATGTTTATGTTAACTTGTTTACAGCCCCCTCTTCAGGATGTTTTTTTGATCTCCTCCTTTCAGTAATGTTGATGTTGAACAAATTTCTGTCTTATCTTAGAGTTTAACTTATAACACTGTATTAGATCATGTATTATATTATAATCCTGGGTTCACTTAAAGTGAAACAAAATAGGAAATTAGGAAAATACAGTTTTCTAAGATAATAGGAAACAAGAAGCCACAACAATTACACCAAAATTACTGATTTTAATAAATACAAATTGATTGAAATAAATTTAATTAGATACTTTTGTTTTTACAAAAAAGATAAAAAATTTACAATAGATTTTACTAACTTATATGCATAAGCAAATATTTACAAATTATTCATCTTTGCACCAAAAACAAATAAATTCTTCCTCCAGCTCCTCCTCCCAAGCCACACAGGTACAGTTAAACCATTTTTCACAACCATCACACTGGACCCATGACACTAGTCCCTCGTCTGACTCTGGAGGGTCAGCTGCCAGCACCGGCCACACTGCCACACATCATACTCCAGTTGTCTTTCTTTGGCGGTGTGACCTACACAAAGAGGACGATAGAAATATTTTATTGGGTTACAATATTAGGGAGCCATGTATAGCATTGCATATTAAATGTCTCAATTACTTATCCTACATGAACTTGTTTAAGACAAAAGAACCACAATAATTAATTAATCACATTAACAGATTTTATGTACACTATATATTACTTTATACAGCCTATATTTGTTGTTAGTATATGTTGTTTGTTGTTGTTGTTGTACTACCGGTGGATGTCGAGGGTCCAGTGGACAGGGAGAAGAAGCTGGAGGAAGATGATTTGATGTCTGTAAAAGAAGTGACAAAGAGCTTAGTGACAAATTGTCTACACCTATAACTAGTACAGCAGGTATTATCAAAGTTCATAGTTTATTGTCTTGGCTTTTTAATCGTATTACTTACATTGCAAGGGAGAGGAAGCTCTTGTGGTTCCCCGAAGGCCACCTGCTGCTGACGTTGATGGTTCTAATGAAAAAAATAAAATAAAATACACTACTGTTATTAACAGTTAAATATGGCTTAATGATTGAAAGTGAATAATAGAGAAATTTACCCTCATCCTCTCTGATCAAAGCCACAGGCAGGCTCACAGGGACTGACGACGAAGGTGATCTGCTGGAGGCAGGCAGCTGAAAACCGGGATGCTATAGAGGGGGCCGGGGGGGTTGAGGGACCGGCAATAGGATGGCCGGAGCTGGCAGATGACGCCCCAGGGGACATTCCTCTTCTGCGGCTGGGGTGGGAGCCGCTAGGCGGGGCAAATGAAGGGTTCACCAGGCCGATGTCTTCAGCCAGCTGCTGCTCCTGGTCTTTCCTGGCCAAAGCTTGTGCCTCCCTGCTCGGGGTCCAGATGGTGAGATCATGGTAGTGGCGCTCCCTGAAGTTAATCCACCACGCCTGGCTCAGCGCCACCCTTGGGGTTTCTGGGTGGCACAGGTTGTACAGAGTCAGAGCGTGGGCCAGAACCTGAGGCTTTGTCAGAGGAAACCCGTAACTGGCAGCATACACACAGTACGCTGCCGTTGAATTCTTATCTTCAGGGGTGAGAAGTGGCCATGACCATGAACACAGTCAGAGGCCAGCCTTCCTCTGACTCGGTCATTCAGGCTGGACCTAGGGACCCCGAACTGAGCAGCTGCCTGCCTGATGGTGAGCCTGTCTGCTTCCACCTCCTCTTTGGCTTGTGCCATGGCCTCCAGGGTCCATTTTCTAGTCTTCCTCTCCCTTTTCTTTAGCTGCCTAATACTTAGGCATCTGTTAATTTACAAAAAAGGAGAATATAAACACAGTTAAAGAGGGATGTTTTAAAAAAAATATAAATACTATATTAAAAATTATTTTAGCAGAAGCAAAAATTAAACAGGTTACCTTTTTAACAAAGTTTTCTCCATTTGTAATCTTGAAAGTCCTGTGAAGAAAATCCCTCACACATCTCAAACCTACCTTCTGTCTCTGTTTGTTCTTTCCTTTTCTCTTATTTTTCTTCTAATTCCTTTCTTCTTCGTCCTTCCTTTCTTTTTACTTCCTTTCTCTTTGTTTATTTTTTCTTTTCACCTTTCCTTCTCTTTCCTTTCTTTGTTTCTCCTTCCTTGTTTTATTATTTGCTTTCCTTTTCTATCTTACTCCTCTTTCTTCCTTTAAAAATAGCAAATAGATACATTTAATAAGCTAAATTTTGGATCATGTTCTGAAAATGAAACCCATCCTCTCAAGATTCACTCACACAGGCACACACACAAAGAAAATCAATTAAAAACTTTTTCAATTGTAATATTTTAATAAGTAAAATGACATTAATGAATAGATAGCCCAGACAATGATCAGTTAACATAAGTTAACTGATCATTGTCTATTAAAATAATTTTAGTTTACAAATCATTTGGGAGTGTCCCAACTGTACAGATATATTTTTACATGTTTTATTTTCTCTTTAAAATAAACCTGGCATTGATTGATTTTATTGTAATTAACACTGATTGTTATTTTAACAATTCAGTTTTAAAAATAATCAAATGTCAACAGATTTTTATTACAAACAACCAATTTCTATCTTCAGTCCACATCAGAACAGAGGCTAAAAAAATTAATTTGTAAAAGAAACGTTATGTTATTTAAAAAATTAATATCATCGCAACATATGATTGTTATACACTGTCCTGGGTGTCAAGCTAGCTACAAAACTAACTAAATTATTAACAAACACATCAATCTGTTGCTCAAATTGATTTTATCACCTCTTTTCTTTAATGAAAGTTTTTACTTTTACGCACTGATTCAGACACTCTGCAAAGACAGACTGTTGCCAAAGCCTTTTGCGGCAGTATTTTTGTTTTACTTTTTCACAGAATAAAAAACATCATAATGCTTGTGTCATACACTGGCCTGATCTTTCATCGGGTGGGAGTCAAACTAGCTAGAAACTGGACTTCTTTCAGCCCTAATTGTCCAGTTATTGACAAGATACCACACTGTACGCTTTACACTATCAGCTAGCCAGAGCGTCGCCCGAGAGCAACTTGGCCTACCATTGGAGCCAAAATGGTGGCCAGGTGTGGCTACATTGTAGGTGGCTAAATCTGTGCTGCTTACTATGGGTCGTAGTGGAATTTCTTCTTTGTGTATTTTGGAGAAGCCGTAAATACATGGAGTGGTGTTCCCAGGATACACCCTGTAGTACAGAGGTCGGTCAATGACTTGGTCCTTCTCCAGCCTCTGCAGACAGTCTATGACTTTCTTCTTGTAACCACTTGTTGGATCTCTTCTCAGTGTCTCAGTTGGTGGTGTCACTGAGTAAGCTGTTATAACTGGACTCAGTCAATTGTGTTCAGGATTACAGTGCATCTTCCTTTGTCTCTGGCAGAATGGTGATGCTGTGATCCTTCTCCAATGCTGATAAGGCCCTCCTTTGCTCCGATGTGATATTGGAGGGTGGTTTGGCACTAGCCAGTGTTGCTGTGACCTTGAGTCTCAGTTCTTCAACTTCATTTCAGTTCTTCAACTTCATAAGGAACAATTTGTTCCTGATTCTTTTGCAGTAATGAGCTCTACTGAAGGGATGTGCTTAATTTCTCAGTTGCTCAGAGGCACATCCCCACAGCATCACCATTCTGCAGAAGACAAAGGAAGATGCACTGTGATCCTGAATACAGATGACTACGAGTGTGACTATAACCCATAGTAAGCAGTTTTATCATATAAAAGCAAGACCAAAACACATGAAATGTCTTTTATAACTCGAGCTCTGCGATTATTTTATTCATAGTGTCTCCTTGTAATTTAATATTAGTTTTTGTAAAGGGCTATTTCTAATGCTAACTTTTATGTGAATGTTTTATCTTTTTTCTGATTTTGTGATTGACGCATTTCAGAATTGGCATGTAATGTTTTCTCATGCCAAGTCAATCTTTATTAAATAAATCTCAAATAAATCTCAAATCAAAGCAGCACAGATTCAGCCACCTGCAATGTAGCCAAACACCTGGCCACCATTTTGGCTCCATTGGTAGGCCACTCACAACACCATATCATCAACTGGTTGTAAGGAAGAGACTACTACAGAACAACAACACCACCTGAATGGAACAGTGATACTAACGACTCTCCTGAGCCTTTAATGACTCTCACATCAGAAGTCACACTGTCCTTTTTGTAGCTAACAACTATGAGACCAGAACAGCCTGAATCCATCAGGTTTGGTTTCAGGGGAAACCCATCCCTCTAGAGATATAAGCTCAGATCTCTTACCAGTTGATCTCAGATTTGAGTAAATTCTGTGTTGAAATACTGTTCAGAATATATACAGTTGGCTAAACCATTGAGCTTTTGCTAGCTGACCCGAAGGTGGCTGCTAAAAGGCCTAATTTACTGCTCCACCGTTTTAACAATAGTTTAATATGGTACACTGGACCAAACTTGGTTAATAATATGAAAATTCATCATATCTAATTTTCAGTTGTGTTAATAAAGGTATAATGCACTTATACAGTTTGGTGTTTGTGCTGTTATTTTTTTAGTTATCTACATGTTTATTTTTATTTTTTTTAAGATAAGGATAAATGTCTCTGACTGAATAATTACTGTGTAGTTTGCAAACCTAGTAAAGGCCATAATATAATATTGATAATAAAAGCATAAATTAGATGTGGGCTTAACATACTCTTTTACAAAGATCTGGGTTGTGCCATTTAGGTAAATACATATACATATTGTTCTCTCTCCACAGATTTCCTAAAGGTGATACTGTCAGGCTGAGGCTAATCAGAAAAAAAGGCTCTTGTTTGTGGTGTGAGCACTTTGAAGAGGATATTCAGACAAAGGTGGGTGTTACATTACACTACACATTACATTAAACATTACACCTGCAATGCCCACCAACCTCTGAGACTTATTACTCTAGAAAACACTTTCCTTACTCTGCAGTCATACATCCCTTAAACATTACTGTAGCTAAAGTGAATGTGTTAGTTTTATATTTGTACATTGTCATCTGTAAATCATGACAACAGTAGACAGGTAAATATTTATGGCAGGTTTTCAACATGACAGACATTACCTCTAACCCAGTACAGTTCACATTTACATTATAATTAGGCAAATGTAAGTTCAAATCAAAGCCCACTATTTTCTAAAAACAGTCCTTACACACACAGTAACATACAGTGAGCTGGAGAATAAAAAAACAAGATAAATGTTGTAATTTGTTCTGTGATTAACAGCACATCTCATGTACAGAGGTGACTGGTCCCAACAGCAAGACTTGTTTTAAACATACGTTTTTACTTTGTTCTCCATCTTTGCAGAGCCCCTCTACAGTTACCTGTCTGCTGCTGCTTCTGTCGGCCCGCCCCAGTCCAGTACTGTCCAGTCTAGTCCAGTCCAGTTATCGGTCTGCTGCTCTGTCGGTCCTCTCTGCTCCTGCACAACTGACATAGCCCGAAACTCAGACGAAACTCAGACCCAAAGACTGACTCATGAAATGAACGAGTCCTTCTGTTTCTGTGTTCAGCCTACGGGGACTTGAATGAACGACTCAGAGACTCGGGAGATGAACGAGTCCTTTCTGTTTCCGGTAACTGCATACTCTTTCACTATGGGGGCTGGGACTTGGTGAACGAACGAACGAACGAGATGAATGAATCCTTTCTGTTTCCTGTATGAGATGTGGTGGAATGCGCATGCACGGGTCTACACAAAAATGAACGACTCGCTCTCTGAGATGACTAGTTGTTCCCGAGTCATATTAAAGACTCGTTCAAAAACGACTCATCACTAGTAGTGACGGGGAGGTTGGGAAGGGAAGCCGTGAGCGTGTAGCACCTGCCTCTTTAGCTTTAGCACAGGTGATAGAAACCGGTCCGGGTGTACTCGGCCGCCGTAGTGACAGCCGTGTGGGAAATACGACCTGACCCTTCACCCAGTAGAGGAGGGACAGACAGGGGTAATCAGCGCCGCGCTAATCAAAGCAGCGATCGTAATTAAAGTGATAGCTGTGTGCTGTGCCTTTATGAGATGAGAGGTCCCACACAAAAAAAAATATGCCATGAACAGATAAAGCTACTGCAACCAAACAACTACAGTACATGTGTTTAGTTCTCAGATCTATTTTCATACATTTTACTAGTTATGGTACATTAAAAGTTGTAGTTGTACTGTAGTTTACTAATTTTGCTTTACAAGTTACTGTTATTAATAATTTAATTTTAGAAAAAAGATAGAAAAAATAAATATATATATGTTCATTAGTCTGTATGTATTGTAAATAACATAACTGCCAATACATAATGCCATGGTATGCAAATTAGATGCATACAATTATTTCACTCATACCTAATAGAACCTTATCGCTATTTTCAAACCACAGCCTTTTGCTGCCCTTGCTGCCTAAAGGTTAACGAGACTCAGGTGTGCTAAAACCTGTCTCCAATTATCTTTTTTGAAGTCATTAACTCAAGGGTTTATATACTTTTTCCATAATCATCGAGTTTTTTTGTTGTTGTTCTCAATAAAGACATAAACAATCAGAATTGTTTTGTTTAATTATTTTTAGAGACATCTTTATCTATAAAAATTCAGAAAACCATGAAATTTCAAAAGGTTCACATACTTTTCTTGCCACTGTAGGTATAAAGTTGAAGAAAAAAACAAGAAAATACTAGATTTAAAACACCTTGAAATCTTTTACCTTGAACTTGCACATGTAGACAAAATTTGTTTTAAATAGGGTTATTATTTTGAAATAGCAAAAAAGGACACCTAAATGACCCTTCCCTCTAGAGGGACATTGGAATAGTATATCATAGTATATCATTCAAAGCTTACATTCTCATCTTTTGGTGATATAAATAATTTTAAATCACCACAACACCAGTCCGTATACCAAAGGTTTCTATCGAGAAAAGCAAAACATTCGACATTTGACATTACTCACCTACAAAGCTTCCCAGCAGTTTATACATTGATAATTCCCAACAAAAATGTTCTCGTTCTGTTCGTAAAAATCCAGAGAATATAAATCCAGTAAAATAATTAGGTCCTAAACACGTGTTGGATCCATACAGACTCTAAGGGTGTACTCACACTAGGCACGGTTGCCATGAACCGGGCCCGAGTACGATTGTCCCCCCTCCCCACTCCCCCTCTGGCCTGCACTCACATAGGGTTTCAGCATTCGTGCCGGAGCACGCTTACGTCGTTATGGTGCGACGGTTTCGGGATAAACAGGAAGAGCGGCGCTCTCTGAACACAATGGAGTCCATCGCTCTGTTTTCTTTGTGGATATCTGAGTTTTTATGCGTTTTGTCCAGCTGCTCTTGTATGCTCTCATCTGCCCAAATTTCCAACAAGCATTGCACCTCTGCCGTAGACCAAAGCGACCCTTTCCCCGCCATGTTGGTTTTGGAGCGTCGCAAAACCGCGACGTCACGCGTCCTTTTCCATGCTCCAGCACGGATAGCGCACACACTACATGCGAACCGCGCCCGAGTCCAACTGAACCGTGCTCTGGTCCACCTCTTCCAAGCGGGCCAGGGCCGGATAATCGAGCCGCGCCCGGGCACGGTTCGGAGAACTCACACTAGTCAAACGAACCGCGCTTTGGTGATCAAACGCACTCGGGCACGGTTCAAACTGGCTAGTGTGAGTAGCCCCAAAGACTGCAGCTGCATTTCTCAAACTTGAGGTTAGCATCTATTTTGTTTTTTGTTTATACAAACATAGCAACCTCTATTTGTTTTGGAAAAAGATTAGAGGATCCAAATATGACTCGTCTGATTGGCACCCAATTTCACCAATTGGGAGAAAGTAGAGGGCGGCATTTTTTCGTGACATATTGGGGGCGGCAGAACGAGCAGATTAATAAAAAAAAAAAAAAATTTAAATCCTTTGCGTCGCGGAGCGGTTTTCGTCATTTATATCATTTCACTGTGTGTGGAATTGGCTAATTAGGCGCTCCTGCAGCTGCCGGCGCCTTCTTGCTGAGAATGTCCAATGCACAGAAGCTGTGTGTTGTGAGAGAAGTGTAAAAGGGGGTGGGGCGAGAGGCGCGGGTGACATTTCACCTCTGGGTCTCTCTCAAATGGAACGGACAGCCTATAGTTCCTGCAAATGAAACTAGGTAATACAAAACAAAATAATACAAAAGGTGAATTGGTTTAGTCTTGACTTCTGGTCGTGAGTGACAGTTGGGGGGATGGGAAATCTGTTGATTGTCGAGTGCCAAATAAACAGAGATGGAGAAGAAAAGGTCAAAGCCATCAGGTGCCCAATTTCGGAAAAGAAGAAAAGAAGAGGAGGAGAAACAAGCAAAAGATTAAGGTAACTATGTTCTCTCTCTCTGTATGATTACAGTATCCATTTCATGAATGAAGAAGGGCTAATGTTAATTGGTGGTGGGTATAACTCTTTGTTAGCCTTTTTGCTAATGATGCTTGCTATGCTTATACAACAATAATTTGGTTTCGACTCAATCACGAGATCTAATTTATAATATTGTGCTTTGCAATAAAACTGTTACAAGTTCAGTTATCATTTCCATCTGTTGGTTTAACGTTAGGCTCTGTAAATAACCAACGGCATTTTCAAATGTTTAGGTTAAAGATTTAACATTTGCTATGTAGCTATTTGCTACACAGTGTGCTAAGTATAGTTTCCTAAGCATAGTTTTACAAGTCATAACTAAAAGTGTGTCATGCTTAGAATTTGAGGCAGTAACCAAAGAGCTAATAGTTCTTTCATGAAAGTTAGATTAATATACAAATTAATATCCTGAAACCCAAAAGATTTTGGTGATTAAAAAAAAATAAAATCCCATTGTTTTTGCCTATACATATAATTTAAAGTAATTTTATTTTTTAAACAACTGAGTCCTAGTGACCATAGCATAACATGAATAAAATATAATTTTTCAATATTTTTATTTTTTTTTACCATTTGTTTCTATGCTCTAAACAATGTGATGACATGGGGAAAAAAACTAATAAAATAAATAAATGTTTTTTTCCGGGTCTAGGAGGGTATAGCGTGTAATGACAGACATTTGTGTGTATGTGTGTGTGTGTATGTGAGTGTGTGTGTGTGAGTGTGTGTGTGTATGTGAGTGAGTGTGTGCATGTGTGAGTATGTGTGTATGTGTGTGCTTGTGTGTGTATGTGTGCGAGTGTGTGTGTGTGTGTGTGTGTGTGTGTATGTGTGTATGTTTGCGTGCGTATGTGAGTGAGTGTGTGTATGTGTGTGTGCGACGCGACGCGTGTGTATTACATTACATTTATAGTACATATTCACCTGTAAATGCTGTTTATAGAAAAGAGACACCTGTAATTATATTTATGGCACAGACTTACCTTTTATAGTAATAACCATCTGTATATTTATATTCATTGTACATATTACCTGTAAATCCTGCACATCTCCATATCCTGCACGTATGCAACCATTGTATATATCCTGCACTTTACTGCATTATCCTATGGTCTTTTGATTTCAAATGCAATTCAATTACAATTTCAGGAGCACTTCTAAAATATTTTGGAGCATCCTCTGCCACTGGTCAGGGTGAGCCAACCACCTCCCCCGCTACACAGGCCTCTTCTGGAATGGTCTCGACCCTTCAAGATGAGCCAACCACCTCCTCCGCTACACATGTCTCCACAAATATCTGATATTGAGGATGAAAACCTCTTTGACTCTACTTCTCCCCAGCATAAGCTTTAAGGTGTGTATATCGTGTGTGTGTATAATAAAATATAACTGTTTGTGCAGAACTTTGTTTGTTATTTTTGGGTGTGTGTGTGTGGTGGGGGTGGGGGTGGGGGGGGCGCTCGAAAGGGGTCTCGCCCAGGGTGTATTTCAATGTAGAACCGCCACTGGTCCACAGCAACAATCAATGAAAGTTAGACTTGCTCAACAGTACATGCCCAACTCTTTTGCTTGCAAGCAGAGCTGCAGAACACGTGGATATGCTGCTTCTGCAGCTAACAAGACAAGCATATTTCAATGCAAGGTTTAAAATATGATTCACAGTCTCATTTTTATAAGAAATGGAAAATTTCATTGTATTCTGGCTTATATATGTATTTCCAGAATATTGAGTGTTCCCTTTTATTAGAGCCCTCATATATGTTGAAGCATTCAAAAGTGATGGCAGTTTTTACCAGAATGTTCATATGTTATCCAAAGCCCCCAACACCTGGACATACGCACACAGAAAACCAGGTGTGCTCATTTTTGCAGATATTGTTTTCAAATTTAAAATGGTAATAGTCAACACCTCAATCTGTAAGCCTGTTGTGTATTTCAATCCATAGCTCTCAAATGGAACTCTGTGCAGTTTTCTTTTTACATATAAGAATCCAGACAAGAAAAAAGTTTTTTAAACTTAAAAAGTTTCTGTTTGTTCTAAAGTGTATAACTATTTACTAGTTACACCTGCAATAAAATGACTGATTTAATAAGAAAAACTGTACATCCTACTGTTAACTGGAACAAAAGACAACGGTTTCCCTACTGCGTTCATGGTGAGGGTAAGACTTCCTAAACATTTTAGAGCTTCACATGGTGAACTCAACTCAAATGTAAATTTCTAACAGAGTTCATCATGAGAAGTTCAAATGTTTTAGGATTAAATACATGTTATGAAGTGAATAAAGATTTAATTCTTTGTGTTACGGCTCAAAGATGAGGACCCAAAAAGAGACACAGGGCTGACAAAAGGTATGTATTTTTTATGTCAAAAAGTGTTTGAAGGTCTCCCAGAGCAGAGCAGGCGCAGTGGAGTGGAGCAGGCAGAATCGAGAGAAAACAGGTACTGCAAGGCTTAACGAAACCATCTAGTAGACGGAACAATCTGGCAACAACTGTCTGGGAAGCAGAGCTCTTGTAGCCTGATGCAGGAAATTGGAACTAGGTGAGTCTCATCAGGAGCAGCTCCTGGGGAACTCTCCGCCCACTCACACACACACATACACACACGCACACACACAGGGAAAAGGGAGTGGAAAAAACAAATGGCACGGCCAGGGGTGTGATACTCACTGACCTTTAAACTGCACTACTTAAAGTTGTAAATGATTTCCGCGATAACATAAACTCTGGCAACCTCCTGGATCTTAGTAATGCATTCCACACTGTTGATCATTAGCTCCTGCTTGATTACCTCCAGAACTGGGTTGGACTGGGTTGTTCTGTCTTAAACTGGCTCTTCTCCCACCTACTCAACAGAAAATTCTTTGTATTGTTTGGGGGATTTACCTCTGAGAAGATGCCTGTGAAATGTGGGGTTCCACAGGGCTCTATCCTCGGCCCACTTTTCTTTAATCTACTGTATATATGCTTCCACCAAATCTTTCAAGAATATAAAATACAATATCACTATGCTAATGATGTTCAACTCTACAGTATTGTTCAAAATAATAGCAGTACAATGTGACTAACCAGAATAATCCAGGTTTTTAGTATATTGTTGATTGCTAAGTGGCAAACAAGTTACCAGTAGATTCTCAGAAAACAAACAAGACCCAGCATTCATGAAATGCACGCTCTTAAAGCTGTGCAATTAGGCAATTAGTTGAAAGGGGTGTTCAAAAAATAGCAGTGTCTGCCGTTGACTGTACAAACTCAAACCTATTTTGTACAAACGTGTTTGTTTCTAGGATTTAGCGATCATGTGAATCACTAAACTAATATTTAATATATATTCAGCTGTTATTCTACTCTATGATTCTTTAACAACATTCCACAATTCATTTACATTTCTTGGTTTTGCTTCAGAAACAGTTTCTCGATTGGATTAAGGTCCGGGGATTTGGCTGGCCACTCCATAACATTAATTTTGTTTAGTTTGGAACCAAGACTTTGCTTGTTTACTTGTGTGTTTGGGGTCATTGTCTTGTTGAAACAAACATTTCAAGGACATGTCCTCTTCAGCATAAGGCAACATGACCTCTTCAAGTATTTTGACAAATGCAAACTGATCCATGATCCCTGGTATGCGATAAATAGGCCCAACACCATTGTAGGAGAAACATGCCCATATCATGATGCTTGCTTCACTGTCTTCATTGTGTACTGTGGCTTGAATTCAGAGTTTTGGGGTCAACTCACAAACTGTCTGTGGCCCTTGGACCCAAAAAGAACAATTATTCTCATCAGTCACAAAATGTTCCTCCATTTCTCTTTGGGCCAGTTGATGTGTTCTTTGGCAAATTGTAACCTCTTCTGCACATGTCTTTTTTTTTAACAGAGGGACTTTGCGGGAGATTCTTAAAATAGATTAGCTTCACACAGACGTCTTCTAACTGTCACAGTACTTACAGGTCACTCCAGACTGTCTTTGATCATCCTGGAGCTGATCATTGGCTGAGCCTTTGTCATTCTGGTTATTCTTCCATTCATTTTGATGGCTGTCTTCCGTTTTCTTCCATGTCTCTCTGGTTTTGCTCTCCATTTTAAGGCATTGGAGATTATTTAACTTCAACAGTCTATAATTTTTTGCACCTCTTCCTACTCCAAACAACTTTTTAAACAAAACGTTGTTCTTCTGAACAATGTCTTAAACGACCCATTTTCCTCAGTCTTTCAAATGCATGATCAACAAGTGCTGGTGGCTTCATGGGACGGAGTGGCTCAGTGGTAGAGCAGTCGTCTTATAACCGGAAGGTTGGCGGTTCGATTCCTGCTCTGCCCTGTTCATACTTTCGTTGTATCCTTGGGCAAGACACTTAACCCACCTTGCCTCCAGTGTTCGTAGCACTGGTGTATGAATGTGTGTGACTGTAGAGGTGTGTTTGGTGGTGGTAGGAGAAGGTTGAGCGCCGTTTGTATGGCAGCCCCCCTCTCTGTCTGCCCCAGGTGTGAATGTGTGTGAATGGGGTGAGTGGAAGCACGATGTAAAGCGCTTTGGGTGCCTGAGATGGATGCAAAAAAGCGCTATAAAAATGCATGTCATTTACCATTTACCATTCATCCTTAGGGGCCAATAGGGGCCAATAGGGGCCACCTGATTTACACCTGTTTTTCCACAAAATGGATGACCTCAGTGATTGAACGCACCCCTTTCAACTGATTGCCCAATTGCACAGCCTTAAGAGCGTGCATATCAGTGTTTGTTTTCTGAGAATCTACTGCACCTACTGGTAACTTGTTTGCAACTTAGCAATAAAACATATACTAATAACCTGGATTATTCTGGTTAGTCACATTGTACTGCTATTATTTTGAACAATTCTGTATATTTCCCTCCCTCCTGATGACATAAAACTTTTGGAAACATTAACTCTATGCTTCATTGCGTCATCTTTCATTCAGATCTCAGTATTCATCGTCACATTAACAGTTTAACCAGGTCAGCGTTTTTCCATCTTAAAAACATTTCTAAAATCAAAGCCTTTGTATCTGTCCAATGTCAAGCCTTTATTGGTTGTAAAGTGAACTACTTCAAATCTTTGTTCTCTGGACTCATTCAAAAATCGAGAAAATATCTGTAGCTCATACAGAACGCAGCAGCTCGTATTCTAAGGCAAAGACATTTTCTCATATTACACCTGTTCTAAAGTTTCTGCACTGGCTTCAGTTCATCAGAATTGACTTCATAATTCTTCTAATAGTTTACAAAGCTTCTTTTTTTTTTTTTTTACAGTTTTATCATTTATTTTGTTTTATTTTGTTTATTTCTTTTTTCTTTCTTCCAAGTTTGCTCTTTGCTACTTTTGTGGTATTTCTGTAAAAGCACATTGAGTTACTTTGACAAAATATGCTCTATAAATAAAAACAGGGCTTAAAGTATTCCGGCACTGTGCCGGATCTCCGGCGTGTGGCCGTGAGGGAAAAAAAATAATATTTGAGAGCCTGCACATGCGGTTTAATATTTTCGAGCCAATTTATTTCACCTACCAATCATATGAGAGGAACGCAGATTTAACTAACGTTACAAGCCTATCAGAAGCAGAGAAGGGCGGGTCCTTGTAACTCAGTATGGTTGACACCCATACGTCAATGTCACGTTGGCGTTGTCGGAGAAAAAAGCGCAAGTTTATGAAGCCTGGGGATAATGTCCTAGCAGTAGATAAAGGACTCAAAAATAAATGGCGCTGGGCGTGGATTGAAGAAAGTAGAGATGGCGAGCCTTTTGGCAGTTGGTGCAAGAAACTGAGAGAGCCCGGGGCTTGTTTCTGCACGATTTGCTCGAGGAAGCTACTGTATGCCAGCAGCGGTAAGAAAGTGCTTGCTCGTCATGATTTAGACCCCGGTCATAGAGCCGCTGCCCGTGCACTTAAACGTACCACGACGTCCAAATGTCTTAAAAAGAAAGAGTTTGCAGGACTTACAACCCAGAAAAAAAGAAAAAAAAATTAGTGATAATGGCCTTGATTTCAATTCAAATCTTTAGTTTAGCAGTTCAGTTCTTTAGCACTTTGAGCACTTGTTATTTAAGCACTTTAAGAACTTATTGTTGAGAAGAAAACACTTTATTTGACCGTACTTTTAAATAAATGGTGCAAAGCTTAATCATTGAAGAGAGTCATGTCTCAGTCTCAGTTTACCAGTTTTTTAAGCACTTTAAGCTCTTGTTACTGTATTTTTGTTATTATCGTCAATATTTGAAGTAAGTCCGTCTGTGCAGTTTCTCTCCAAACCCCCCCCCCAGTTCAGGCTCAGGATTTTTTTCCACTTTAACCCCTGTAAAAAAGAAAGCTTTTTTCTTCTTCTCTTTGATTTTAAAGCCTTAATGTATGTGTAGCGTCACTAAGACACTAAGTCAGTCAGGTCATTTCTCAAAACTGAAACACTCAGCAGGTTTTTATAACCACCAGGCTTGAATACTGTAGTGCTTTCCTCTGGTCTTCCCAAAAATACTGTACATCAGCTTACGCACATTATTGGTTTTAAAATTAATTTATTCTTTTATAAGGCACTGTGTGGACATGTTCCATTCCTCTGGCACCTTACTGCAGCTGTTCATAAACGTTTAGTGAACCAGATTTTAGCCTCTATATGCAGCCTCCAGAGGATTTTTAAACATAACCAATTTTTAGTGCACAAATCAAATATAGACAATGGAACCAAGTAGGGATGCACCGATACCGATACTGGTATCTGGTATCTGGTATCGGCCTTGATACCACATTTTCGAAAGTACTCGTACTCGTTAAAAGTCCCCGATACCGGGTCGATACCACGGTCTGAGAAATGTCTATGTTTGAGCGGCGTGTAAGGGGTTAATCACAGGCGCCGAGTGCCCGCCCCCAGGCCCCGGCTGCAGCTCAGAGCGGGGAGAACGAAAGAAAGATGAGACATGTCAGCCGTGTGGAACTATTTCAAAGTGAATCAAAACAAAACAAAACAAAGGCGGACTGCAAATTGTGCTCAGCTAAATTGTCCAGAGGAGGCTCAAAAGGTAGCGCATTTAACACAAGTAATTTAATCAAGCACCTAAAATCCCAACACGACAACGAGTATAAAGAGTTTACCCACGCTTCTAAACCAACATAACCCACACTGCCGCAAACTCTTGCAAGACGAGAGAAAATGTCCAGAGACAATCCACGTGCTGTGAAAATAACACAGGCAATCATCGAGTACATTGCATTGAGTGACCAGCCACTTTCGGAGGTAGAAAATGTGGGATTCATGCATCTCCCCCATGTTATGATGTCCCAAGCCGCCGCTACATGACTGACACGGAGCTGCCTAAACTACACGACTCCGTGAAAAAACACATCCACAGCCTACTGCAAGCCTCCTCTTCGTTTAGTTTCACCACGGATATTTGGACAAGCAGTCTTTGCCCGTGCCTTGTTTTTGTTAAATTATATGACTAAAGCTGTTACCTGTAAATTTAAATCATGTTTTTTTATTAAGTACTCGGTATCGGTATCGGCGAGTACTGAAATCCAAGTACTCGTACTCGTACTCGTTTTCCAAAAAAGTGGTATCGGTGCATCCCTAGAACCAAGCGCACAATCACTTAAGGTCACATGACTATGCAATACTGTGAGTCTAAAAAGCATTAGTTTTGTGCCAAAAACAGATATTGGGATTTTTATTTATTTTTGCTCACTTTTTATGGTGGGATTTATTATGCTAGCCACTCAGTCAGATTTATTATTTATGGTGAGTCCTAGAATTTAAATTATTTAATCCTGGGTTTAGTCCTCCTTTTGGATGAATGTATAAAACTGGGAAATATTTTTAAACCTACTATAATCAGCTAAACACTCACTAGGTTCTCAGAATGTCTTTCTTTTTTTGGTGAACAAGCATGTGAGCCTCATCAGAACTGTCATGTTTTTCACAGATTCCAGGTTTGACAGTACAGTCCCGGTGGTCCACACTGAGTGCAGCAAAGTCCCTCCTGGACAACGTGGTCACGGGTCGTACATTGGGTTGTTGAAGTTCCCCAGAGCGCTGCATTCATTGCTCTCCAGCAGACGGCCATAAGAGGGGCGTCTGATGGACAAAGAACAGCTGTAAGACACTGCAAGAATGACATCTAAATGTGTCCTGTTCTGATCGTTTATTAATTACTAACTAATAACTATGTTTGGGTTCGGGAGATGTTTGAAAGCAGGGGTCCCCAACACCTGGTCCGTAACCTGGTACCGGTAAGTGGAACATTTAAGCCAACATGTTTAAACACACTAGGCCAATAATGTAAGCTCTTGGGACCAGCAGGTTTTGGAAATGTTAAATATCTGCGGTCTTAGCTTTCCTTGGACAACTAATGTCTCCTCAATACTAGCTGTCGTAGCTTACTTATATTGAAGAGAGATTTAAACCTGCAGGCAGGAGTGGTAACTGGAAATAGAATCTGTGCAGTTCTAAATATATTATGTTTAAGTGCTCTGCTTTTGGAATATTTCTATAGTTTAACAATATTGATTACACACAGACAACTGTAAAGCAGTACTTACCGGATCCTGTAGTGGTACACTCCTCCAACAACCAGGACGACTAACAAGAACACCAAAACAATGGCTGCAATACTCCCTGAAGACAGATCAGCACAAGATATAAAAAAAAAACTCCATTTAAGCACAATCAAATGTTTGTGGTATGTTCTTGTTAAGAGAATTTCATGTTTCTAGTTGTTAGTTATTACTCATTGTTCTCAGTCCTGCTGAAGGTCATGTTTATCAGCTGTTATTCAAATACATTCGGGACATGTACTTCATGTTAATCCAAACTAGACATAGACATAACTAACCACGGTCTACATTCTGCATCCTGGTATCTTGGTATGGGTGGTGTGAACGATGTATGCCTCTTAACAATGTACAAACAACAAGGTATAAAATCTCATGTAATCTCTGTAAGCAATTTACTCTGTACCATTGTCGCTGTATGAATTGTATGAATTGTTTCATTTTGGAAGAATTAAATTGGACCATTCATTACAAATTATACCTGCTGTCTCCATCATCGCACTCATTGATCCGAACAAAGAAATTAATCTAACAGTTCTGGGGACCAAGAGCAGCTGTCACTTTTTCTGAATCATTAATAGAAGCTGTAGCACATTGTTATTGACTGATACTGCTGTGCTTTCTGTAAACATGTGATTGTGTTTTTCGTAAAAGTCCCAAAGAGCTTTGACCTCCAGATCAAGGCCTTTACAGCTGACGGTTTGGTGATATGACATCTGAGAAGGCCTCAGACAAAGCACTGAATCAGGTTCAATCGATCAGTGTCACACCTCCACACATGTCTTATGGGTCATTTACAGAGGCCAAGTGATCAGTCCATTCATCTATTTACTGATTTTATTATTATTATTATTACATCGATTTTATATAGCGCTTTTCCGGGGACACAAAGACACTTTACATATCAATTATTCATTCACTCCACAGTCACACACTGGTGGTAGTAAGCTACATCTGTAGCCACAGCAGAGACGTTGCAGCCATTCCACGCCTACGGACTCTCCGACCATCATCAAATACATTCACATTTTTACACATTCATACAAAGCCTTGATGCTAATTAAAAAAATAGCTCTATTGACCATTGTGCAGCCTCCTTGAAAAACTAAACATTTAACTGGATAATCTGTGTAAAGTATGTTAATTACTATAGCAGCACTATCAAATGCATGACTAATAAACTCATGTGGCAGGTCAAAGGGTGTGTTATCTGTCTGATTCTTCTCTGAGCTGATGTGGGGTTAAGGGAGCATTATGGAAGATCCTGAGTTTTTGTATTAGTGTGCCACCTTTGACGTTAGTGGTACTGCATCCAGTGTTGTGTGTGTTCACTGTGCGCACGCTTGTACGAGCACGAACAAACAACCGACTATTTAACTGGGTTAAATAAAAAGCTTTGAAAAGTTGCAGTGTGTTTTGGTCTTACTATGAATCTTTAACACTATCAAACTGGATTTTATAATTAAATTTCTCTTCTCTTCATGTTTTAATGATCTCAAATGTGCAGTTCATGCAAGACAGCCCAATAATTTACAGGAACTGGAGGTAGGCCTGTTGTGATAGTATCGCACAATATATGTATAAATGAGGGCGATAGTATTTGGTGCTGTAATATAGTGTATACAGCAGCGTGCCGCGGTACACTAGTGTGCTGTGAGAGACCGTCAGTTGTGCCGTGGAAAATTATAAAATTTTACCTGATTGGTCCTCTAAGGCTTCAATCAGGTGAAATTTAATAATTTTCTGATGTCAGGTAAATTTATGTCAATGTATGCTTTTTCATTTTGACTGTGGGAAAAGGTAATAGGAATGTGACTCCAGGAAATATAAGCTGATTAATCTAAACATAGGGAAAATACATAGGTCATGAAGGCTGACCACAGGTTAATTAAGTCTGGGGCCACTTCCCTATCCTTTCTTTCATCTTACAGAAATGGGTTTTGTGACTGTAGGAGGTAGGTCAAAGGTATTGTGAACCAAATGTCCCACCATATAGGATGACAGTTGATGTAAGCCAGATGTTGCTTGTTGAAAAGGTATATAAGGACATTGCTCTTACTGCTCGGGGTCAGTCATTCAGTCTTGCAGTCTCTGCTGTGAGTGGCTGAACTCAGATATCTGAATAAAACCTGATGTGAACCAGATCGTACAGCCTAGCTAAATTTTTGGACTTTCTGCTTGACTACATTTTCCAAGCCTCTCGTAGTGAACATTTACATGCTCTTCCACTAGAGGACAGTATTCCGGTAAATAAGAAAGTACATAGTCATGCTGCGAGTGAGACAAGTCCGCAGATAATCCATCGGTATCGAAGGTAATAGCGATGGATAAATATTTGAAAAGAAAAAGTAGTCCATCTGACCTGGGTCCTGGAGAAAATTCTGACCCAGATAAAGGCTCTAGTCTGAGTAATGGTCAGAAGAAAGCCAAAAAAGGTAAGCTCAATACAATAAAAGTTATCTTGCCTTTGGATTCACTTAAACTGGGGAACCAACCGAGCCAAACTATTTCAGTTCTGCTCCCTTTCTCCACAACCTATCTATGCGAGGTGGACTTTTCATTTTCAGGCATGACGGCTATAAAGATGAAAGAAAAGAGACGTAGACTTAACTTTGTGTTCAACTAAACAGGCCCAGGTTTCAGTAAACTGAGTTAATTGAAACTAGATTTTCATTATATTTAAATAAATATAGTTTTTGTGCCATTTTTGTTTGGTGGTGTGCCTTGTGACTTTTCTAATGTAAAATGTGCCGTGCAGCTCAAAAAGGTTAGGGAAGAACTGGTATACAGCATAGTGTTTACGCTGCATTCATCTGTGTAGCGCGCAAGGGCAATAAAGTTCTTCTCTGGGTTAGCCCAGCCATGCAGAGATGCTTAGTAGCAGGGCTGGACTGGTAATCTGGCATACCGGGAAATGCCCGGTGGGCTGACGCACTTGGGGCCGGTCCATATAATATGATTTTTTTTTTTTTATTTGCCAATGACCGGCCCATAAAGCAGGGACAGCGGCCCATTGGTTCATTTTCATACTGACACTGGGCTGGCCCAATCATCTCTTAACAGGCTCCACCCCTCCTTCTCTGTTTCTTGTGTCAGATGCAGTTAGTGGCTCAGAGCCAGAAATCTGTGAATTTAGGATGGAGAAACAAAAGTGCAAGGGGGTGCGGAGAAGTTGCGGGCCAAAAATAAAAATGCTAGAGGTTGATGCCTCAACATGTGCAAAAATAACAGACATGTTTAGTGCTGTAGCTTCAGTATCCAAGCCTACAGTACCTGACGACATTTTGCAGAAACATGGAGGAGAGGTGACTAGCCATGGCAGCGCCCGGCTAGTGAGCAGGAGAGTGTAATTGAAGCGGTAAGCATGTTAGCTACATGATTAACAGGGAGGGAGTGTTAATCAGGGCGGGTGCAGGAGGAAAGTGTGTGTGTGTGTGGGCCTGGTTGGGCCACGGCGAAGATGATGATTTACCTAAATTAATGAATATTATAATAAGACAACTTAATCTTTGTTGCCATTATATAGTCTGTCAGATTGTCACCCACTGCACTAGCCACTCAGTCAGCTAAAGTCAAATAACACAACATAAGCTATTTTGCATTGTTTTTGTAGATAGGTTAGCAGAGTTAACTTATTCAATTGCAACTTTGGCGGACTATTCTAATGTTAACCCTTTAATACCCATAATGGCCGTACGGCCCTTCTCTAGAAAAACTTAAATTATGCATTTGATTATTTTAATTATTACTCAGAATGGCTGCGTCAAAGCGCCACGACAGTAACGCATGCTATTTGGGGATTAAAACCACTTGCATTTTGAAAGCTGTATGTTTTTGTTTAGCTGTATATTCAACGAAGTAGATATTTGCTCATGTTTCTAATGAATTTCCAACATCATTTATATGCAATATTTACGGTGAGTGAATAATATGAATATCATATATTTTTAGGACATTTTGTGTGAGTAATTTGGTAGTATAGGTTGGTTTTCTTTTTTTTAAGGAGTATCTCAACAATGAGAGGTAAATCTTGTTTGGTGTCATATTAAAGAGGGTTTGTGCTCTTTAAAACAAAGTAGCCTATACTTGCAATTGTAAACTAGTTTTTCTGCTGTCTGGTTCATTGGGAAAAAAAACATTTCTTTTTAGAATTAGCAGTATTCTACATCCACATTATATTGGGTTCTAAAGGGTTAACTAGCTTTTATAACATGGGGCACTTTGTCCATCTAGAAATCCTGCTCTTCAAGAATACAGGACTATATAACCAAAATGGATCCTTACTAAGTGTACTTTTAATAACTCTTCCAAATAATTGTAATCCTCTCTCTCTCTGTCCTTATCTATAGTCAAGCCAGGTTGAGTTAGACAGGAGGAACCTTTGATCACCAGGGAGTCTGTCAAGAGAGAGTGAGTACACTGGTCCACTTGCACTGGTACACTGGTCCATGGCACTTAGTTCTCAGCTTTGTAGGGTTTTTTGGAATGGAACAGTAAATATGCATATCTACAGGGACCGCAAGGATGGTGTACTAGTTGGTTGTGTCTGACCGATTGTGGTGGGCCGGTCTGAGCAAAAATGCCAGGGCCTTTTTTTTGTCCCAGTCTAGCCCAGCTTAGTAGGCTACGCTAAGGCTAAGCTTTCACTAAAAAGATGGGGAATAATCTAATATTGATTGACAGGCTTATTTTTCGAAATGAGTTTTAGTTTACTATGTTCAAACTACTTCTGGTATTTATTTATTTATTGAGAACCGAGTGTCAGACGTTACAGCTCTCTCTGCTCTGAGACGAGCCAACAGGAGCTGAGCGCTCACAGACACAGAGCACACAGAGGTGCGCGGTCATGTGCGGGCAGACAGACACAAAGTCAGATAAGATGAAGGTAAAGCACAATATATTCTACGGTTTGGACCGTTTAAAAGTTGTTCAGAAAGTACCCTGTTGTAGCAGAGAGCTAAAGGAAAGCTAACTTCAAGACTCCTCCTTCTGAGCATTACCATGAAGACCCTGACCAGCCTTCACTCACCAATGAGATCTGTAGCCTTTTAGGTGAGCTTTGACAATGATGAGATGTTGTTCAATTACAACTGTAGTTTTATTAATTTAAATTAAACACAGGCTAAACCCTGGTTTGTTAAATAAAAGTAGAGCTGTGAAGGTATCATCACAAACAGTCAATCAATATAGATAATTATAGCTGTTCAGTTCAGTTTAATAAGCAGAGAAAATAAAAGAGTTTAACATATTTTGAATGCATCTTCTTCTTCTTCTTTCGTGTGTCGTCATCAAATGTCCAGCTCAGTAGAACTCAGCCACGTTCTCATCTCAGGTCCCACGTCGAAGAGGCCGGCCTCGAAGGTGGTTTATACAGTGGACAGGTGGTGATTATGTGCTCAGCGGTCTGCTCTGGCTCCCCACACTCACACACTGCTCTGTCCTCCAGGCCCCACTTCCTCATCGATGCTTTGTAACGTCCCACCCCAGTTCGCAGGCGGTTTAGCAGAGTCCATTGCCGACGTGGCAGATCCTCTCCTTCAAGACCGCCTCCAGGGTCAAAGATGTAACGGTGGATTCGTGAGGGTCCTGCTGACTCCCACTCCTGCTTCCAAGCTGCCGCGAGCCATGCCTCTGTAGACAGGTCCTCAGGGATGGACCTGAGCAGGTCTTGTGCCGCCTTGTTGTGCGGGTGGCGGGACTTCAGTCTATGAGGAGGCAGTGCTGTTGTGGTGGTATTGTGCAGGATATGAATGCATTTAGTCTCTGCTTTAAAAATTGTGGACTATGTGGTAGATTAATTATTATTACTTTTACCTCTCCCTGCTCTCAACCCCCCTATAACAGGTGTAATGTGACCTTTGACCACCACGCCTAAGGCCCTTTGTCCAGAGAAAACACTGCAAATTGGTTTTAACAACAACAACAAACAATACTATTATTTATTGCAATTAATTATGGTGCAATGTATTGCACAACAAAAGTAGTCATTGTGACAGGCCTAACTGGAAAAAATGGGATGCTTTACCATCTGAGAAAATAAAGAGCGAGAGAGAGAGACTACCACAAAAGACTTCAAGCTGTCATTGATGTTAAAGATGTCAATACACAGTATTAAGAACTGGGGTATGTAAACTTTTTATCAGGGTCATTTGGTTAGTTTCTCTTGTCATTATGATTTAAAAAGAGTAAACACAATTGTTTGACAACTAAGACCCACCCAACCACTAACTATGAGTGAAAAAAAGTTTTTTGTGTTTTCATTTGTATTCTCTGAAAAACAAAGATAATGACTGTAAATAATTGGAATATAATGCTATTTTTTAAGGCGCAAGTCCGCGCTAAAATGGGCTGGGCTGGGTGAAAGTCCAGGGCTGTTTTTCAGTCAATGTCCACTCCTGAGTGCATACCAATTCTACTAATCACATAAGCTTTTACAATTAATCATTATTTATATCCACCAGTAAGAGATATATTAAGCATCTTGGTTTACGCTTATGAAGGGAAATTCACCTGCGAGCTGGACTAGGGACATGAGTGACATGACTTCCTGTGACATCACTCTTTACTTGACAAATGGAGAGATTAGGGACACTTGCAGCGCAGGGCGGACGTCTGGTGGTTTTGCAGAGGTAAGACCAGAGATGCTGTTACCCTTAATAAAAAACAAAAAATGGCCAAAACCAGCCTAATGACCTGGCACTCTTAGTTAAACGGGTTGGGGTCTGCCAAAAGTTTCATCCCAAATAACACTTCAGATTCTGATACCAGCATAACCAAGGCCTTAAAAGAACTTCACGCACTAGCAGATGAATTGGTTGAGAATTCTGGCATAGAGGTCTCAATCTCAACCTGGTTTGACAAAATGTTTTGGAAATTGACTGGGATTTTAAAATCTTTATTGATATACATATACTTTTTGCTTGTTGTTAATGTTAATCAACATACATGTAAATGTAAATACATGAATGTAAACATGCCAGATTGTAGTCTTAGGCTAATTTCCATTCGTTTCGCAACATTTGGTGCAACAATCAAACGCATTCATACACCAGTGTTGTGTCACTGGAGGCAAGGTGGGCAAGTGTCTTACCCAAGGACACAACAACAGTATGAACTGTGGGGAGAGCTAGAATCAAACCACCAACCTTCCAGTTACAGGACGACCACTCTACCACTGAGCCACTGCGCCTATTATAGATCAACATTAGGATCTCCAACAATAAACTGATCTGATAAAAATCTGATCTGGGGACGTAATCGCTCACATGTACAACAACAAGACAATTGTTTAACATCAAGTTCCACGGCTCTATGACTGATCACACTAAAGAGCCCAGGCGAGAACAGTCAAGGAGAGACGTGGGGCCAACCTCCTTTGGGCCCACCACCTGCAGGAGGACCCGTAATGGGCCTGTGCAATGTGGATTGGGCGGCAGTCGAAAAGCGGAGGCCTCAACAACCCAATCCCCGGACACAGACTCTGGTGCTAGGGACATGGAATTTCATCTCGCTGGAAAGGAAGGAGTCTGAGCTTGTGCGGGAGGTTGAGAAATACCGACTAGAGATAGTCGGGCTCACCTCCACGCACAGCTTGGGCTCTGGAACCCAACTCCTCGATCAGGCTGGACTCTCTACCACTCTAGAGTTGCCCGCGGTGAGAGGCGGCAGGCTGGTGTGGGCTAGCTGATCGCCCCCCAGCTCACACTCGCCATGTGTTGGATTCCCTCGGTAAACGAGAGAGTCGCTTCCCAGCGCCTTTGGGTTGGGGATAGGTCTCTCACTGTTGTTTGTGCGTACGGGTCAAACGTTATTGCGGAGTACCCAGCCTTCTTGGAGTCTCTGGGAGGGTGCTGGAAAGTGCTCCGACCGGGACACCATCGTTTTACTGGGGTGCTCAGGTTGGTGGGTGCAGCTTCTGCAATGATGCACAGTCAATGTACCGGTCTTTTGTGGTGAAGAAGGATATGAACTGCAAGGCTAAGCACTCGATTTGCCGGTCGATCTACACTCCTACACTCCTACTCTCAATGTGTCCTTTGGCAAGACCATTAACCCTCATTGCCTTCAGTGGTGTTCCAGCTGTGACACTGGTGTATGAATGTGTGAGAATGTTTGGTAATGGTCGGAGAGTCCGTAAGGGGCAAAATGGCTGCCACGTCCATTGCAGCTGTGGTTATAGATGTAGCTTACCACCACCAGCGTGTGACTGTGGAGTGAATGAATAATGGATATGTAAAGTGTCTTTGGGTATCTTGAAAAGCGCTACATAAGTACTATGCATCAATGACAGAAATATAAAGACAGCCAAAATTAGTTTCCTTTGCAGGGTGGTTGGGCACTCCCTTAGAGTCGCTCAGGATGAGCTCAGAGTAGAGCCGCTGTCCGGATGCCTCCTAGGGAGGTGTTTTCCGGGAAGACCCTGAAGACCTAGGACAAGCTGGAGGAACTTTGTCTCTCGGTTGGCCTGGAACCGCCTTGGTACTCCCCCGGAAGAGCTGGAGGAAGTGTCTGGGGATGGGGAGTCTGGGCATCTCTGTTTGGACTGCTGCCCCTGTGACCTTGCCCCAGGATGGATGAAGAATTTATTTTAATCATTGTGAATGTCTCACACGTTTTGTTTCTTTCTTGTTTGCAGGGAGAGGCGATGGATAGGCAGGTCAGGCCTGAGCTCAGAGTCCGATGGGTCGACTAGTTCATCCTGTGTATTTATCTTTAATAAATTATTTTTTTTATTTATACAGCGCTTTACCAGTGTTACAGCGGACCACTGGAGGCAAGGTGGGTTAAGCGTCTTGCCCAAGGACACAACAACAGTATGAACTGTGGGGGAGAGCGAGATGTTATGATGTTTTGGAATGTTTCGAGCGGGGATCGAACCTCCCACCCGCCGGACGAAAATGGCCGCCTTACCACTGAGATACTACCGCCCTTTTTGTATTTTATTTGTTGTTTTGGAGTGATTCTGTTTCTCTAATTTATTGAATCTTTGATTTTATAATGATTATATCATTATTCAATGAATTGATGCTGCCATCGGGGGAGGGGCGGGCATGAGAATTTGATCCCAGCGATTAGGTCATTCACCGAATGGTCAATGCTCAAGGCTAGGTCAGCTGCTACTGCTGGGTTTTTGTTCCTGCTATAATAATATACAATTCACATCTGAGCTAATGTTTTAGGTATTGCTTCATCAGCAAAAAAGAGGTGGGAATGATATGGGAATTATATATATTTCCGATTGCTATTAATTACTGTTTGCTCTCAGTCTTGTTCATGTCATGTCCTTTTATGCTGATCCAATAGACATAGCCATAACTAACCAAATAGAACTAACCACTAACTACATTCTTCACCTGGGAACTTGTCATTGAAGGCGTGAATAATGTACGCCTCCTACCACTGTGCATTCAGCATGATATAAAATTGTATGTATTTTTTACTTTTGTAAGCAATTCACCCTGTAACATTGTTATGTGTTGTATGAATTGTTTCATTCTTGCAAGAATTAAACGTGATTATTCATTCCAAATTATATTGCTGTCTCTGTCATCTCACTTATTAATCTGAACTAAAAATTATTTTAAGAGTGGGTCTGGGAATTTGACAGAGGCCAGTGTGATCAGGCTTAAATGTAACGTGTGTGTGACAGCATCTTTAAGACAATAAGCACATGGACACTTTGTGGGCTCTTTGAGTACTGTCTGAATTTTAGCGTTTTTAATTCCTGTCTTTTTTAATGCAAGTCCTATTTTAAATAGCACTGGTTTTTACTGTGTTTTTAGCTGCTTCTCTTTTAGTAGAATTTTAGTATTTGTACATCACAACTTTTTTGTAACCTTTTTTTAAATAACTTGCGTAAATTATTTGTAACAATAAAAACTTTAATAGTTTATAAACTAATTCGCACTCTACCTTTTCTTAACAGTCTTTGGTAACTAAGAAAACCTCACATTCCATGAACAAATGACCACTGTGTGAGTATTGTTTAAATAATTATTTGGTTTGAATCACAAACGAGTCAACAAAGACCGCACAGGGTAAATTTAGAAATGGAAGACCGGTTTAATTCTTGCAAGAATGAAACAAATCAGACAACATGCAACAATAGTACATGGTGATTTGCTTAATATGAAGCTTTTATAGTTGTACATTATGCCTGCCTCTCAGCTCCAGAGTCGTGGATTGATGTGTAATGAGCTGACGTGTCAGTCATAGATGTGAATAAGTGTACATTAGATTAGATTAGATTAGCAGTACAACCAGACTAACTAGAATAATCCAGGTTTTTAGTATATTATTATTATTGCTATGTGGCAAACAAGTTACCAGTAGGTGCAGTAAATTCTCAAAATACAAACAAGACCCAGCATTCATGATATGCATGCTCTTAAAGCTGTGCAATTGAAAAGGGTGTGTTCAAAAAAATAGTGTGGCATTCAATCACTGAGGTCATCAATTTTGTGAAAAAAACTGGTGTGAATCAGGTGGCCCCTATTTGAGGATGAAGCCAGCACTTGTTGTACATGCATTTGAAAACCTGAGGAAAATGGATTGTTCAGAAGAACATTGTACTTTGATTTAATAGTTGATTGGAGTAGGGGAAAACCTATAAACAGGTGCAAAAAAATTGAAGCTAAAATGATCTCCAATGCTTTAAAATGGAGAGCAAAACCACAGAGACTTGGAAGAACACGAAAGACAACCATCTAACTGGATCAAAGAATAACCAGAAAGGCAAGGGATCAGCCAATGATCAGCTCCAGGATGATCAAAGACAGTCTGGAGTTACCTGTAAGTACTGTGACAGTTAGAAGACGTCTGTGTGAAGCTAATCTATTTTTAAGAATCCCCCACAAAGTCCCTCTGTTTTAAAAAAGAAGGTTACAATTTGCCAAAGAACACATCAACTGGCCAAAAGAGAAATGGAGGAACATTTTGTGACTGATGAGAGTAAATTGTTCTTTGTGGGTCCAAGGGCCACAGACAGTTTATGAGACGACCCCAAACTCTGAATTCAAGCCACAGTTCACAGTGAAGACAGTGAAGCAAGCATCATGATATGGGCATGTTTCTCCTACTATGGTGTTGAGCCTATTTATTGCATACCAGGGATCATGGATCAGTTTTCATTTGTCAAAATACTTGAAGAGATCATGTTGCCTTATGCTGAAGAGGACATGTCCTTGAAATGTTTGTTTCAACAAATCTTGGTTCCAAACCAACAAAATTAATGTTATGGAGTGGCCATAACAATTCCCGGACCTTATCCAATCGAGAATCTGTTTCTGAAGCAAAACCAAGAAATGTAAATAAATTGAGAAATAAAGAATCATGGAGTGGAATAACAGCTGAGAGGTGCCACAAGTCGGTGCCACACAAATGTGAAGCAGTTTTAAAAAACTGTGGTCATACAACTAAATATTAGTTTAGTGATTCACAGGATTGGTAAATCCTAGAAACATAAACATTTGTACAAATAGTTTTGAGTTTGTACAGTCAACAGCAGACACTGCTATTTTTTTGAACACACCCCTTTCAACTAATTGCCTATTTGCACAGCTTTAAGAGCGTGAATATCATAAATGCTGTCTTGTTTGTTTTCTGAGAATCTACTGCACCTACTGGTAACTTGTTTGCGACATAGCAATAAAAAATATACTATAAACCTAGATTAGTCTGGTTAGTCACATTGTACTGCTATTATTTTGAACAATACTGTAAGTGCATGTGGATAAGCATATGAACTTGACCAGGAGTGAGAGCATTCAGCAATATACAGTTTATAAAAAAAATAGACAGGGACGGTGTGGCTTAGTGGTAGAGCAGTCGTCCTATAACCGGAAGGTTGACGGTTCAATTCCCGCTCTGCCCTGTTCATACTGTCGTTGTGTCCTTGGGTAAGACACTTACTTAACCCACCTTGCCTCCAGTGTCCGTAGCACTGGTGTATGAATGTGTGTGACTGTAGAGGTGTGTTTGGTGCTGGAAGGAGAAGGTTGAGCGCTGTTTGTATGGCAGCCCCCCTCTCTGTCTGCCCCAGGTGTGAATGTGTGTGAATGGGGTGAGTGGAAGCACGATGTAAAGTGCTTTGGGTGCCCGAGAAGGGTGCAAAAAAGCGCTATATATATGCATGCCATTTATCATTTACCATTTAGATTATATGGTTACAATGCAAGTATCGGTTTACTGATTAGGACAACAAAATACTGCAAAAGACATTCTACAATTATACAAGTTGGCAGAACTTTCCTATTTGGACAACACATATCATAATGAGATAAGAGTTAAAAAAAAAAAAACCTACCTGAACTGAGAGCTGTGGACTTGTGTGGCTCTTCTCTTAGTGTGGTGGTATTTTGGGATGTGACACTGGTACTTGACTGTAGAGCCGTGATTTGGGATGTGACACTGGTACTTGACTGTAGAGCCGTGATTTGGGATGTGACACCGGTACTTGACTGTAGAGCCGTGATTTGGGATGTGACACGGTACTTGACTGTAGAGCCGTGATTTGGGATGTGACACCGGTACTTGACTGTAGAGCCGTGATTTGGGATGTGACACCGGTACTTGACTGTAGAGCCGTGATTTGGGATGTGACACTGGTACTTGACTGTAGAGCCGTGATTTGGGATGTGACATCGGTACTTCCTCTGGTTGTTGTGTGCAGTTCCAGTGGAAGTATCAGCTACTGTTTGAGAATCAGAGGTGGTCAAATTACTTTCCATTGTAGCAGCATTTGTTGTGGCAAGATTGGTGGTTGAACAATTTGTTGTTGGAGGATTGGCTGTAGATGTGACATTGGCTGTGGTTGTAGCATTCTCCATTGAAATGTTTGTGATAGAATTGGTTGTTGAAGGATTTGTCGTACTAGCGCCAGTGGTTGAAACAGCCACAGACTGGTCTGTGGATGTAGGATTGTTGGAGAAATTAGTTATAGAAATGTTTGTTGTGACTGCCTTCGTGGTATCATTGGTAGTTGTTGTGGTCAAAGCTTTGGTGGTAGATGGTTCAGTGTTGATTGGCTCATTGGTTGTATATACACCCTCGGTGGATGCAGTTCTGTCAGAGTTAGCGCTCGTAGAGGCTGGTGTAGTGGTCGGCTGCTCGTTTGTAGGACTGCAGCTCAATAATAAGCCTGCAAATAAGAACAGATTAAATTCAAGTCATAATGTCAAAATAATGTTTTTAACTAGTTTTGTCAGAGTTTCCAGCATTTTAAATGATTGAGTGTTTATCACAGAAACACAAGTGTGCACTTGTGTAGTGGGTAGTGGGTAGAGATAACCCTACACATAGGCCCTACCTTAATTTGAATGGATATAAAGTTATTCATTCAAATGTTTCTAATGAAATAAAAAACTGTTTTTGGGCTGCTATAAAAGGTAAGTTATTTGTTATGACAAAATAATAATTAATGCTCTTTTAAACATGTTGGAGTCTTTACAACTCTTCATGTGGTAAAATGTGATTGATCCTAAGATGGAGTACATTGCTTTTATGGATTGTTACTCTGTTAATGTGTAAGAGTTCACACACTACTGTAGGTGGTAGAGCTGTATAAAACATTGAAGCACAGGAAGTGTCTGAGGTTTTGACAACAGTAGTTCACAGATTTCCTTTATGCCTCTAGGCATAGATGCTTCACTTGGCGGTAGTTTAATTTCAGATAACATGAAGGAACTATCACCCAATGTGAATATTTTACAAAATGCTTAAGTGTACAGACATCCGTGTCTTGAATGGGAGGATGTGTTAAGAGCAGAACAACCTCTTCTTCTGTAAAACTGTGAATAATTGCAACAGATTTATCACTAACTTGTGTTGTAGCACTCGCTAATACATCACTGTTTCACCCACAGTTACACAAACAGAAAGCCTTTTTTCTCTGTTTCAGCTTATTAAAAAAGCTTATTCTTAGCCAAAAATAATCAACATTTTGTTAATAATTTAATGCTAACTTAAGTTTATCCAAGATACACGAGACTGAGAAAGCGAAAGTGTCCTACAGTTTAGTCCTGGGTTTATTCTAGTACTTTATGTAGTCATTATTAAGATGAGATGGCTAAGCTCTTTGTTAGCCTTAAATTATTTAGTGGTTTAGTTGTGGGTTTAGTCCAGGTTTTACTCACCTGTGAGCAGCAGAGTGAGTGGAGTTAGCAGTGGCCTCCTCATGGTTTTGTTTCCTCGGCTCTGCTCGGTGCTCTCTGTAGTCAGTGGAGTGTGAAAGTCAACGTGTTTCCTGCTGCTCAGTCCTGATAAGTCCTCTGGGGGTGCGGCTCAGAAAACAGAATCATAGTAGTGCAAACACTTCTCAGGCATGGTCTCAATCATTAGAGTCCATAGAGCCATTGAAAGACAATTTTTGTTTTTATATTAATGTGTTACAGAAAGTATGTCATTTTTGTCTTGAATTGTCTAGTCATCCAATTTTCTAATATAACTGATCTGTAAACAATGAGACATCAAGACGTCATCTAGACTTTATTATCAAGTTCCAGCTAGTGTTAGCGCTAACTCAGGAGTTGGGGTTGAAGTGGTTCTATAAAAACTAGACTCCTGCAGCCAGACTAAACTCTGTCAGACTTGATAAATGGCAATTAAACTGTGTGTCGGCAGAATATTGAAGTGGAGTCCTAATTTAATCAAGGAAACTCCCACTTTAATAAACAAAGTTAACAAAATAATCCAAGAAGCGTAGAAACTAATGTGGGAAAACACTGCCTTTTGCTGCTAATAAGGATAAAAGTATGAATAATTAAAGGAGCATAGACTATTACCTATACAGACTTTTAAATGCGGAATTAGTTTTCATTTATAGAGCATGTGACGTTGCGGAGGTGTGTAGCAGAGAGGACATAGCCACACGTTCCTCCTGCCAAGGGCATAACATTGGGTTAGTCTTAAATTATTTAGTGGTTTATTTCATCACAGGCTGTAGTTTAATACAGAAAGCCAAGAACAGATTATAATACTGTTTTGTGTTTATGCGCTGTTAGGGGCACTGAGGTGAGCTAAACCAGGTAAAATATATTTATACCAGCGGGTAATAAAGTGCCTTAGTGCTTTCAGCTTTTTTGACATTAAGTGATTCAAGATAATAGATAACACATTAAAGCATAATTTGAAAGAAACTACAACCTAAGTTAATAATAGTGGAGGTTCCTTGTGAATATATTGAAATGTAAAATTAACTACTCTCTGTAATGTAATTTATCTCTACAGACATGAGCCTCAGCTGCTGTGACCTGCCTCTCCAGCCGTCTCAATCCCTGAGTTTGAACTACTCTCTGCAGGACTGCTTCTGTCTCCTATAGAAATGTATTCCAAATATAACCTCATTTATATTAGACTCTTTACTGACATGAGTCTATCTTTTACCTGAGGCTCTGCCCCTCCATGGGCTACTTCAGTGTCTGTCACATGCACATAATATATAGAATCAACAAAGAAATTGACTTTAAAGTAAGGTGTGCATAAATCTCATTAGGCTACTGTCACTATATACAGTCTAGTCCAGTCCAGTTATCGGTCAGCTGCTCTGTCGGTCCTTGCTGACATAGCCCAACCTCGTCTTCCTCAGCTTCATCTGACTTCACATCCTGGTCCATCTACAACTTAAACTCATTGTTTTGTCTCTTACTGAATTGGAATGATAAAGTAGTGCACAAAGATGGAAGGGTTTCTTGAACTTTCAGGTGTCTTCTGAGGTCTTTGACCTGCAGTTGCACGGGTAAGGAAACTGAAAAACAAACATCTAAACTGGTTACACAAACAAACTAGATAGTTTTAGTGTCAATCAGGGGGCCATGGTTCGTAACGCTATGGGTGACGTCACACTCCTTATGTCCAGCCCCTTCTACAGTCACTGGTCCTGCCCAACGTTTGTCCCTAAATGTAAGTATAATCTTGATCAGTGTTGTTGCATTCTAAGGTGAGCTTTCTTCCTAAAATCAAGTCACTGATGTCACTGACTGTCATGTTCAAGTGATAATGTTACGTTGTTTCCAGTTTGAGTCACATTGTAAACATTTAAGTGCTACAGTTGCACTGATGGCAATACATTCACTTTCTATAGTAGCGGACACAATTAAGTTTAGAAAAAAATCAACAAGTTTTAACTCAAAAGATTGTTAGTGTTGTCTGCAGCCTACAGCTACTTGCATGTAACCCCATAGGAGCTGTAATCTCGTGAGAAATGTGATACCTGGCAAAGGTTAATATTGATTCAATGACTAGTGACTACTCTACTGGACATTTCGTTTACAGAAAAGAACCCCACTCAACCCCACACACAAGCCATTGTGTGAAAACCTTTAATTTGTGCCACAGTGGGAAAATTGTATGCCTATGGACAACTGATATTAGTGTTCAGTAAGGTCACAAATGTAGTATAGTAACACAAAAAGACAGATATAACGGAATCAAAGCATCACAAAAGACCCAGCCTTTTCATAATCACATCTAAACAAATTTTCACTATTGACATATGTTACAAACCCATTTCCCAAAAAGTTGGGATACTGTACAAATAAAAAAAGAATGCAATGATGTAAAAGTTTCAATATTATATTCAGAATACAACATAGATAACATATCAAATGTTGAAAGTGAGACATTTTGAAATGGATTTGGATTTAATGAGAGCTACACATTCAAAAAAGGGACAGGTAGCAATAAGAGGCTGGAAAAGTTAAATGTACATATCAGGGAACTGTTGGAGGACCAATTTGTAACTTATCAGGTCAATTGGCAACATGCTTGGTATAAAAAGAGCCTCTCAGAGTGGCAGTGTCTCTCAGAAGTCAAGATAGGCATTGCCCCAATGCTGCGGCACAAAATAGTGGAACAATATCAGAAAAGAGTTTCTCAGAGAAATAATCCAAAGAGTTTGAAATTATCATCATCTACTTTGCATTCAAAGATTCAGAGAATCTGGAACAATCTCTGGGCCAAGGCCAGAAAACCAGACTGGATGCCCGTGATCTTCGGGCCCTTAGACGGCATCACAAACAGGAATGCTACAGTAATGGAAATCACAACATGGGCTCAGGAATACTTCCAGAAAACATTGTCGGTGAGCACAATCCACCGGGCCTTTCGCATGTTGCTAAAACTCTATAGGTCAAAAAAGAAGCCATATGTAAACATGATCCAGAAGCGCAGGTGTTTTCTCTGGAGCCAAGGCTCAAGTAACTTGTCTCCTCAGTCCCCAGACGTTTGCAGACTGTTATAAAAATAAGACGGGATGCCACACAGCGGTAAACATGGCCTTGTACCAACTTTTTTGAGATGTGTTGATGCCATGAAATTTAGAATCAACTTATTTTTCCCTTAAAAGTATACATTTTCTCAGTTTAAACATTTGATATGTCATCTATGTTGTATTCTGAATAAAATATTGAAATTTAAAACTTCCACATCATTGCATTCTGCTTTTATTCACAACTTGTACAGTGTCCCAACTTTTTTGGAATCAGGTTTGTAGATGTTAAAAAGCAATCAAAAGGGAGATGATTCATTTTAAGGGGTTATATAATTAATCCAATTGAGATGTTCCAAAATTCCTGGTTTAATTTTTTTCTGATTTTGCAAGTGGCTCTGAAAAAAACAAACAAAGCATGATTCATTTGTATTCTTCAAAAAGTAACTCATTTGAGTTTCCCTTTTAATGATAAATGTATTTCATGAAATATTTTGTATTTGTATAATTGTAAATAGTTTATACTTTGATCAATTCAGACCTTTAAAGCCAGTGAAAAAACACCAATGTCTTGTGAGTGTGTCTTGTCAATGTGTATTATTTATTTTCTGAAATGACATTTCTTCAGCCAGGACTGCCGCTCTGAAAGCAGCCTTCTCATGACTGAAGCCAGGCTCATTAAAAAATGATAAGTCTCATCTTTCTCCTCTCGCTCGCTGACTTTCTGCTCCTCCTGGCCTCCTTATTCAATAAATAGTCCTCAAAAAAATCCTTAGACCTCCTTTTCTAAGAAGGTGGACATGAAGGCTCTCCCTTGCTGTTCAAAAGCATTCTGTGAACTTTACAGTGCCACCTCATTAGACAAAGTCTGCATTATTTTTCAACTTTATCATTGTATTTAAGAGAACTTGAACATTTGAATATCTGAACAGGCTACAGCTACTTAGTCGAAGCCTCAAGGAAACTCATGCACACCATTTACTTCCACCTCTTCCTTTTGTTTTCCAGCTTGTCCACATTTAGTTTCCTTTTCCTCCCATAGGTGTCCCTGAGGTTTTTCCATAGTATTTTTGGATCTTCAACTAAACACAGTGTGTTTTTTATTCACACAATGAATGCTATCCTAATGCTTATCCTAAAAGCAGCCTAAATAGTCTCACTACACTTAGTTACATTTTCAAAGTAAACACGGTCTCTGTCTTTGACAATAATAGCGTTGGTTTTCTATTCCAAATATAGCCTAGGCTGCTAGCCTACTACAGCACAGGACTAACAACAACAAATAACTATCACAATATATATTAAACAAGCTCACACTGACAGGACATCATTTCCCGTCAGGATTATACAGCACAGAGTGAGAGGTGGAAAGAGCTGTACTGTTACTCTAAGATTAAACAAGTCCATTCATTTATTGTACAAATCTGTTGAGCAAAGTAACCCGGTCAACACGTAAAGAAAAAATATAACTCCCTCTGTACAACTGGCTGATAGGAACAGTTTGTCCTCCTTTCTCCAGGGAGCTTCACATGTTCTCAGTTTTTATTCACTATGTAATACTTTCTTTCTTTTTTTGGTTTTATTAAAATGTATGTGTAATACTGAACTGATTGCACTGCTGATGACAATGAAGCATTCTGTTAAGTTCTAAATAAAGTGAACTGTTGATTTAGTACCAGTAGAGGGCAGCGTGTTCTCTGTCTGGTTCCTCTGGGAGATAACAAGTTCAGATGAAAAGCAAATTTCCTTTTTCTGAAATAATAGCTTTTATATTATACAATGAATAACATAAAAGCTTCTGTAGAAGAGCGGTAACCAGAAGTACCAGAAACACTGTCAGCTTAAACAAAATCAATGTGATTCTTAATATTTAAGACCACAGCTAAATGCATATATGCACACTGTACATCCCTGTACATTTTTTAATATTTTAAGTCTACAGTTTACATTCATGTACATTATTTTGCGATCTAGATTTATTCCCACATTACACACTTTTTAGATTTTTTAGATTTTATTCTTATATTTTTTATTGTTTACTTTTATCTCATTCTTACATAGCTACATTTATGTATATTTTCATCTGTGTGTTTTCCTAATAATTGCACTGTCCATGGAGCGGACCTGACTCACATTTCACTGCTGGTTATATATGCTGTATATAATTTTGTACGTGACGAATAAAAATCTTGAATCTTGGAAAGGAAAAAGATGAAAGGAAGGAAGTTGGTATTCATTCAGAATAATAAAATCATCATGAAAAATGCACAAAAAGTCTGTTGCACAACATAATATAATGATACCGTATCCATAGATGTATATTCAGTATCTACTTTTTTTTCTTATGTTGTGATACACATAACATGTGCCTCATAGTTATGTCACATTTCTGTAAATAAAGAAAGACTAAAAATGATATTTTTTAGGGGTGCTGGCAACAAATACTTTTATAATAAAACACACAATGTCTTCCACTATTAGTAATTTATTTTTCATTTGCCCTTTGTCATCAATGCATTGGCAGATCTGATTAAGCTGAGGCCTGTTGCTGGAATGGTTTGTAGGTCTTCTGTATTGTAGGTGAGTTCTTTTTCTTGCAGTTTGTTTTTGTATTCATTCTGTTGGTCGTAGTAGCCATCAATAAACTGATCCAAGTCCATTTTTTTTCCCATTCATTAATTTTCTACCGCTTTGTCCCGTTAGGGGTCGCGGGTGACTGGATCCTATCCCGGCAGCTTTGGGCCTGAGGTGGGGTACACCCTGGAAATGGCCAGTTAGTCGCAGGGCTGACATTTAGAGACAGACAGTGACAGACAACCATTCACTCTCACATTTATTCACTAGGGACACTTTGGAGTTGCCAATTAACCTAAACATGCATGTGTTTGGACGGTGGGAGGAAGCCGGAGTACCCTGAGAGAACCCACGGTAAGACTGGAGTCGGCAGAGGATGTTTGAAACGGCCGGGTTTTTAACTCACAACCTTCTTGCTGTAAGGCGCGCAAACCACTCTGCCACGTGCAGCCATCCACTTTGTACTGTATATGATTTTTCATCAATGTTTTCTAATGTCATTCTAATCAACACTTTTATGGAGACTTGAGCAGAGTTCACTGTTCCCTTTAAGGGGCAGTGGGTAACATTCAGAAAAAACAATCAGTTACTGTGAGGGCGGCAGTAGCTCAGTGGGTAGAGCGGCCGTCCTTCGACCGGCGGGTGGGCGGTTCGATCCCTGCTCGAAACATCCCAAAACATCATAACATCCCGCTCTCCCCCACATACTGTTGTTGTGTCCTTGGGCAAGACACTTAAACTACATTGCCTCCAGAGAGTGTTCTGTAACACTGGTAAATAGCTTAATGTATGTGAAGCGCTTTGTGTGCCTACTGGTAGGATGATAAAAAAAAAAAGATTATTATTATTACTACTGACACCAGTTGCCGTTAGAAATTATAGTTACCTGATGACCTTCTTCGAACCAGCTCAAAAGAGGGAAGCAGTCCAGCTGGGCCTAAGAGTAGGTGGGCTACACACACACTCGTAGAACACCCTAGAACCTCTCCCAAGAGTGAATGCACGCCCCATCCCAGGCCTCTCCTAAGAGCATCCGACACCGTCATCTGTAAGCCTAATCAAGCCGTGCCCAGGACCGCCTCTCCCAGGAGCGTCCTGGCACCATGTTCATACTCCAAGACCTCAGTGTCTCTGGTCGGGAGATGGACCGCCTCTCCCAAGAGCATCCACCCTGCCCGCTGAGTCCGTGACTGCCTCACTGAATGAGTGACAGAGCCCGCAGACAAGTCCCTGAGATAGGACCGCACAAAAGTGGACACAGAGGACCAGGATTTCGCCAAGCATATATCCTCCACAGAGATACCTCTACACAGGGCCACCAATGTGGCAACCCCTCGGGTAGAGTGTGCCCTGATCAAGGCTGGGGGAGGGCGGCCATTAGCCACGTAGGACGCCCCATGCCCTCACAAATCCAATGTGCCAAACGTTAGGCCGACAACAAGGCCCCACTTGAACTTGAACATTTGAATATCTGAACAGGGTACAGCTACTTAGTCGAAGCCTCAAGGAAACTCATGCACACCATTTACTTCCACCTCTTCCTTTTGTTTTCCAGCTTGTCCACATTTAGTTTCCTTTTCCTCCCATAGTTGTCCCTGAGGTTTTTCCATAGTATTTTTGGATCTTCAACTAAACACAGTGTGTTTTTTATTCACACAATGAATGTTAATTATCCTAAAAGCAGCCTAAATAGTCTCACTACACTTAGTTACATTTTCAAAGTAAACACGGTCTCTGTCTTTGACAATAATAGCGTTAGTTTTCTATCCCAAATATAGCCTAGGCTGCTAGCCTACTACAGCACAGGACTAACAACAACAAATAACTATCACAATATATATTAAACAAGCTCACACTGACAGGACATCATTTCCCGTCAGGATTATACAGCACAGAGTGAGAGGTGGAAAGAGCTGTACTGTTACTCTAAGATTAAACAAGTCCATTCATTTATTGTACAAATCTGTTGAGCAAAGTAACCCGGTCAACACGTAAAGAAAAAATATAACTCCCTCTGTACAACTGGCTGATAGGAACAGTTTGTCCTCCTTTCTCCAGGGAGCTTCACATGTTCTCAGTTTTTATTCACTATGTGAAATTGTGAAATTTCAAATTTATGTGCAGTAGTTTTACATTAAATAAAATGATTATAAAATATCAATGAGCAATAAACTCAAACTCAAACTGATTGTCCACTAGTAGTGTGCATAAGGTGTATTTAACACAAAATGTGATTTTTGGGTGTATATATAGCCTCATATGTATGTGAGGCAATAATAAGAGACATTCTGAACGTTGTGTCTAACAGTAGCCATTTCACGTCAGAACAGGACCTTGTCTACATAAAACATTCATCTTGACTGCTCGTTCTCTCCTCTTTTCACACCATTATATCTCTTTTAAAATCCTTGAACATTTGCAGTAAGAGCAAAGGGGGAATTATTTGCAGTTTGGAGATGTAGACACTGATAACTGCAATCAGCACAAGGATGAATAAGAGCCCTCGACGGACGGCCTAGTGGCCTCTGATTGGGCTCACACCGTGGGAGAGGTAGAGTGATGGCCAGCCACGGTTTTCTGAAGACACTCTGAGGGTCTGAGTGGAGAACTACAGTCAGTGCTGCTTAGTCCTTGAGAATAAATCTCCAGTCTCATCAAGGGAAAGAACAACTTCCTGCTGAAGAACAAGGGGCGAAAACAAGGGGCTGTACAAATGTAGTATGTCATCAGGACCAACAAAATGGCATGTTGTAATTGTGAATAGTTAATAGTTTGAGTTTTGTCTTGCTTGAGTGAAGTCCCAGTCTGGAGATTTAAAGAGAGACTCATAAGAACAAAAATGCCATGTAAAATCTCAAAATAATATAATAGAGGTTAAATAACATGGCATAGTTAAAATGTATCAAATAATTGATGAATCCAATATTCCCTTGTGATTCTTGGGTTTTAAGATGATTTTATGCTATCATCAGCAGCACAATAGTTAGCCATGGAGTACCACAGAACTCAGATACTAGAACCCATACCCTTTATGTTATATTAGATATGCTCACCTTAGGTAATGTAATCATAAAACATGGCAATAACTTCTTATGCAGATAACTCTGTACATTTTTTGATTAAAAATACAGCTCCATTGTGCGTAACAACAGTCCAACCACATAAATCTTAAAGCATAATGGGTTTTCATTTTCATTAATATACTAGGCTACCACATGCTGTTGAATCTTTTTGGTACAAAGTCCGTTTGTCGATTAAACGGGCACCCGTAGCAACTAGCACAACACATTTTTCTGCAGAAATATGACAAGAGTTTTGTCAATTCTTAATACAACACTACTGTTAGTCAGTGTTGGGAACGTTACTTTAAAAAAGTTATCATAGTTTCTAGTTACTTCTCTCAAATAGTAACTACGTTAGGAACTGCTTTACATCATTATGAAAGTAACTAATTGAAGGCGCAGTGGATCAGATAGTAGAACCGAAAGGTTGGCTGTTTGATTCCTGCTCTTCCGAGATCGTACTGTCATTGTGTCCCTGGGAAAAACACTTAACAATCCCAGTGTCACAGCTCTGTTGTATGAATGTGCGTGAGTGTGGAGATGAGGTGGTGGTGGTCAGAGAAGGCTGTGAGCCTCTCTGTCTGCCCCAGGTGTGTGAATGGGGTAAATGGAAGCATCATGTAAAGCGCTTTGGGTGCCTGAGAAGGGTACAAAAAAGTGCTATATAAATGCACACCATATGGTTAATTAAAAAAAAAAAATTAAATCAAGTTTTATATCACATGGATGCCCCCAATCAGATGGATGCCACTATCCGTCATTTTGACGTCTTACTCTGAGCGTAATTTATTGTAATTTCTACTCCTGTCCAGTTGGTGGTGAGAGTACATATTAATTAGCACTTATCTTGAACTGTGAGTAGTAGTCAATAAAGGTGAAAAAAGAGGACATGATGCAGTGGGGGTTGAAGGAGGACAAACAGACAACACAGAACAGGGCAGCGTTGTGTTGAACAAGAAATGCTGTTTTTGTTCATCTGTTGTTCATAAATAAAACAAATTTCTGTCCTATGGTCATCTTGCAACCAAATTTCTTAAAATGTGAGTAAAACAAAAAGCTATTATAAGTATGAAAATTAAAACACAACAAAGCACAAACAGGAAGAGGCGGGTTTTTAATTTGACAAATGGAACAAGCGTCCACTTCTCCTCTTTGTTATCAACATGGCTACGCTGAAAGATATTAGCATGCAAGTAACCACTGAAAAAAAATCTCAAATTTAGCATAACAAGTAGAGTTATATATTAAAGACAATCACAGAAAAGGAGAAAAACTCCTACTTCATCACTATTTTCCTTTATTTAAACGAGGACAAAACAGAGTATATTTTATTTGGCGATCCTCAACATTGTGATGTTAGTGCACTGACAGCAAGACTCAGAGCTACTGTTAAAAACTTTGGGATTATCTTTGATAATAAATTTAAATTTGATACACAGTTTGACAGTGTGGTTAGAGCATGTTTTTATTAGTTGAATCTTTTAACTAAAGTTAATTTAAAATCAACTCTAAAGGAAATTGGAAGCCAATGGAGTAAATAAAGTACTTGGGTGATATGCTGACGTCAGGATGTGCCGGTTAAACAGCTAAAAATCGCTCAGCATTATCTAGAAGAGTGGGGCTTTAAAAGTTATCCAAATTCTTTGAAGATGAAACACAGTTTCCGAGTGGTGGCGCCTCAAACTTAACGTTAAATTAGAAATTGTAATAACTTGCAAATGCAAAGTCCGATTTGCATCAAATTCTTATCAATTATGTATTAGCCAGTTCTAAACATGTTTCAATTGAAAAAAAATGTATTAGTGCAACAGTGCAACAATTGAGTGACGCAAAAATCTCTATAGAGGGCTACAAAATTTACATCAATCAAAACATTTTCTTGGACCCATGCCCAATTTTCAACGGTGTTGCCCTGGATTGCGACGGTGAGGGTTAATCATCGCCACTTGCCGCTTTAATTACTCTTATTATTCTCTGCAAATGATAGCTAATCAGAGGTAGTAAATGTTAACAAAAACTCACCAAATTTAATATTATTTTTTTACCCCTATGGGGCCCGCGCACACTAATGACAGTGTAATTCAATGAAATTTGGCACACTGATTTATCACATCATACCCAACAAGAAATACTATGGCCATGCCCAACGACACAGACATCTGTGACTTAGCCCAAGTGTGTGTTGACAGTTACCACGATGATGTCATCCTTTGAAGTGTGACCTTAATATTTCTAAACATGTTCAGTGTTGAGCTCCATTAATAGAGTTAGCATCATTGTCAGAAGGATGTGTTCCAATCCCTCTTTTAACATACAGACATTTTGGTTTTACTTCAGCTAACACCCAGGACAAGACTAGATCCAGTCAAGACCACATCTTAACCAGGACTGAACCAGGACCAAGACCATACCTAAGCCAGAAAAAGACCAAGTCCAGGATCAATACCAGGACTACACCAGACCGGAACCAAAACCCGCACCACAACCAGACTAGGGCCAAGACCTGGACCAACCCAGACTGCATTCAGACCGAGACCTAGACAACAACCAGACCAAGTTCAGACCAAGATCAGGACAAGACTAAGACCACACTAAGACCAGGAACTGACTATACCAGACCCAATCCTGGACGACGCCCAGACCAATACCAGAACTAGACCAGACCAGGACCAGACCCAAACTACATCCAGCCCAAGACCATGACTAGACCAGACCAAGGCCAGTACCAGACCCAAGACCAAACTAGACCCAGACCAGACCAAAACCTCATTTAGACCAGGGCCACATGAAGACCAGACCAGGACCATGACTATTTGTCCCTGATTGGTCCACTTTCTGCAGTGACAGTTTATTCCAGTATCATTTCTAATGGAGACTCCCAAATTGAAGCTCTTTGTACCAGGTCCCATCAAAAATCTTCATGATTCTCAGTTTTTTAACAGTAACTGTCCTAACGCCATAACTAATCATATCAAATATGAGATTTCTTTCATTTCTTTTAGCTGTGTAAAAAAAATGTTAAATTTTTTTTGTTAATTTAGCTTTTTGGGCATTGCCAGAGTGTTGCCACGCTAACATTTTGCTTAGATCTCTCACATTATATATTAAAAGTGTAGAGATTTCTGACTTCTTTCAGGAAATGTAACCCTCAAAGCTGTATCTTTTACAGAATTTTAATAAAATGCTCGGAAGTGTCAGCTTGTCCAATTTTTCCCCCATTGACTCCCCTGTTAAACACATCTAAACTGTTCTGCTGAAACACAGAATTATTACATATTTTCATATTGACTGACCAGATCCAGGACTAGGTCAGATCCAGGACTAGACCAGACCAGACCCTGTCCTAACCCCTGTTTAACAAATCCCATCCCATTTGCAGTTTTCCATCTATCTTCTGTATTTTCATTTTTGAGACATTAAAGCAAAATCTAAGTTCATTCTGCCACTTTTAGCTTTCTTGTTAAATTTTCTATTTAATTCTGCCAATTTCAGATTTCATCTGAAAATTGGAGATAAATTCTGCCCCTTTAGCCCCTTTCTTCTCTTTTAGACCCTTTCTGCCCTTTTTCAGCCTTTTACCTTTCTCATACATGCTTAGATTTCATCCAAAGGTCAATTTGTTTATACTCTATATTTATACTATAAATGCAAAAAAACACTATTTTGTACACAGTTCCAGTGCTCTCTACAAATTTTAAATGGAACATGGAAATATAATTTTGTTGACCCTGAGAAGAAAACCCTAAGAAGGAAACACCCTATCGCCAACAGCGTTCCCCTGCAAAATTGGTCAGGGCGAGTCAAGGATTCATGTTAGAGCCCTATTGTAACTGCTATGATTATTATAAGGCCCCAGCCACAAACTCTTGGCGAGGGCACTATTGTATTGTACTATTGTTAAGATTATTTTTTTATTTCTTCCCCTGTTAGTGCTAATTTGACCCCCTGAACGTGCTCGAAAACTCACCAAGCTTTGCCCAAAATTCAGGATTGGCGTAAAATTATATATTTTGGAGGTCACATACAAACCCATAAAAAGAGGGCTCTACTACAGCGCACCCTGGAAAAGTGAAAATACATTACGTCAAAAGAAAGTGAAAGTAAATATCTTTGAAATTAGAGGCATGAAATCTAGAAGACACATCAAGGCAAACAAAAAAACTTGAATGAACCCAGAGAAGGACTGCCGAAGGACTATCACTATTGCGACAAAATATAATTACGGCTTTGGCACCTGACAAACAGAAAAACCCCCATTATTGCCGGAACGCGCGACCCCCTAACTCGCCTCTCCCATGGAACCTCTAAAATGGTCCTCGTGTAAGGGCGCCACCATAAGGTGATTTTACAGCAAAATACAGCGATATACCTCCATCCGGAAATATAAGGAGAAACCCAATGGCGACTTTACAAGAGTAAAACTCATGTTTACAGCCTGGTACAAAAGATGGCTCCGGTCTCTAGAGCTAAGTTTTTACTAAATGACAACTCTGGGGGGGGGGGTGAATTTTTGATTAATATGTTTGTTAATGCTATCTAAAAACTATTGTTTTACTATGGAAAAAGCCCGGATGTAACGGCCATTTTATTGCCCATTCGTAATGACAATATTGGTGAATAGGGGACAAATGGGCGGATATCATCCATATTTATACAATCTATGGTTTTCACCCAAAAGGCTCTAAAATTTAGTTTGTCGAAAGCAAATAACATTTGGCAAACATGTTTCCCATGTCAACCTGTTTCCCATGTCAACCCATGTCAACCTGAACCTTTGATGACTTATCCCTAACTGCAACTGTGTTGTCATGGCAATGACCCAAATGTGTGATATAAATGAATGGGAGCCGAGAATTGAACGCTTAATTGGCCCAGTAAACGTAACTGAAACTGATAACTATTTATTTTGGAGAATCTTTATTATTATTATTATTATTAGGCCCGAGCCGGTGATGACCGGGAGGGCCTATTGAATGGATAGGTATCACTGGAAGTGCCCTTAAATGGTTTCAGTCCTATCTTGAAGACAGGAAGTACTTTATTTCGGTTGGTAACTGTGTATCAGACCAAATGACCCTGACATGTGGGGTTCCACAGGGGTCTATCTTGGGACCCCTATTATTCAATCTCTACATGCTTCCTTTAGGCCAGTTACATTTCACTCACAGCAGGTGAAAATGGACCAATCCTTTCACTGTGTCACTGCATTGAACAGATAGACATGTGGATGCAAAATAATTTCCTCCAACTGAACAGAAGCAAGACTGAACTAATCATCTTTGGGCCACAGAAACAAAGAGAAAGTGTCAGCAGTCACCTCGTGTCTCTTTCTCTTATAACTCTCTCCAGAAGCAAACTCTCTCCAGAAGTTCAGTAAGGATCTCTGAATGATCCAATGTTGACCTAAATGACTAATGATGATAAATGGAATCCACCTGTGTGTAATCAAGTCTCCGTATAAATGCACCTGCACTGTGATAGTCTCAGAGGTCCGTTTAAAGCGCAGAGAGCATCATGAAGAACAAGGGACACACCAGACAGGTCCCAGATACTGTTGTGGAGAAGTTTAAAGCCGGATTTGGATACAAAAAGATTTCCCAAGCTTTAAACATCCCAAGGAGCACTGTGCAAGTGATAATATTGAAATGGAAGGAGTATCAGACCACTGCAAATCTACCAAGACCTGGCCGTCCCTCTAAACTTTCAGCTAATACAAGGAGAAGACTGATCAGAGATGCAGCCAAGAGGCCCATGATCACTCTGGATGAACTGCAGAGATCTACAGGTGGGAGACTTTGTCCATAGGACAACAATCAGTCTGGCCTTTATGGAAGAGTGGCAAGAAGAAAGCCATTTCTTAAAGATATCCATAAAAAGTGTCGTTTAAAGTTTACCACAAGCCACCTGGGAGACACACCAAACATGTGGAAGAAGGTGCTCTGGTCAGATGAAAAAAAAATCGAACTTTTTGGCAAAAATGCAAAACGTTATGTTTGGCGTAAAAGCAACACAGCTCATCACCCTGAACACACCATCCCCAGTGTCAAACATGGTGGTGGCAGCATCATGGTTTGGGCCTGCTTTTCTTCAGCAGGGACAGGGAAGATGGTTAAAACTGATGGGAAGATGGATGGAGCCAAATACAGGACCATTTTGGAAGAAAACCTGATGGAGTCTGCAAAAGACCTGAAACTGGGACGGAGATTTGTCTTCCAACAAGACAATGATCCAAAACTTAAAGCAAAATCTACAATGGAATGGTTCACAAATAAACATATCCAGGTGTTAGAATGGCCAAGTCAAAGTCCAGACCTGAATCCAATCGAGAATCTGTGGAAAGAACTGAAAACTGCTGTTCACAAATGCTCTCCATCCAACCTCACTGAGCTCGAGCTGTTTTGCAAAGAGGAATGGGCAAAACTTTCAGTCTCCCGATGTGCAAAACAGATAGAGACATACCCCAAGTGACTTACAGCTGTAATCGCAGCAAAAGGTGGCGCTACAAAGTATTAAGTAAAGGGGCTAAATAATTTTGCACGCCCAATTTTTCAGTTTTTTATTTGTTAAAAAAGTTTGAAATATCCAATAAATTTCGTTCCACTTCATGATTGTGTCCCACTTGTTGTTTATTCTTCACAAAAAATTGCAGTTTCATATCTTTATGTTCGAAGCCTGAAATGTGGCAAAAGGTGGCCAAGTTCAATGTATGTGTTTGAAATTTGACAAATTCTTTCGTCCAAGACAGTAACCTCTGCAGGGTTAGGGTTAGGGTCTCTTTAGAGACCAGACTCAAGAGATGAGCTCATCCTCTGAACATGGAGCTGGAGCTACAGCATGTGTTCGAAAAGCTTCTGAATTGGATCTTATTTGGGGTCTACTCTGGGGGTTGCCCTGTATGAAATGACACATGAAAAAGGCAAAAACATTGTCAACTCTAATCAACAGGGTTGTGTATGTGAATATAAGAGGCAATGAGGACTTCCTGTAAATGATTGTATATGATGTTTATATCATATACAATCATATGATATCTATAACATGGTGATATATTGGACACACCTGTGGGTACAGCAGCAGATGTGGACGGGGCAGGAAAAGCAGAAGCACCAGCAGGTTTTGACAGGGGGGACCGAAACTCACTGGCATGAAAAGTCAGCTCTGTCATGACAATATATATATACACACATAGACAAATTATTAAATATTAATACAAGTTAACATTTGAACAATACACCAGTCACAAACAACACATATCCCCTGTGTGGCTTCACGTGTCCATACTCCTCCTGTTTCTGAATGCCCTGCAGCTGCTTCTGTCTCGCCCTGGTCCCCCCTGAGGACCAGGGCGAGACAGAGTTTCCGACCCCCTCACTCATGACCCTCTTCGAGCAGAGCAAGATCCTTTTAAGATTCCTGGCTCTGTAAAAGTACAAAGATGTATCGTAGCCCACAGGCTGCCCTGATAACTTGTAGATTTCTGCGTTTATGGTCCGTCTCCGCTCGTTACGTTGTAAGCACGTGACTACTAGAACAAGCTCCTGATTGGTAAACGCGGCGCGAATATTCGCCAAAGTTCAAGTTTTTCAACGCGAGCAAATGAGGCTTCCTTAACATGTAAATCACTTGCGCTTAATGCTTCATTTGCATTTGTTTGTGAACGCACTTTAACTCTATTAATATAGCTCAACACTGAACATGTTTAGAAACATTAAGGCCACACTTCAAAGGATGAAGTCATCAGGCTGATTACTAATGACACACACCTGTTCACAGGCAGCAGCTTGAAGACACTTCAAACAAAGCAAAGCCTTCAAACAAATGCATCCGATTCAATTATAAACAGTAGAGAAAAACCACCGAGACCGTGAGCGGCACGAGACGCTGCTGAACGTGTGGATATAAGATTGATTTAGTTTTGATGAAAACTGAGCGTCAGCAGATGATACAAAATCGTGTAATAATAATGTCTTTAGAGGTCCAACATGGGAGTCAATGGTGAGCGTGTCTGACAAGACAAGCTGACACATCCAAGCAGAAAAGGATTTAAAAGGGCTGTGCAGAGCAGGAAGAGAAGAAGGCAAAAATTAGAGTGGCTCACTCTGGCGACGCCCCCCTATCGACCATGACAAACATGGTATGACAAAATAGGGGGTACACAAGACAAAAAAGTTTTAGTTTTTATTCCTGCCCTTAGTTTAGTCTCCAATAAAACTAATCTAATCCTCATTTAATGGTTTATGTAACAAACAGAAAACACAATTCTAAAGACCTTAAGGAAAACAAAACTCTTCCTGGAGCAGCTTCCTTTTGCTATGGCAATGGGAAGTGCCCTGTTTCCTGTTCGTCCTCTGAGCGTGTTGTTTCCCTTCAGACCCAGGGAAGATCTCTGCTGCTCTGTTTGGTAGATTTTCTCCATAATCCTCTTCCAAATGGGTCAAAGAGAATGTTTTTAAAGTCAGCTCCAGACAACAAGGCGCAGCTTTGAGACAGTAAGTTCTTTCCGAAATGTTCTTGTTTGTTTGTAGGTAGACAAGTTTAGTCTTAGATCTGATCTTGGTTTAGCCCTGATTTTGTACTCATAATTTGGTCCTTGTTTTTTACATTTTCTTCTGGATTTTGTCCTCATTTAAACCTGGGTTAAATCTTTGTATAGTCCTGCTGTAACTATTTGTTGGTGTTTGTCTTGGTTTAGTCCTAGTTGTAAATTAAATACTGTTTTTTGTCCTGGAATTGGGCAGTGCATAATGTTTGTAGTGAATGCTCGTTTGCAACACTTCTATGTAAGCGTTCTCCTGGTTGTTTTCAATCACACCAACAACTATGGTGTAATCTGTGTATTTTTTGATGTAGTTTGTCTTCCATTTTGCTCAACAGTCATGAGTCATTAGAGTGAACAAAATAAACACATTTTGGAACAGACGTCAAGTGCCTGAGAGGCTTCATCAAAAGCACTGCTACAGTTTTGATGCTATTATTTTTCTTTGTAAAGATCACAATGTAATGTAATGTAAATTCTAATCTAATTGTAATGTAAATTTGTAAATTTGAATGTTGTGTTTATTACTTGCAGTTGAATATATTAGATTTCTTTTGTGAGTGTGCCCTGATGTTATCAAATGCACAGACATTTGAAAGGTATTTGAAATATCCGGAACTGCCCTTAAATGGTTTTGGTCCTATCTTGAAGACAGGAAGTACTTTGTTTCGGTTGGCAACTGTGTATCAGACCAAATGGCTCTGACATGTTTCCACAAGGGTCTAGCTTGGGACCTCTATTATTCAATCTTTAAACGCTTCCAGTAATAGCCTACGCAGCTGTGATGTATCTTACCATAATTATGCAGACAACACATTTACATTTCACTCACAGCAGGTGAAACTGGACCAATCCATTCACTGTGTCGCTTCATCAAACAGATTGATGCGTTAATGCAAAAGAATTTTCTCCAAATGAACGGAGACAAGACTGAACTAATCATTTTTGGCCTCGCAGCAGTCACCTCGAGTCTCTTTCTCTAAAATCTAAAAATCAGGTTACAAATATAAGGGTCATCATTGATTCCGACTGGAATTTCCACAGTCACATTAAGTCAATTACATCATCTGCATTTTATCACCTTAAAAACATTTCCAGAGTCAAAGGGATGATGTCTCAACCAGACTTAGAGAAACTTATCCATGCTTTTATCTCCAGCAGGTTAGATTACTGTAATGGCCTGCTCACTGGTCTCTCAAAACGAGGGTTAAGACAGCTGCAGTTTATTCAGAACGCGGCGGCTCGGGTTCTAACCAAAACCAGGAAGTACAACCACATTACGCCAGTTTTAAAATCTCTGCACTGGTTTCCTGTTGCTGAGATTATACACTTTAAAACAGCACTGCTGGTTTACAAGTCTATTAATGGTTTAGCACCAGAATATATTTCTAACATGCTAGTTCCTTATGAACCTTCTTGGACAGAGTTAGAACAAAACACACTGCTCCTTCCAGGCAAAATGTCTGATGTATATTGACCTGTCTTTATCTCAATTCTGCCCCTTTCAGTCTGTTATAGGTCTATCATCAAAACAGAGTGTGAAATGGAGGTGCCCCCCCAACCAACCCCACTGCTCCCCAAATCTTGCGGTGGAGGAGCTGAAATGGGAGATGGATCCTGCATAAGCCTGGACATGAGGCTGACAGTGTTTCTGGTGATGATGGCTGGCGTCATAATCCTTCTGCTACTCTACAGACTTTTACAGCTCCGACACAGGTCAGAACTGCACCCTTCTGTTCATATAGTCTTCTCATTACTGTGCATGCTCTGTGTCTTTTGAGAGAAGAAGATATTATTTTTTAATAAAACTGTTTGCAGCCTAAGACATATCATTGCCAACTTAATAATATCAATTCTATTGATTTATTCCGAATGGCTTTTGGTACTCTACAATATTACTTTGTTTTTATTGTGGTTATGTGTCTTTATATTTATTTGTAATTATGTTTATTGAATTTTCATGATGTACAGCAATCTGTGGTTGTCGTAAGGGGCTATATAAATAAATGATTGATTGATCAATTAAATAAAATTTGATTTCTACAGCCCAGTATCACAATATCAATTCCCTTACAGGGCTTTACAAAGACAAGGCAGGGATAGACCAACAGTTTGAACTAGACACCATCTCTGTCCTTAGAGCCTCCATCAGAGTAAGGAACAACTCAAAAAACCCATGTGCTCTTTGGATTTAACAGAATTAAGCCTTCATTAAAAAGAGGAAAGAAGCTAGTGTTAAACCTGAGGCAAATTTGTTCAGTAATCATTGAGTACTTTAATTAGTCAAATCTGACTGTTATTCCAGTGTTGATGGAGATGAGTGCGGATCGCCTCAATGCACATTCAATAACTAGTTGAAAGTTATCACATAAGAAAACACTTGCACTCATGTCAAACACTCTTGCTGTAGTTATCTTTCACAGATGGTTATTGATGAATATTACTGCGCACAGCTGTGCCAAATCGTGATGGCTGATTTAAGGCAACTTGTTTGGGTTCTAGCAGAGGGGAACCATAAGGGACTTCTACACTTTCAGAGAAAGTGTATTGTCTACATATACTTTATGTAGACAATATATTTCATATAATTTTCACCCATCCATTCATCCATCCATCCATCCATCCATCTTTTTCCACTTATGTGGGGCAGCAGTCTAAACAGAGAAGCCCAGACTTCCCTCTCACTTCCTCCAGCTCTTTCGGGGGATACAGAGGCGTTCCCAGGCCAAGAGATATAGTCCCCCCAGCATGTCCTAGGTCTTCCCCAATGGGACGAAACACCTCCCTGGGAAGGCGTCCAGTAGGCATGTGGGACAGGTGCCCAAGCCACCTCAGATGGCTCCTCACGATGTAGAGGAGCAGTAGCTCTACTCTGAGCTCCTCCTGAATGACTGAGCTACTCACCCTATCTCTAAGGGAGAGCCCAGCCACCCTGTGAATTAAAGCTCATTTCGGCTGCCTGTATCCAGGATCTTGTCCTTTTGGTCATGACCCACAGCTCCTGACCATAGGTGAGAGTGGGACATAGATCGACTGGAAAATCAAGAGCTTTGCCTTACAGCTCAGCTCTTTCTGCACCACGACAGATCAGTAAATCAACTGCAGAAGCTGCACTGATCCGTCTGTCAATCTCTTGCTCCATCCGTCCCTCCCTCATGAATAACTCAACAACCAAGATACTTGAACTCCTCCACTTAAGGCAGGAGCTCTCCACCAATCTGAAGGGGACAAGCCACCTTTTTCCGGCCGAGAACCCTGGCCTCGCAGTGAATGCTGAAAGTCCTGGCTTGATGGTGCCAGAGTTGTTAGCGCTCCTGCCTCACAACAAAAAGGTTGTGAGTTCAAATCCTGGCCGATTCGAACATCCTTGGCCAGCTCCGGCCTTTTTGTGGGGTGTCTGCACGTTCTCCCTCTCCGGGTACTCCAGCTTCCTCCCACCTCCCAAACACATGCATGTATAGGTAAATTGGCAAATCTAAAGTGTCCCTAGTGAATAACTGTGAGAGTGAATAGTTGTCTGTCACTGTCTATGTCTAAATGTCAGCTTTATTACTAACTGGCCACTGCCAAGGGTGTAGCATGCTGCGAAACCTAATGGGTCTAAGCAGAAGAAAATGAATGAATGAACTCATGGATGTGCAACTAGATTAATAATGCATCTCTCACTGACAAACAAAGCTCACAATTTGTCGCTAAAAAAGAGCTCTTGTGCCAAACATTTGCAAAAATAAGCGCGTTAAAGTGTTCATTTGTAGCTGTTACTCACATGCCCATGTCAGAACATTTAATTAGAATATGCTATTAATACGTAAACAGGACTGTTCCATTCGCTGCAGCACATGTAAAAACCTTATTCAGAATATGGACTTTAAACTTAAATATGATGTGCCATAAACACAATCATATTTTTTTCTGCTCGTTTGGCCTATTCCATGTTCATTATCCAACAATAAATTACTCGATTACTGAATAAATTAGCCTCAGGTTTAACACTAGTTTCTTTCTTCTTTTTAATGAAGGCTTAATGCTGTTAAATACAAAGAGCACATGAATGCAGCATTAGTCCGAGCAGAGACGGGCAACAGAGAAGTTTGACTCTCTCTCGGACAAAGTGACAAATGTGAGGGCTTTATCAATAATTAATAAGTAGGATCAGCAAAAATCAAATCAAAAACATTTATCTGTTTCAGATTCAATTTAAAGTTTTTATTCTTTTGATTGATTTTTTGATTCTTTTGATTGAAAATCAATTGAATGAATAATACACAGATTGCGAATTTACACTAGACGTGTCTTTGTCGCACGTCAAATCGGCTTAAACGTGGCGTGTGTCAACAGGGAGGGCTAGAGATTAGTTTCCTAATGACTTGATAATATTTTAGAATTAGCTATGGGGCTGTACGCAGACAGGAGAATGGTCACTTATTTGCTACAGAAACAAGGAGCAAGGTGTTTTGTTCAAGTGTGGCAACACCTCGAAATAGGACAGTGGTGTCAAGTGACACAGGGTTGAATGAGCGAGTTAACATGAGAATAATGGTGGCATTTGTTCAGCCTTAACTGCCAATGGGAGCTGTTAAGGCTGAACATACATGCAAGCATGTGACTGGACACAACTTACCATATATGCTGAACAATTAAATATTTTACAAACTTGTTAATAAAGCCAAGATGACATCTGAAATTTGTGTTTTTTCAAAATTTGCAATATGCAAATAGATTTGTCAATACAAGAAAAAAATTGCAATCTTTCCATTGAATTACTGTCAAGTCATCCACGCTTTGAAAATCAGTTTCAAATAAAATTTACATGTCATATAAAAACACTGTTTCTGTAGCAGACGTTGCTCTCTGGTCACAGTACAGTTGAAAACACAAGCCTCTTTAGGGGTTACTGTAGTAAACTGACTGATCATAACTTTTTGTCCTATGTTGTTTTTGAGGCTGAGGATGGCAGGAGCGAGGCATGCACTGGAGTACTACAGCTTCTACCGCAGCGCCACCTACAGGCTCAGACATACACCGCTCTTTGATGACAAGGCTGAGACTGTGACAACTAAAAACGTCCCTCTGTCCGACGCTTGCCCTCTTCCTCTGCTGACTGATACATCTGTGATGCCCCCAGCTGTAACAGTCACTCTGTGCCCCATGCCCTGCCCTGCCTCCATCATACCCCCCATCGCACCCCTGCTCCCACCACCCCCACCTGTTGCCCAGGCCACGCCCCCTAGCCCTCACCTGTCACCGGGGGTCTGTTCCAATGCAGAGGTGTACTCTCGGATTAGAGTGTTCAGGAAGTCCCGCCTCTCCAGTCTCTCCAGCCAATCAAGAGTCATACTGTTTGAACACTCGTCCCTCTGACCTGGGACAGCAGGGCCCAGGAGGTTAGCCCTTTAAGCCCGAGGCCTATTTTCAAGACCACTTCTCGAAAAATGCATACCAGTAAAGAAATGACTATATTTCAGCAACCATAAGGTGTATTTGAATAAGTTTGGTGTCGTTGTAAAGGGAACATTGTGGAGATTTGTTAAAAAGTGTTATCATATGAATATGTGTTACTAATAAAGAGAAAATGAAGATTGAACACAGCTAAAATGTATTTTTTTAGTTCCGCCTAAAAAAAAACTGTATTTTATGATGAGTAACTCTTTGGAATGCAGCATTCAAGCCTCCTGTACTTCATAACATGTAAATAAAACATGTTAACATTATCCCTGCAAAGTTTTAAACTGATAATGTGAAGCAGAATAAAACTCAAGGGGTTTTAGTACAGAAAGATTAGGCGAGAGTTCTAAAAGGCCCAGTTTGGCCCACTTTGGCCCAGTCTGTTCCATTTCATTTTAGTCATGTAAATACTATATTTTTAATGTTTAAATCACTAATGGTGCTCATTAAATACATTTTTGAGAACTTAAACCAGACTTCTAAGTATGTAAATGTGTTTTCAGTCTGTATTCTACTCACACTCAAACTCAGGTTAATAAAGCCAGGCAAAGACTGTACTATCTGCGACAGCTGAGGAAATTCAGGGTCTCACCAGCAATCCTGAAAACTTTCTATTCTGGAGCTATAGAAAGTGTATTGACTCAATGTATCTCTGTGTGGTATGGGAACAGCTCCAGTCATGACTGCAAAGCCCTGCAGAGAGTTGTGCGCTTAGCTGAGCGCATTTCAGGGTCTGCTCTCCCCTCTCTGCAGGACATCTACCACAAACGCTGCAGAAGTAGAGCTGCAAAAATCATCAAAGACTCCACCCACCCCAGTAATCATATTTTCACTCTGCTGCCATCTGGTAAGCGCTACCGTAGCCTGATGGCAAAAACTGAGAGACTCAGGAGGAGTTTCTTCCCCCAGGCCATCAGGCTCTTGAACTCTAAACCAGCTTCTTAACATACTCATGCCTCCACTTAATGTAATCTCTTTACTTCATACACTACCTCACATAGACACACTGACAGTGTCACTACCTCACATTGACACACTGACAGTGTCACCCTGTTTTGCACATTTGCTTCCTGCACCTTCCTGTGTATCTTAATATTTAAGACCACAGCTAAATGCATATATGCACACTGTACATCCCTGTACATTTTAATATTTAAGTCTACAGTTTACATTCATGTACATTATATTGCGATCTAGATTTAATTCCACAATACACATTTTTTATATTCTATTCTTATATTTTTTATTGTTTACTTTTATTTCATTCTTACATAGCTACATTTATGTATATTTTCATCTGAGTTGTTTTCCTTAATAATTGCACTGTCCATGGAGCGGACCTGACTCACATTTCACTGCTGGTTATATATGCTGTATATAATTTTGTATGTGACGAATAAAAATCTTGAATCTTGAATCTTGAATATTCTTCCTCCTGCGTGTCTGTGTATTACGCAGGCTGTTCCTGAGTAAAAGACGCACAGGCGGTGCTTCGCAGCCGATTGGTCATGTGATACCTCGTTTGAACCGTGAGGACCAACAGAATCGAAGGAAACTGTTTAAATCCCGGTCATTTGAACCTTGCTCTGATGTCACATGATAGACTGGTACTTGAGCCAATGACAGTGTCTATCTCATAATGCAGTTCACTGTAAGATGCTCTGAGTGAAACTGCACCATGACCGAAGGTGTCATGTCACAGATAAACCCAAATGGAAGCTGACACATAGATTTAACTGGAAAGTAGAGTTTTCACAAGTTTTCCACTTTGTTCAAGGGAAGTAAGGCAATGATTCTTATCATTGCTAAACAAATTTTATTATTTTATTATTCTTCTTTAGCTGCTGACTTACTTATATTTTTAAGTACATTGGCTTGCTTGGTGTCAATGTATTTGTTAGCTTCTCTAGTTTCATTTGAGGTCTGGTACTTGTTTATTGGTTGAAATAGTGGCCAGTAGTGATGGGATTTATGGCTCTTTGAGGGGATCCGGATCAAAAGAACGGCTCTTTGGCTCTTTTTAAATATTTAGTCAGTTTTAAGAAGCCAGCTTGGGGGCATCTCAGTTTATCCTGGAAATAATCACTGGGAGGAATGATGAGGTGAGATTTGTAGTCAAATAATTAAAACTCAGATATCACACACCAATATCTGAGTTTGAATTATTCTGAAATATTGATTATTACCTCATTTGTCATGTGTGGACTATATTCCATAGGGTTGCACAAATCCCTCTGCTTAGACAGTGACATCACTATTTTGGATTTACATTTAGTACAAAGTGTGTGTGTGTGTGTGTGTGTGTGTGTGTGTGTGTGTGTGTGTAGTGTGTGTGTGTGTGTGTGTGTGTGTGTGTGAGAGTGTGTGTGTGTGTGTGTGTGTGTGTGTGTGTGTGTGTGTGTGTGTGTGTGTGTGTGTGTGTGTGTGAAGCTACGTTGACTTGTGTTATTCATACAATACCTACTCACAAATAAACATCAAAAACAAAGCCAGCTGCAATGAATTTCTGTGCAAAACAGCTTTTACTACAAACACTTCCACACAAGAACATTATCACACAAGAACATTTTGATAGAAAACAAAAAATATTTAAAGTAGATAAATTTAGAATAAATAAAATGGAAATGTCTACATACTACATACTATTACTACTGTAAACTTTGCAAATAGGACATCAGCCCCTTCAAGTCAATGAACAATAACAAAGTGGGCTGCAATGAAGTACTCACGTGAAGGATGCGTGCACAACTAATAACTAATATCATCACGCTATAAAGGGTCGGCCTGCACTGGGTGCGCCCCTCCCCCTATAACTGTTCTGTCTCGCGGAGGAGGAGCTCATTTGTGTGCATCTGTGTGAGACACACATAGGAAAAAAGAACAACAGAAAGAACGGCTCCCCTCCAGCCGCGACTCGGCTCCCATCGTTCATGTTTATGAGCCGTTCAAAAGAATCGGTTCAGTCGCGAACGTCACAACTCTAGTGGCCAGCTGTTTGCAGGAATGTAGTGCCTGAGCTGAGTAGGTGTTGCAGTTCACACCTTGGCCTCTTGTCTTTTGTTGGCTTGCTGTTTGGTCTGTGTTTGAAGTAGCTGTATATGGCTTACATGTGCGTTTAGCGGAGTTTCCTCTGAGTAATTTGATATGCAGCATGCCCATATTAGGCTTGGGGGCGAAAAGCTGTATCAGCTGCTGTGTTTACAACGCCACGTGGCCCCCATTACACTAGACAGTGAAAGAAGTTACAGTACAGGCCAATGTGTCAGTGAGATAGACATGATCCTACCGATCTCGTGTCTGCAAACCATCAAAATAAATTTGGGCTGAAAGTTACACACTAAGACTAAAAATGTGCTCTTTGCAGCACTACCTGTATAAATAATGTGTAAAAATCTTATGCTGTGTTTTAGTGGACAGTAGGCAAATGCTTTCTTACATACGGTGGGATATGATCCAGGAGATCTCTAAAGGCTGTCCTGTAACACATTCTTAACCATAAAATAATGAAATAGGGAAAAAAAAAACAGTGTTGGGCCAGCGTCGGACAGAGAAACATTTTTTATTGTCACAGTCTTAGCCCTGTCAGCAAAGTGCGGTGAGCCTGTAGGTGGCGCTGTGCTGGAAGCCATAGTACTCCAGTGCATGCCTTGCTCTCGCCATCCTCAGCCTCAAAAACATATAGGACAAAAATTTATGATCACTCAATGTAATATGAACAGTTTAGGTCCCAAAAATGATTCTTCTGGAAAGCCACAATCAGAGCCGGCTCACACATTAGGCAATATAGGCAAATGCTAAGCCTGTGGCCTCCAGGGGCGCCACAACTGACAAACAAAAGGTTGTACTCTTAGCGGATAATTCTTATAAACAATATTTTTTATAAATTTGTCATATGCGTGGTCTATATTTTTTTATACCATGTTTTAATTTGTGTCAGTTTCATTTTTGAAAGTTGATGGCTTCTCTTGGTTGCCTGTTTTTACAGAATACAAAATAAAAACTAAATGTGACACCATCTCCACTTTTATAAATCTGTTCACCAGCAGCTGCAAACTGCTTTGAATCTATAGCATTTCTAAAGACAGGCCTATAAACATTGTGTGTGAAGGTTCTCAGTTATCCAGGTCATCTTGAAGAAAATGCATCTGCACTAGGTTTTCAGGTTTTCTCATTGGGGTCAAATTAGGAAATTTGTGCATTCATTTTGACTTTAAAGTTTAAGCAATTACACAAAAACTGTAATGGCCTTCAGTAGCATCTCAAAGATGTTAGTGCACAAATGGTAAACCAGCATATTTCTGTGGCGATGTACTCATGAACAACTACATTGTACACGTTATGTCACTTTGATCTATTTTTTTCAAAACCATAGCCATTTAAAAAAAAAAAAAAAACTTAATAGGAGTTAAAAATAAATAAATAACAGGAGTTAAAAAAAATAATAGGCTATGGCTATAACCAGTCTCAGAGACTCAATTTAATTCCATCCAACAGATAGAGGCTGAGGCTGAGGTTTCCATGGAAACACAGGGTTTGAGGCAGGGCACAGAGGCAATTACCTGTTCAAAGCCCAGTGCACAGAAAAGTGGTCAGTACAATGAGCACCTGTTTGGACAGAGACAATAGAAAGAACAGACCTTTTCCAAAAATAAACTCCCAATGTAGCCATGAAGCTGTGGACACCCAACTTTGTGGAAGACAACCCAATAAAAAGCCAAGAAGAGCCTAACGTTGAGTGAAGAGCGGTGAACACGTCCTCCTGAGAAGGGTGCACTCACTAGTGCCAACTGATCTGCAGGCTGTGTGTGAAATGGGCTTGGCACAGTACAGTCTTTCCTTTAAGAATATTTACAAAAATATAATTTACTAAAATAACTAAATGTAAATGTAATAAGACACATTACAGTTTTATTTGACAAAAGAGCTAAATTACATATTGGAGAAAATAGTCATAGTTTTTAACCACTCTGCCATCGTTCTGAAACAAAAGGTGTTTGAAATAACAAACATCTGAATGATAGCAGAATTACAAATGGCTGAGTACAGGAACCAGTCAGCGGTCCCCTTAGGACCCCTCTAAACCAGGATGAAAAATAAGAAAACCTGAACTAAACCAGGAGTAAAGCAGGAATAATCCAAGTGTAAACCAGGACTACATCAGAACTAAACGAGGTCTCAACTAGAGCTAAGGCAGGACTGATTAGGAACTACTGTATACTTTGGAACAACTACTTAACTATACTGGAATTAAAAACAGAGCAAAACCAAAACTCAATCTAAATTAAACTGGGAAAAAACAAGAATGAACTAAAACTATATTAGAAAAAGGACTAAAGGCAGGATTACATCAGTGTTACAACCAAAGCTATACCAGGACTAAGCCCAGGACTTATTTCTGGACTATACTCAGAAGAAAACAAGATCAAAGATACTGGTTAGTACTGAATAAGTCATATTCAGTACTAAACCCAGGGCTTAATCTAGAAGTTAACCAGGACTAATACCAAAACTAACAACAAAGACTAGATCAGTGACTGTGTTCTGTCAATTCATCTGTCTATTAGTTCCCACCCCTCTGCCTGGTCCCTCTGCATCCATCTCACCCAGTGTGGACCTGCCACTGACTGGTCTTTGTAGTGTGACCCTTTCTGCAGGTGCTCCTCTGGTAGGGGTGCACCTTTAGAACCATACCCTGACAACATTTTAATAGTACTGCATTGCACTAAAAAGAGTGACATAGAATAGTGTCTACAATTTTATTTTAAACTAAAAGATATTCAATAAAAGTGCAGTCTCTTAACTTCAAAAGAAATCAGAACTAAAAGAAGTAGCAGTGTGTGGATTGTTTTTTCAGTCAGAATTCAGGGCCCATCACCAAGACTGTACTTGACAGTCACAAATGACACCTGTCTGAACACTGACGCAGGCAAAGTCTCTGTCTTAGTTCTGTTGGACTTGAGTGCTGCGTTTGATACAGTGGACCATGAAATCCTGACACAAAGATTAGAGGAATGGATAGGCATCTCTGGAACTGCCCTTAAATGGTTTCAGTCCTATCTTGAAGACAGGAAGTACTTTGTTTCGGTTGGTAACTGTGTATCAGACAAAATGGCTCTGACATGTGGGGTTCCACAGGGGTCTATCTTGGGACCTCTATTATTCAATCTGCTCCCTTTAGGCCGGTTAATACGCAGCTGTGGCGTATCATACCATAATTATGCAGATGACACTCAGATTTACATTTCACTAACAGCAGCTGAAAATGGACCAATCCATTCACTGTGTCACTGCATCGAACAGATTGAAGCGTTAATGCAAAATTATTTTCTCCAACCCTACATTAAGTAAAGAAAACTAAAAGTGTTTTTTTTATCTGCGCTCTTTAGCTTTTAATTTTAAATTTTTTCTTATGTGTCTTATTCTAAATCTTGTCAATGTATTTTAAATTTGACTTTTATTTCTGTAAAGCAATTTGAATGACCCGGTGTATGAATTGTGCTACATAAATAATTTGCCTTGCCTTGGTGTGAAACAGGGAGGAAATGGCTGCTGACATAGCTAGTAGATAGTAGTAATGCAGTGGACATCAGAAGCTGATTATTATTATGTTTAAATTCTATTACTTTTATTCATTATTTCTATTTTAGAGCTATTAACTATAATGTATTGTATTACTATTCTCTTTTATTGTTTAATTTATTGTTAAGCCCTTCTTTTTTTGTATCGAAAGAGCAGACTGTCAGAAAAATTCTAATCATTCAGTGTCTGCACATGCTCTGTATCAACACAAGAGAAAGTATATTTTATACAAACTGCCATTTTATTATTTTTTTTTATTTATTTTTTTTTTCTTCCAACCCAATGATCCTAAATTTGACCCAGTGAACATGCACGAAAAGTCATTTTTATTGGTCCCAGACTTCAAGCTCGGCGAAAAATTCATGTATTTGAGGTCGAAAAAAATACGAAAAATGACTCAGTGGCGACTACAAAATCAAAATACATTGGGCCTATGGAAAGTGAAAGTAACTTTTTCCAACGTAGAAAAATGAAACTTGGTACATCCATAGGACACCTCAGGGCATACAGAAAAGTCAATAACAGTCACACCCTAAACTTAACAGGAAGTCCGCCATGTGGGTGAAACGCGGCCACTAAAATCGCGCAGAAAGATGCAAATCATTGTGTTTTAATCTAAATGGCCCCAAATTTGGTGAGTATCATCTAGACACGTGTGCCAACCAAAGTTGTAACTTTGTTGTTGATATCTTATCGGTATGGGTGTGGCAAGCCTGTAACGAGGTGGCCATTTTTGTGAAAATAAGCGTCTCTTAACTCTCAAACGCCTTCTCGATCGAGTTGGACCCAAAAAGGCGTTTGTGCACATTCATGACCTGAACAAAAAATATGTAAATAAAAGGGTTATCTTTAGAAATGGCTCTCCAGCGCCTACAAACTTATAATGGGACCCAAGAATTTAGTTTGTCATAGAGACATAAAATTTGGTACACACATCTCTTATGTCATGACGAGCATAAAAGCCAATGACAACCACCCCCTATCTATAAATGTGTTGCCATAGCAACGTCCCAAATATGTCGAAAAAGTCAATGGGAAGTGAAAATTTTAGTTTGTCGTAGGCAAATGAAACTTGGTACACACATCCACCATGGGCTTATGAACAAAAAAGCCAATGGGGACCACACCCTATCACACACGGGAAGGCGGCCATTTTGAATTGAAAATGTGAACCGACTTAAAATACACCTCTTTTTTAATAATAATAATAATAATTAAAGCCGCAAGCGGCGATAAAGGCCCTCGCCTCTCTTGAGACCGCGGGGACACATGCACTCGGAGGATCGCATGTCGTGCTTTAAAGCGTAAACTTCACGGTAATGTCAAATAACCAGGCCTGTGCTACTGCTGGGGCCTGCTACACCACCTTGTAATTTAGAGTTAAAGGTCTCCACCATCCCTGGTTTTCCTGGGAGCTGTCTGAACCTTTGAAAATAATAGATTATGCTTGGGCTAAGGCGAGAAAAACAAAGTACTGGCTGGAGATTTGAGATGACTCAGGAATCGCTGCACCCCCCTGTTTAAAAAGGCAAAATGTAAATATAACCTGTCTAAAAGTACAAGGTTACAAGTTCCAAAGGATTCTGAGGAGTTTTCTAAGACTCTAGGCTTGGCTCTGGAGGGGCCTCCTCTAAAGGAAGGATCCTGGCAATTGGGAAATGGCATTTATTTCCCAAAGAAATGGCTGCCTCTTCACAGACTCATTACGACCACAGCCACAAATGTAACAAAAAACAAATTGATAACTTTTTTGGCACACGTGTCTAGATGATACTCACCAAATTTGGGGATATTTAGATTAAAACACAATGATTTGTATCTTTTTGCGCAAGGGGTGCGATTTTAGTGGCCATGCGTTTCACCCCACATGGCGGACTTCCTGTTGACTTTAGGGTGTGGCTGTCATTGACTTTTCTGTTTGCCCTGAGGAGTCCTATAGATCTACCGAGTTTTATTTTTCTACGTTGGAAAAAAATTACTTTCACTTTCCATAGGCCCAATGTACATTTTTTGTAATTTTTTAATTTTTCGCGACTTCAAATACATAAATTTTTCGCCGAGCTTGAAGTCTGGGACCAATAAAAATGACTTTTAGTTGTTCGTTTACTGGGTTAAATTGAGGATCATTTTGCAGAAATATTAGAATAAAAAAATATATACCGAATTATAATAAAAAAAAATATAACTCGAGCAAAAAGGTCTAGAAAAACACTTGTCTCTTTTACATACATGTGTTTAGCTCATTTTGCCCAAGTTTGGTGTCTGTGGAATGAAGCAGCTTTTTCTGTGTACTTTTAAAAAGAGGTGTATTTTAAGTCGGTTCACATTTTCAATTCAAAATGGCCGCCTTCCTGTGTGTGATAGGGTGTGGTCCCCATTGGCTTTTTTGTTCATAAGCCCATGGTGGATGTGTGTACCAAGTTTTATTTGCCTACAACAAACTAAAAATTTCACTTCCCATTGACTTTTTCACATTTTTGGGACGTTGCTATGGCAACACATTTATAGATAGGGGTGGTTGTCATTGGCTTTTATGCTCGTCATGACATAAGAGATGTGTGTACAAATTTTATGTCTCTATGACAAACTAAATTCTTGGGTCCATTATAAGTTTGTAGGGGCGCTGAGAGCCATTTCTAAAGATAACCCTTTATTTACATATTTTTTTGTTCAGGTCATGAATGTGCACAAACGCCTTTTGGGTCCAACTCGATCCGAGAAGGCGCTTGAGAGTTAAGAGACGCTTTTATTTTCACAAAATGGCCACCTCGTTACAGGCTTGCCACACCCATACCCGATAAGATATCAACAACAAAGTCACAACTTTGGTTGGCACATGTGTCTAGATGATACTCACCAAATTTGGGGATATTTAGATTAAAACACAATGATTTGTATCTTTCTGCGCAAGTGCGATTTAGTGGCCACGCTTTCACCCCACATGGCGGACTTCCTGTTGACTTTAGGTGTGGCTGTCATTGACTTTTCTGTTTGCCCTGAGGCGTCCTATAGATCTACAAGTTTTATTTTTCTACGTTGGAAAAAAATTACTTTCACTTTCCATAGGCCCAATGTATTTTGACTTTTGTAGGGGTCGCCACTGAGTCATTTTTTGTAATTTTTTCGGCGACTTCAAATACATAAATTTTTCGCCGAGCTTGAAGTCTGGGACCAATAAAATGACTTTTCGTGCATGTTCACTGGGTCAAATTTAGGATCATTGGGTCGGAAGAAAAAAAAAAAAAAAAAAAAACTGAGCAAAACAATGGCCCTCCCAGTCATCACCGGCTCGGCCTAATTAGCCATAAGCGGCGATAAAGGCCCTCGCCTCCCTTGAGACCGCAGGGACATATATATTCGGAGGATTGCATGTCGTGCTTTAAAGCAAATTTGGAGCTGTTTAGATGAAAACCCTTTAGCACAAAGTGTACGATTTAGGTGGTCATGTATTCCACCCAACATTTTCTGTTGAGAAGGATCCTGGCAATTGGGAAATGGCATTTATTTCCCAATAGTTGCCTCTTCACATACTCATTACGACCACAGCCACAAATCTATCAAAAACAAATTGATAACTTTTTTGCACACGTGTCTAGATGATACTCACCAAATTTGGAGCTGTTTAGATGAAAAGCCTTTAGACACAAGGGGTGCAATTTAGGTGGTCACGCATACACCCAACATAGTAGATTTCCTGTTGAGTTTACGATATGGCTATAATACATTTTTCTGTTCGCCCTGAGGTGTCCTATGGATGTACCAAGTTTCATTTTTCTACGTTGGAAAAAGTTACTTTCACTTTCCATAGGCCCAATGTATTTTGACTTTGTAGGGTCGCCACTGAGTCATTTTTCATATTTTTTTCGGCGACTTCAAATACATAAATTTTTCCGAGCTTGAAGTCTGGGACCAATAAAAATGACTTTTAGTTGCACGCTTACTGGGTCAAATTGAGGATCATTTTGCAGAAAAATTATAATAAAAAATATACCAAATTATAATAAAATAAAATATAACTCGAGCAAAAAAGTCTAGAAAAACACTTGTCTCTTTTACATACATGTGTTTAGCTCATTTTGCCCAAGTTTGGTGTCTGTGGAATGAAGCAGCTTTTTCTGTGTACTTTTAAAAAAGAGGTGTATTTTAAGTCGGTTCACATTTTCAATTCAAAATGGCCGCCTTCCCGTGTGTGATAGGGTGTGGTCCCCATTGGCCTTTTTGTTCATAAGCCCATGCTGGATGTGTGTACCAAGTTTTATTTGCCTACAACAAACTAAAATTTTCACTTCCCATTGACTTTTCCAAATATTTGGGACGTTGCTATATGGCAACACATTTATAGATAGGGGGTGGTTGTCATTGGCTTTTATGCTCCTCATGACATAGGAGATGTGTGTACCAAATTTCATGTCTCTATGACAAACTAAATTCTTGGGTCCCATTATTTGTTTGTAGGGGGCGCTGGAGAGCCATTTCTAAAGATAACCCTTTTATTTACATATCTTTGTGTTCAGGTCATGAATGTGCACAAACGCCTTTTTGGGTCCAACTCGATCCGAGAAGGCGTTTGAGAGTTAAGAGACCTTTTATTTTCACAAAAATGGCCACCTTAATACAGGCTTGCCACACCCATACCCGATAAGATATCAACAACAAAGTCACAACTTTGGTTGGCACACGTGTCTAGATGATACTCACCAAATTTGGGGCCATTTAGATTAAAACACAATGATTTGCATCTTTGCGCAAGGGGTGCGAATTTAGTGGCGCGCTTTCACCCCACATGGCGGACTTCCTGTTGAGTTTAGGGTTTGACTGTCATTGACTTTTCTGTTTGCCCTGAGGTGTCCTATGGATGTACCAAGTTTCATTTTTCTACGATGGAAAAAAGTTACTTTCACTTTCCATAGGCCCAATGTATTTTGACTTTTCTAGGGTCGCCACTGAGTCATTTTTCGTATTTTTTTGGGGACTTCAAATACATAAATTTTTCGCTGGGCTTGAAATCTGGGACCAATAAAAATGACTTTTAGTTGTACGTTTACTGGGTTAAATTGAGGATCATTTTGCAGAAAAATATGATAAAAAAATATATACCAATTATAATAAAAAAATATAACTCGAGCAAAAAGTCTAGAAAAACACTTGTCTCTTTTTACATACATGTGTTTAGCTCATTTTGCCCAAGTTTGGTGTCTGTGGAATGAAGCAGCTTTTTTCTGTGTACTTTTAAAAAGAGGTGTATTTTAAGTCGGTTCACATTTTCAATTCAAAATGGCCGCCTTCCTGTGTGTGATAGGTGTGGTCCCCATTGGCTTTTTTGTTCATAAGCCCATGCTGGATGTGTGTACCAAGTTTTATTTGCCTACAACAAACTAAAAATTTCACTTCCCATTGACTTTTTTCACATTTTTTGGGACGTTGCTATGGCAACACATTTATAGATAGGGGGTGGTTGTCATTGGCTTTTATGCTCCATGACATAAGAGATGTGTGTACAAAATTTTATGTCTCTATGACAAACTAAATTCTTGGGTCCATTATAAGTTTGTAGGGGCGCTGGAGAGCCATTTCTAAAGATAACCCTTTATTTACATATTTTTGTGTTCAGGTCATGAATGTGCACAAACGCCTTTTTGGGTCCAACTCGATCCGAGAAGGCGTTTGAGAGTTAAGAGACGCTTTATTTTCACAAAAATGGCCACCTGCAGGCTTGCCACACCATACCCGATAAGATATCAACAACAAAGTCACAACTTTGGTTGGCACACGTGTCTAGATGATACTCACCAAATTTGGGGCCATTTAGATTAAAACACAATGATTTGCATCTTTCTGCGCAAGGGGTGCGATTTTAGTGGCCGCGCTTCACCCCACATGGCGGACTTCCTGTTAAGTTTAGGTGTGACTGTCATTGACTTTTCTGTTTGCCCTGAGGTGTCCTATGCATATACCAAGTTTCATTTTTCTACGTTGGAAAAAAGTTACTTTCACTTTCCATAGGCCCAATGTATTTTGATTTTGTAGGGGTCGCCACTGAGTCATTTTTCGTATTTTTTTCGGGACTTCAAATACATAAATTTTTCGCTGGGCTTGAAATCTGGGACCAATAAAATGACTTTTAGTTGTACGTTTACTGGGTTAAAATGAGGATCATTTTGCAGAAAAAATATGATAAAAAAATATATACCAAATTGTAATAAAAAAAAAATAGAACTCGAGCAAAAAAGTCTAGAAAAACACTTGTCTCTTTTACATACATGTGTTTAGCTCATTTTGCCCAAGTTTGGTGTCTGTGGAATGAAGCAGCTTTTTTCTGTGTACTTTTAAAAAAGAGGTGTATTTTAAGTCGGTTCACATTTTCAATTCAAAATGGCCGCCTTCCTGTGTGTGATAGGGTGTGGTCCCCATTGGCTTTTTTGTTCATAAGCCCATGGTGGATGTGTGTACCAAGTTTTATTTGCCTACAACAAACTAAAAATTTCACTTCCCATTGACTTTTTTCACATTTTTTGGGACGTTGCTATGGCAACACATTTATAGATAGGGGGTGGTTGTCATTGGCTTTTATGCTCGTCATGACATAAGAGATGTGTGTACAAAATTTTATGTCTCTATGACAAACTAAATTCTTGGGTCCATTATAAGTTTGTAGGGGGCGCTGGAGAGCCATTTCTAAAGATAACCCTTTTATTTACATATTTTTTGTTCAGGTCATGAATGTGCACAAACGCCTTTTGGGTCCAACTCGATCCGAGAAGGCGTTTGAGAGTTAAGAGACGTTTTATTTTCACAAAAATGGCCACCTCGTTACAGGCTTGCCACACCCATACCCGATAAGATATCAAAACAAAGTCACAACTTTGGTTGGCACACGTGTCTAGATGATACTCACCAAATTTGGGGCCATTTAGATTAAAACACAATGATTTGCATCTTTCTGCGCAAGGTGCGATTTTAGTGGCGCTGCTTTCACCCCACATGGCGGACTTCCTGTTAAGTTTAGGTGTGACTGTCATTGACTTTTCTGTTTGTTCTGAGGTGTCCTATGGATGTACCAAGTTTCATTTTTCTACGTTGGAAAAAGTTACTTTCACTTTCCATAGGCCCAATGTATTTTGACTTTGTAGCCACTGAGTCATTTTTGTAATTTTTTCGGCGACTTCAAATACATAAATTTTTCGCCGAGCTTGAAGTCTGGGACCAATAAAATGACTTTTCGTGCATGTTCACTGGGTCAAATTTAGGATCATATGTGGAAAAGAAAAATAAAAAATAATTAAAGCCGCAAGCGGCGATAAAGGCCCTCGCCTCTCTTGAGATCATGGGGACACATGCACCCGGAGGAGTGCATTTCGTGCTTTAAAGGGTAAACTTCACGGTTAAAGGATTCTGAGGAGTTTTCTAAGACTCTAGCCGTGGCTCTGGAGGGGCCTCCTCTAAAGGAAGGATCCTGGCAATTGGGAAATGGCATTTATTTCCCAATAGTTGCCTCTTCACAGACTCATTACGACCACAGCAACAAATGTATCAAAAAACAAATTGATAACTTTTTTTGCACACGTGTCTAGATGATACTCACCAAATTTGGAGCTGTTTAGATGAAAAGCCTTTAGACAGAAGGGGTGCGATTTAGGTGGTCACGCATTCCACCCAACATAGTAGATTTTCTGTTGAGTTTACGGTATGGCTGTAATAAACTTTTCTGTTTGCCCTGAGGTGTCCTATGGATGTACCAAGTTTTGTATTTCTACATTGGAAAAAAGTTACTTTCATTTTCCATAGGCCCAATGTATTTTGACTTTTCTAGGGGTCGCCACTGAGTCATTTTTCATATTTTTTCGGGACTTCAAATACATAATTTTTCGGGCTTGAAGTCTGGGACCAATAAAAATGACTTTTAGTTGCACGCTTACTGGGTCAAATTGAGGATCATTTTAGAAAAAATTAATAAAAAATATATACCAAATTATAATAAAAAATATAACTCGAGCAAAAAGTCTAGAAAAACACTTGTCTATTTTACATACATGTGTTTAGCTTATTTTGCCCAAGTTTGGTGTCTGTGGAATGAAGCAGCTATTTTCTGTGTTCTTTTAAAAAGAGGTGTATTTTAAGTCGGTTCACATTTTCAATTCAAAATGGCCGCCTTCCCGTGTGTGATAGGGTGTGGTCCCCATTGGCTTTTTGTTCATAAGCCCATGCTGGATGTGTGTACCAAGTTTCATTTGCCTACAACAAACTAAAATTTTCACTTCCCATTGACTTTTTCCACATTTTTGGGACGTTGCTATGGCAACACATTTATAGATAGGGGGTGGTTGTCATTGGCTTTTATGCTCGTCATGACATAAGAGATGTGTGTACCAAATTTTATGTCTCTATGACAAACTAAATTCTTGGGTCCCATTATAAGTTTGTAGGGGCGCTGGAGAGCCATTTCTAAAGATAACCCTTTATTTACATATCTTTGTGTTCAGGTCATGAATGTGCACAAACGCCTTTTTGGGTCCAACTCGATCCGAGAAGGCGTTTGAGAGTTAAGAGACATTTTATTTTCATAAAAATGGCCACCTGTTACAGGCTTGCCACACCCATACCCGATAAGATATCAAAACAAAGTCACAACTTTGGTTGGCACACGTGTCTAGATGATACTCACCAAATTTGGGGCCATTTAGATTAAAACACAATGATTTGCATCTTTTGCGCAAGGGTGCGATTTTAGTGGTCGCGCTTTCACCCCACATGGCGGACTTCCTGTTGAGTTTAGGTGTGACTGTCATTGACTTTTCTGTTTGCCCTGAGGTGTCCTATGGATATACCAAGTTTCATTTTTCTACGTTGGAAAAAGTTACTTTCACTTTCCATAGGCCCAATGTATTTTGACTTTGTAGGGTCGCCACTGAGTCATTTTTCATATTTTTTTTTCGGCGACTTCAAATACATACATTTTTTGCCGGGCTTGAAGTCTGGGACCAATAAAAATGACTTTTAGTTGTTCGTTTACTGGGTTAAATTGAGGATCATTTTGCAGAAAAATTATAATAAAAATATATACCGAATTATAATAAAAATATAACTCGAGCAAAAAGTCTAGAAAAACACTTGTCTCTTTTTACATACATGTGTTTAGCTCATTTTGCCCAAGTTTGGTGTCTGTGGAATGAAGCAGCTTTTTTCTGTGTACTTTTAAAAAAGAGGTGTATTTTAAGTCGGTTCACATTTTCAATTCAAAATGGCCGCCTTCCTGTGTGTGATAGGGTGTGGTCCCCATTGGCTTTTTTGTTCATAAGCCCATGGTGGATGTGTGTACCAAGTTTTATTTGCCTACAACAAACTAAAAATTTCACTTCCCATTGACTTTTTCACATTTTTTGGGACGCTTATGGCAACACATTTATAGATAGGGGTGGTTGTCATTGGCTTTTATGCTCATGACATAAGAGATGTGTGTACAAAATTTTATGTCTCTATGACAAACTAAATTCTTGGGTCCATTATAAGTTTGTAGGGGCGCTGGAGAGCCATTTCTAAAGATAACCCTTTTATTTACATATTTTTGTGTTCAGGTCATGAATGTGCACAAACGCCTTTTGGGTCCAACTCGATCCGAGAAGGCGCTTTGAGAGTTAAGAGACGCTTTATTTTCACAAAAATGGCCACCTCGTTACAGGCTTGCCACACCCATACCCGATAAGATATCAAAACAAAGTCACAACTTTGGTTGGCACACGTGTCTAGATGATACTCACCAAATTTGGGGCCATTTAGATTAAAACACAATGATTTGCATCTTTCTGCGCAAGGTGCGATTTTAGTGGTCGCGCTTTCACCCCACATGGCGGACTTCCTGTTAAGTTTAGGGTGTGACTGTCATTGACTTTTCTGTTTGTTCTGAGGTGTCCTATGGATATACCAAGTTTCATTTTTCTACGTTGGAAAAAGTTACTTTCACTTTCCATAGGCCCAATGTATTTTGATTTTGTAGGGTCGCCACTGAGTCATTTTTCGATTTTTTTCGCGACTTCAAATACATAAATTTTTCGCCGAGCTTGAAGTCTGGGACCAATAAAATGACTTTTCGTGCATGTTCACTGGGTCAAATTTAGGTAATAAAAAAAAAAAAAAAAAAAAAAATCCGAGTAAAAATAGGCCCTCCCGGTCATCACCGGCTCGGCCTAATTAAAGCCGCAAGCGGCGATAAAGGCCCTCGCCTCCCTTGAGACCGCGGGGACACATGCACTCGGAGGAGTGCATTTCGTGCTTTAAAGCGTAAACTTCACGGTAAAAGGATTCTGAGGAGTTTTCTAAGACTCTAGCCGTGGCTCTGGAGGGGCCTCCTCTAAAGGAAGGATCCTGGCAATTGGGAAATGGCATTTATTTCCCCAAAGGTTGCCTCTTCACAGACTCATTACGACCACAGCCACAAATGTAACAAAAACAAATTGATAACTTTTTGGCACACGTGTCTAGAAACTCACCAAATTTGGAGGTGTTTAGATGAAAAGCCTTTAGACACAAGGGGTGCAATTTAGGTGGTCACGCATTCTACCCAACATAGTAGATTTCCTGTTGAGTTTACGGTATGGCTGTAATAAAATTTTCTGTTTGCCCTGAGGTGTCCTATGGATATACCAAGTTTCATTTTTCTACGTTGGAAAAAAGTTACTTTCACTTTCCATAGGCCCAATGTATTTTGACTTTTCTAGGGCCGCCACTGAGTCATTTTTCGTATTTTTTTGGGGACTTCAAATACATAAATTTTTTTGGGCTTGAAGTCTGGGACCAATAAAAATGACTTTTAGTTGTTCGTTTACTGGGTTAAATTGAGGATCATTTTGCAGAAAAATTATAATAAAAAAATATATACCGAATTATAATTTAAAAATATAACTCGAGCAAAAAAGTCTAGAAAAACACTTGTCTCTTTTACATACATGTGTTTAGCTCATTTTGCCCAAGTTTGGTGTCTGTGGAATGAAGCAGCTATTGTCTGTGTACTTTTAAAAAGAGGTGTATTTTAAGTCGGTTCACATTTTCAATTCAAAATGGCCGCCTTCCTGTGTGTGATAGGGTGTGGTCCCCATTGGCTTTTTGTTCATAAGCCCATGGTGGATGTGTGTACCAAGTTTTATTTGCCTACAACAAACTAAAAATTTAACTTCCCATTGACTTTTTCACATTTTTGGGACGTTGCTATGGCAACACATTTATAGATAGAATTGGTTGTCATTGGCTTTTATGCTCGTCATGACATAAGAGATGTGTGTACCAAATTTTATGTCTCTATGACAAACTAAATTCTTGGGTCCATTATAAGTTTGTAGGGGCGCTGGAGAGCCATTTCTAAAGATAACCCTTTTATTTACATATTTTTTGTTCAGGTCATGAATGTGCACAAACGCCTTTTTGGGTCCAACTCGATCCGAGAAGGCGTTTGAGAGATAAAGAGCGTTTATTTTCACAAAAATGGCCACCTCGTTACAGGCTTGCCACACCCATACCCGATAAGATATCAAAAACAAAGTCACAACTTTGGTTGGCACACGTGTCTAGATGATACTCACCAAATTTGGGGCCATTTAGATTAAAACACAATGATTTGCATCTTTCTGCGCAAAGTGCGATTTTAGTGGCGCGTTTCACCCCACATGCCGGACTTCCTGTTGAGTTTAGGGTGTGACTGTCATTGACTTTTCTGTTTGCCCTGAGGTGTCCTATGGATATACTAAGTTTCATTTTTCTACGTTGGAAAAAAGTTACTTTCACTTTCCATAGGCCCAATAAAATGACTTTTCGTGCATGTTCACTGGGTCAAATTTAGGATCATAGGTGGAAAAGAAAAATAAAAAATAATAAAAAAATTAAAAAAAAAAAAAAAAAAAATCCGAGCAAAAACAATAGGCCCTCCCGGTCATCACCGGCTCGGGCCTAATAATGGATTGGATTTATATTGCGCTTTTCTCCCGAGGGACCAAGGGACTCAAAGCGCTTGCAGTCCGTCCATTATTCATTCATACACAGTCACACTGGTGATGGTAACCTACAACTGTAGCCACAGTTGCCCTGGGGCAGACTGACAGAGACGTGGCAGCCATTTTGCGCCTACGGCCTCTCCGACCATCACCACATACATTCACTAAACATTCTTACACATTCATACGAGGCAAGGTGGGTTAAGTGTCTTGCCCAAGGACACAACGACAGTATGAATTGTGGGGAGAGCTGGAATCGAACCCACTACCTTCCGGTTGAAAGACGACTGCTCTACCACTGAGCTACTGCCGCCCCAGTCCTTTTAAAAGAACACAGACAATAGCTGCTTCATTCCACAGACACCAAACTTGGGCAAAATGAGCTAAACACATGTATGTAAAATAGACAGGTGTTTTTCTTGACGTTTTTGCTCGAGTTTTATTTTTTTTTATTATAATTTGTTTGTTTTTTTTTAGTATAATTTTCCTGCAAAATGATCCTCAATTTGACCCAGTAAACGTGCAACTAAAAGTCATTTTTATTGGTCCCAGACTTGAAGCTCGGCAAAAAATGATGGACACCTCAGGGCAAACAGAAAAGTCAATGACAGTCACACCCTAAACTCAACAGGAAGTCCGCCATGTGGGTGAAACGCACTAAAGTCGCACTTGCGCAGAAAGATGCAAATCATTGTGTTTTAATCTAAATGGCCCCAAATTTGGTGAGTATCATCTAGACACATATGCCAACCAAAGTTGTGACTTTTTTTTTGATATCTTATCGGGTATGGGTGTGGCAAGCCTGTAACGAGGTGGCCATTTTGTGAAAATAAAAGCGTCTCTTAACTCTCAAGCGCCTTTTCGGATCGAGTTGGACCCAAAAAGGCGTTTGTGCACATTCATGACCTGAACAAAAAAATATGTAAATAAAAGGGTTATCTTTAGAAATGGCTCTCCAGCGCCCCCTACAAACTTATAATGGGACCCAAGAATTTAGTTTGTCATAGAGACATAAAATTTGGTACACACATCTCTTATGTCATGGCGAGCATAAAAGCCAATGACAACCACCCCTATCTATAAATGTGTTGCCATAGCAACGTCCCAAATATGTGGAAAAAGTCAATGGGAAGTGAAAATTTTTAGTTTGTCGTGAGCAAATGAAACTTAGTACACACATCCAGCATGGGCTTATGAACAAAAGCCAATAGGGACCACACCCTATCACACACGGGAAGGCGGCCATTTTAAATTGAAGATGTGAACCGACTTAGAATACAACCTTTCTTTTAAAAAACAACAGAAAATAGCTGCTTCATTCCACAGACACCAAACTTGGGCAAAATGAGCTAAACACATGTATGTAAAATAGACAGGCGTTTTTCTTGTCGTTTTTGCTCGAGTTATATATTTTTTATTATAATTTGGTATGTATTTTTTTTATTATAATTTTTCTGAAAAATGATTTTCAATTTGACCCAGTAAACGTGCAACTAAAAGTCATTTTTATTGGTCCCAGACTTCAGGCCCGGAAAAAATTTATGTATTTGAAGTCCAAAAAAATATGAAAATGACTCAGTGGCGACCCCTAGAAAAGTCAAAATAATTGGTTCTATGGAAAGTGAAAGTAACTTTTTTCCAATGTAGAAAAATGAAACTTGGTACATCCATAGGACACCTCAGGGCAAACTGAAAAGTTTATTACAGCCATATCGTAAACTCAACAGGAAATCTACTATGTTGGGTGGAATGCGTGACCACCTAAATTGCACCCCTTGTGTCTAAAGACTTTTCATCTAAACAGCTCCAAATTTGGTGAGTATCATCTAGACACGTGTGCCAAAAAGTTATCAATTTGTTTTTTGATACATTTGTGGCTGTGGTCGAATGAGTCTGTGAAGAGGCAGCCATTTCTTTGGGAAATAAATGCCATTTCCCAATTGCCAGGATCCTTCCTTTAGAGGAGGCCCCTCCAGAGCCATGGCTAGAGTCTTAGAAAACTCCTCAGAATCCTTTGGAACTTGTAACCTTGTACTTTTAGACAGGTTATATTTACATTTTGCCTTTTTAAACAGGGGGGTGCAGCGATTCCTGAGTCATCTCAAATCTCCAGCCAGTACTTTGTTTTTCTCGCCTTAGCCCAAGCACAATCTATTATTTTCAAAGGTTCAGACAGCTCCCAGGAAAACCAGGGATTGTGGAGACCTTTAACTCTAAATTACAAGGTGGTGTAGCAGGCCCCAGCAGTAGCACAGGCCCGGTTATTTGACATTACCGTGAAGTTTACGCTTTAAAGTACGAAATGCAATCCTCCGAGTGCATGTGTCCCCGCGGTCTCAAGGGAGGCGAGGGCCTTTATCGCCGCTTGCGGCTTTAATTAGGCCCGAGCCGGTGATGACCGGGAGGGCCTATTGTTTTTGCTCGGATTTTTTTTTTTTTTTTTTTTCTTCCGACCCAATGATCCTAAATTTGACCCAGTGAACATGCACGAAAAGTCATTTTATTGGTCCCAGACTTCAAGCTCGGCGAAAAATTTATGTATTTGAAGTCGCCGAAAAAAAAATACGAAAAATGACTCAGTGGCGACCCCTACAAAATCAAAATACATTGGGCCTATGGAAAGTGAAAGTAACTTTTTCCAACGTAGAAAATGAAACTTGGTATATCCATAGGACACCTCAGGGCAAACAGAAAAGTCAATGACAGTCACACCCTAAACTTAACAGGAAGTCCGCCATGTGGGGTGAAACGCGCGGCCACTAAAATCGCACTTGCGCAGAAAGATGCAAATCATTGTGTTTTAATCTAAATGGCCCCAAATTTGGTGAGTATCATCTAGACACGTGTGCCAACCAAAGTTGTGACTTTGTTTTGATATCTTATCGGGTATGGGTGTGGCAAGCCTGTAACGAGGTGGCCATTTTTGTGAAAATAAAACGTCTTATCTCTCAAACGCCTTCTCGGATCGAGTTGGACCCAAAAAGGCGTTTGTGTACATTCATGACCTGAACAAAAAATATGTAAATAAAAGGGTTATCTTTAGAAATGGCTCTCCAGCGCCCCTACAAACTTATAATGGACCCAAGAATTTAGTTTGTCATAGAGACATAAAATTTTGTACACACATCTCTTATGTCATGACGAGCATAAAAGCCAATGACAACAACCCCTATCTATAAATGTGTTGCCATAGCAACGTCCCAAAAATGTGAAAAAGTCAATGGGAAGTGAAATTTTAGTTTGTTGTAGGCAAATAAAACTTGGTACACACATCCACCATGGGCTTATGAACAAAAAGCCAATGGGGACCACACCCTATCACACACAGGAAGGCGGCCATTTTGAATTGAAAATGTGAACCAACTTAAAATACACCTCTTTTTAAAAGTACACAGAAAAAGCTGCTTCATTCCACAGACACCAAACTTGGGCAAAATGAGCTAAACACATGTATGTAAAAGAGACAAGTGTTTTTCTAGACTTTTTGCTCGAGTTATATTTTTTTATTATAATTCGTATATATTTTTTATTATAATTTTTCTGCAAAATGATCCTCAATTTAACCCAGTAAACGAACAACTAAAAGTCATTTTTATTGGTCCCAGACTTCAAGCCCGCAAAAATTTATGTATTTGAAGTCCTAAAAAAAAAAAAATACGAAAAATGACTCAGTGGCGGCCCCTAGAAAAGTCAAAATACATTGGGCCTATGGAAAGTGAAAGTAACTTTTTCCAACGTAGAAAAATGAAACTTGGTATATCCATAGGACACCTCAGGGCAAACAGAAAAGTCTATGACAGTCACACCCTAAACTCAACAGGAAGTCCGCCATGTGGGGTGAAACGGCCACTAAAATCGCACTTTGCGCAGAAAGATGCAAATCATTGTGTTTTAATCTAAATGGCCCCAAATTTGGTGAGTATCATCTAGACACATGTGCCAAGCAAAGTTGTAACTTTGTTGTTGATATCTTATCGGGTATGGGTGTGGCAAGCCTGTAACGAGGTGGCCATTTTTGTGAAAATAAAACGCTCTTAACTCTCAAACGCCTTCTCGGATCGAGTTGGACCCAAAAAGGCGTTTGTGCACATTCATGACCTGAACAAAAAATATGTAAATAAAAGGGTTATCTTTAGAAATGGCTCTCCAGCGCCCCTACAAACTTATAATGGGACCCAAGAATTTAGTTTGTCATAGAAACATAAAATTTGGTACACACATCTCTTATGTCATGACGAGCATAAAAGCCAATGACAACCACCCCTATCTGTAAATGTGTTGCCATAGCAACGTCCCCAAAAATGTGAAAAAGTCAATGGGAAGTGAAATTTTTAGTTTGTTGTAGGCAAATGAAACTTGGTACACACATCCACCATGGGCTTATGAACAAACAGCCAATGGGGACCACACCCTATCATACACGGAAGGCGGCCATTTTGAATTGAAAATGTGAACCGACTTAAAATACACCTCTTTTTAAAAGTACACAGACAATAGCTGCTTCATTCCACAGACACCAAACTTGGGCAAAATGAGCTAAACATATGTATAAAAAAGAGACAAGCGTTTTTCTAGACTTTTTGCTCGAGTTATATTTTTTAAATTATAATTCGTATATATTTTTTATCATATTTTTTCTGCAAAATGATCCTCAATTTAACCCAGTAAACGGCAACTAAAAGTCATTTTTATTGGTCCCAGATTTTCAAGCCCAGCGAAAATTTATGTATTTGAAGTCCCTAAAAAATTCAAAAATGACTCAGTGGCGACCCTACAAAAGTCAAAATACATTGGGCCTATGGAAAGTGAAAGTAACTTTTTCCAACGTAGAAAAATGAAACTTTTACATCCATAGGACACCTCAGGGCAAACAGAAAAATGTATTACAGCCATATCGTAAACTCAACAGGAAATCTACTATGTTGGGTGGAATGCGTGACCACCTAAATTGCACCCTTGTGTCTAAAGGCTTTTCATCTAAACAGCTCCAAATTTGGTGAGTATCATCTAGACACGTGTGCAAAAAAAGTTATCAATTTGTTTTTGATAGATTTGTGGCTGTGGTCGAATGAGTCTGTGAAGAGGCAACTATTGGGAAATAAATGCCATTTCCCAATTGCCAGGATCCTTCTCAACAGAAAATGTTGGGTGGAATACATGACCACCTAAATCGTACACTTTGTGCTAAAGGGTTTTCATCTAAACAGCTCCAAATTTGCTTTAAAGCACGACATGCAATCCTCCGAATATATGTGTCCCCGCTGGTCTCAAGGGAGGCGAGGGCCTTTATCGCCGCTATGTTTAATTAGGCCCGAGCCGGTGATGGCCGGGAGGGCCTATTGTTTTTGCTCGGATTTTTTTTTTTTTTTTTTTTTTTATCTTTCTTGTCGACCTATGATCCTAAATTTGACCCAGTGAACATGCACAAAAAGTCATTTTATTGGTCCCAGACTTCAAGCTCGGCGAAAAATTTATGTATTTGAAGTCGACGCAAAAAAATACGAAAAATGACTCAGTGGCGACCCCTACAAAATCAAAATACATTGGGCCTATGGAAAGTGAAAGTAACTTTTTTCCAACGTAGAAAAATGAAACTTGGTACATCCATAGGACACCTCAGGGCAAACAGAAAAGTCAATGACAGTCACACCCTAAACTTAACAGGAAGTCCGCCATGTGGGGTGAAACGCATGGCCACTAAAATCGCACATGCGCAGAAAGATGCAAATCATTGTGTTTTAATCTAAATGGCCCCAAATTTGGTGAGTATCATCTAGACACATGTGCCAACCAAAGTTGTGACTTTGTTGTTGATATCTTATCGGGTATGGGTGTGGCAAGCCTGTAACGAGGTGGCCATTTTTGTGAAAATAAAACGTCTCTTAACTCTCAAACGCCTTCTCGGATCGAGTTGGACCCAAAAAGGCGTTTGTGCACATTCATGACCTGAACACAAAAATATGTAAATAAAAGGGTTATCTTTAGAAATGGCTCTCCAGCGCCCCTACAAACTTATAATGGGACCCAAGAATTTAGTTTGTCATAGAGACATAAATTTGGTACACACATCTCTTATGTCATGACGAGCATAAAAGCCAATGACAACCACCCCTATCTATAAATGTGTTGCCATAGCAACGCCCCAAATATTTGGAAAAAGTCAATGGGAAGTGAAAATTTTAGTTTGTCGTAGGCAAATGAAACTTGGTACACACATCCAGCATGGGCTTATGAACAAAAAGCCAATGGGACCACACCCTATCACACACGGAAGGCGGCCATTTTGAATTGAAAATGTGAACCGACTTAAAATACACTCTTTTTAAAAGAACAAAGACAATAGCTGCTTCATTCCACAGACACCAAACTTGGGCAAAATGAGCTAAACACATGTATGTAAAATAGACAAGCGTTTTTCTAGATTTTTGCTCGAGTTATATTTTATTTTATTATAATTCGTATATTTTTTTATTATAATTTTTCTGCAAAATGATCCTAAATTTGACCCAGTAAACGCAACTAAAAGTCATTTTTATTGGTCCCAGACTTCAAGCTCAGCAAAAATTTATGTATTTGAAGTCCCCAAAAAAATACGAAAATGACTCAGTGGCGACCCTAGAAAAGTAAAATACATTGGGCCTATGGAAAGTGAAAGTAACTTTATTCCAATGTAGAAAATGAAACTTGGTACATCCATAGGACACCTCAGGGCAAACTGAAAAGTTTATTACAGCCATATCGTAAACTCAACAGAAAATCTACTATGTTGGGTGGAATGCGTGACCACCTAAATCGCACCCCTTCTGTCTAAAGTCTAAACAGCTCCAAATTTGGTGAGTATCATCTAGACACGTGCAAAAAAGTTATCAATTTGTTTTTTGATACATTTGTGGCTGTGGTCGTAATGGGTCTGTGAAGAGGCAACCTTTGGGAAATAAATGCCATTTCCCAATTGCCAGGATCCTTCCTTTAGAGGAGGCCCTCCAGAGCCACGGCTAGAGTCTTAGAAAACTCCTCAGAATCCTTTTACCGTGAAGTTTACGCTTTAAAGCACGAGTGCATGTGTCCTCAGCGGTCTCAAGGGAGGCGAGGCCTTTATCGCCATGCTTTAATTAGGCCCGAGCCGGTGATGACCGGAGGGCCTATTGTTTTTGCTCGGATTTTTTTTTTTTTTTCTTTTCCACCTATGATCCTAAATTTGACCCAGTGAACATGAACAAAAGTCATTTTATTGGTCCCAGACTTCAAGCTCGGTGAAAAATTTATGTATTTGAAGTCACAAAAAAATACGAAAAATGACTCAGTGGCGACCCTACAAAATCAAAATACATTGGGCCTATGGAAAGTGAAAGTAACTTTTTCCAACGTAGAAAATGAAACTTGGTATATCCATAGGACACCTCAGGGCAAACAGAAAAGTCAATGACAGTCACACCCTAAACTTAACAGGAAGTCCGCCATGTGGGGTGAAAGGTGCCACTAAAATCGCACTTTGCGCAGAAAGATGCAAATCATTGTGTTTTAATCTAAATGGCCCCAAATTTGGTGAGTATCATCTAGACACATGTGCCAACCAAAGTTGTGACTTTGTTGTTGATATCTTATCGGGTATGGGTGTGGCAAGCCTGTAACGAGGTGGCCATTTTGTGAAAATAAAACGTCTCTTAACTCTCAAACGCCTTCTCGGATCGAGTTGGACCCAAAAAGGCGTTTGTGCACATTCATGACCTGAACAAAAATATGTAAATAAAAGGGTTATCTTTAGAAATGGCTCTCCAGCGCCCCTACAAACTTATAATGGACCCAAGAATTTAGTTTGTCATAGAGACATAAAATTTTGTACACACATCTCTTATGTCATGACGAGCATAAAAGCCAATGACAACCACCCCTATCTATAAATGTGTTGCCATAGCAACGCCCCAAAAATGTGAAAAAGTCAATGGGAAGTGAAATTTTTAGTTTGTTGTAGGCAAATAAAACTTGGTACACACATCCACCATGGGCTTATGAACAAAAAGCCAATGGGGACACCCTATCACACACAGGAAGGCGGCCATTTTGAATTGAAAATGTGAACCGACTTAAAATACACTCTTTTTAAAAGTACACAGAAAAAGCTGCTTCATTCCACAGACACCAAACTTGGGCAAAATGAGCTAAACACATGTATGTAAAAGAGACAAGTGTTTTTCTAGACTTTTTGCTCGAGTTATATTTTTTTTATTATAATTCGGTATATATTTTTTATTATAATTTTTCTGCAAAATGATCCTCAATTTAACCCAGTAAACGAACAACTAAAAGTCATTTTTATTGGTCCCAGACTTCAAGCCCGGCAAAAATTTATGTATTTGAAGTCCCAAAAAAAATACGAAAATGACTCAGTGGCGGCCCCTAGAAAAGTCAAAATACATTGGGCCTATGGAAAGTGAAAGTAACTTTTTCCAACGTAGAAAATGAAACTTGGTATATCCATAGGACACCTCAGGGCAAACAGAAAAGTCAATGACAGTCACACCCTAAACTTAACAGGAAGTCCGCCATGGGTGAAACGCTGCCACTAAAATCGCGACTTGCGCAGAAAAAGATGCAAATCATTGTGTTTTAATCTAAATGGCCCCAAATTTGGTGAGTATCATCTAGACACGTGTGCCAACCAAAGTTGTGACTTTGTTTATGATATCTTATCGGTATGGGTGTGGCAAGCCTGTAACGAGGTGGCCATTTTTGTGAAAATTAAATGTCTTCACTCTCAAACGCCTTCTCGGATCGAGTTGACCCAAAAAGGCGTTTGTGCACATTCATGACCTAAACACAAAGATATGTAAATAAAAGGGTTATCTTTAGAAATGGCCCTCCAGCGCCCCTACAAACTTATAATGGGACCCAAGAATTTAGTTTGTCATAGAGACATGAAATTTGGTACACACATCTCTTATGTCATGACGAGCATAAAAGCCAATGACAACCACCCCTATCTATAAATGTGTTGCCATAGCAACGTCCCAAATATTTGGAAAAAGTCAATGGGAAGTGAAAATTTTAGTTTGTCGTAGGCAAATGAAACTTGGTACACACATCCAGCATGGGCTTATGAACAAAAAGCCAATGGGGACCACTCCCTATCACACACGGGAAGGCGGCCATTTTGAATTGAAAATGTGAACCGACTTAAAATACACCTCTTTTTAAAAGAACACAGAAAATAGCTGCTTCATTCCACAGACACCAAACTTGGGCAAAATGAGCTAAACACATGTATGTAAAAGAGACAAGCGTTTTCTAGACTTTTTACTCGAGTTATATTTTTTTATTATAATTTGGTATATTTTTTTTTAGTATAATTTTTCTGCAAAATGATCCTCAATTTGACCCAGTAAACGTGCAACTAAAAGTCATTTTAATTGACATTACCGTGACGCGTTTTCGCTTTAAAGCACAAATGAGATCCTCCGAGTGCATGTGTCCCAGCGGTCTAAAGGGAGGCGAGGCCTTTATCGCCGCTATGCGGCTTTAATTAGGCCCGAGCGGTGATGACCGGGAGGGCCTATTGTTTTGCTCGGATTTTTTTTTTTTTTTTTTTTTTCTTCTTCTCCCCATATGATCCTAAATTTGACAAAGATATGTAAATAAAAGGGTTATCTTTAGAAATGGCTCTCCAGCGCCCCCTACAAACTTATAATGGGACCCAAGAATTTAGTTTGTCAGAGAGACATAAAATTTTGTACACACATCTCTTATGTCATGACGAGCATAAAGCCAATGACAACCACCCCCTATCTATAAATGTGTTGCCATAGCAACGTCCCAAAAATGTGGAAAAAGTCAATGGGAAGTGAAATTTTTAGTTTGTTGTAGGCAAATGAAACTTGGTACACACATCCACCATGGGCTTATGAACAAAAAGCCAATTGGGACCACACCTATCACACAGGAAGGCGGCCATTTTGAATTGAAAATGTGAACCGACTAAAAATACACTTCTTTTTTAAAAGTACACATACAATTGCTGCTTCATTCCACAGACACCAAACTTGGGCAAAATGAGCTAAACACATGTGTGTAAAATAGACAAGCGTTTTTCTAGACTTTTTTGCTCGAGTTATATTTTTTTAAATTATAATTCGGTATATATTTTTTTATCATATTTTTTCTGCAAAATGATCCTCAATTTAACCCAGGAAACGTACAACTAAAAGTCATTTTTATTGGTCCCAGATTTCAAGCCCAGCGAAAAATTTATGTATTTGAAGTCCCCGAAAAAAAAATACGAAAAATGACTCAGTGGCGACCCTAGAAAAGTAAAATACATCGGGCCTATGGAAAGTGAAAGTAACTTTATTCCAATGTAGAAAAATGAAACTTGGTACATCCATAGGACACCTCAGGGCAAACTGAAAAGTTTATTACAGCCATATCGTAAACTCAACAGAAAATCTACTATGTTGGGTGTAATGCGTGACCACCTAAATCGCACCCCTTGTGTCTAAAGACTTTTAATCTAAACAGCTCCAAATTTGGTGAGTATCATCTAGACACGTGTGCCAAAAAAATATCAATTTGTTTTTTGATACATTTGTGGCTGTGGTCGTAATGAGTCTGTGAAGAGGCAACCTTTGGGAAATAAATGCCATTTCCCAATTGCCAGGATCCTTCCTTTAGAGGAGGCCCCTCCAGAGCCACGGCTAGAGTCTTAGAAAACTCCTCAGAATCCTTTTACCGTGAAGTTTACGCTTTAAAGCACGAGTGCATGTGTCCCAGCGGTCTCAAGGGAGGCGAGGGCCTTTATCGCCGCTGCGGCTTTAATTAGGCCGAGCCGGTGATGGCCGGGAGGGCCTATTGTTTTTTCGGATTTTTTTTTTTTTTTTTTTTTATCTTTCTTGTTTTGACCCAGTGAACATGCATGAAAAGTCATTATATTGGTCCCAGACTTCAAGCTCAGCGAAAAATTTATGTATTTGAAGTCGCCAAAAAAATACGAAAAATGACTCAGTGGCGACCCTACAAAATCAAAATACATTGGGCCTATGGAAAGTGAAAGTAACTTTTTCCAACGTAGAAAAATGAAACTTGGTATATCCATAGGACACCTCAGGGCAAACAGAAAAGTCAATGACAGTCACACCCTAAACTTAACAGGAAGTCCGCCATGTGGGGTGAAAGCGCTGCCACTAAAATCGCACTTGCGCAGAAAGATGCAAATCATTGTGTTTTAATCTAAATGGCCCCAAATTTGGTGAGTATCATCTAGACACGTGTGCCAACCAAAGTTGTGACTTTGTTGTTGATATCTTATCGGGTATGGGTGTGGCAAGCCTGTAACGAGGTGGCCATTTTTGTGAAAATAAAACGTCTCTTAACTCTCAAACGCCTTCTCGGATCGAGTTGGACCCAAAAGCCGTTTGTGCACATTCATGACCTGAACACAAAAATATGTAAATAAAAGGGTTATCTTTAGAAATGGCTCTCCAGCGCCCCTACAAACTTATAATGGACCCAGAATTTAGTTTGTCATAGAGACATAAAATTTTGTACACACATCTCTTATGTCATGACGAGCATAAAAGCCAATGACAACCACCCCTATCTATAAATGTGTTGCCATAGCAACGTCCCAAAAATGTGAAAAAGTCAATGGGAAGTGAAATTTTTAGTTTGTTGTAGGCAAATAAAACTTGGTACACACATCCACCATGGGCTTATGAACAAAAAAGCCAATGGGGACCACACCCTATCACACACAGGAAGGCGGCCATTTTGAATTGAAAATGTGAACCGACTTAAAATACACCTCTTTTTTAAAAGTACACAGAAAAAAGCTGCTTCATTCCACAGACACCAAACTTGGGCAAAATGAGCTAAACACATGTATGTAAATGAGACAAGTGTTTTTCTAGACTTTTTTGCTCGAGTTATATTTTATTTTATTATAATTTGGTATATATTTTTTTATTATAATTTTTCTGAAAAATGATTTTCAATTTGACCCAGTAAACGTGCAACTAAAAGTCATTTTTATTGGTCCCAGACTTCAAGCCCGGCAAAAATGTATGTATTTGAAGTCCCTGAAAAAAATAGGAAAAATGACTCAGTGGCGACCCTAGAAAAGTCAAAATAATTGGTTCTATGGAAAATGAAAGTAAATTTTTCCAATGTAGAAATACAAAACTTGGTACATCCATAGGACACCTTAGGGCAAACAGAAAAGTTTATTACAGCCATACCGTAAACTCAACAGAAAATCTATGTTGGGTGGAATACATGACCACCTAAATCGGACACTTTGTGCTAAAGGGTTTTCATCTAAACAGCTCCAAATTTGCTTTAAAGCACGACATGCAATCCTCCGAATATATGTGTCCCCGCGGTCTCAAGGTAGGCGAGGGCCTTTATCGCCGCTTGCGGCTTTAATTTATTTTTCTTCTTCTCCCCATATGATCCTAAATTTGACCCAGTGAACATGAACGAAAAGTCATTTTTATTGGTCCCAGCCTTCAAGCCCAGCGAAAAATTTATGTATTTGAAGTCCCCGAAAAAAAAATACGAAAAATGACTCAGTGGCGGCCCCTAGAAAAGTCAAAATACATTGGGCCTATGGAAAGTGAGAGTAACTTTTTTCCAACGTAGAAAAATGAAACTTGGTACATCCATAGGACACCTCAGGGCAAACTGAAAAGTCAATGACAGTCACACCCTAAACTAAACAGGAAGTCCGCCATGTGGGGTGAAACGCGCGCCACTAAAATCGCACTTGCGCAGAAAGATGCAAATCATTGTGTTTTAATCTAAATGGCCCCAAATTTGGTGAGTATCATCTAGACACATGTGCCAACCAATGTTGTAACTTTATTGTTGATATCTTATCGGGTATGGGTGTGGCAAGGCTGTAACGAGGTGGCCATTTTTGTGAAAATAAACGTCTCTTAACTCTCAAACGCCTTTCTCGGATCGAGTTGGACCCAAAAGGCGTTTGTGCACATTCATGACCTGAACACAAAGATGTGTAAATAAAAGGGTTCTCTTTAGAAATGGCTCTCCAGCGCCCCCTACAAACTTATAATGGGACCCAAGAATTTAGTTTGTCATAGAGACATGAAATTTGGTACACACATCTCTTATGTCATGACGAGCATAAAAGCCAATGACAACCACCCCCTATCTATAAATGTGTTGCCATAGCAACGTCCCAAATATTTGGAAAAAGTCAATGGGAAGTGAAAATTTTAGTTTGTCGTAGGCAAATGAAACTTGGTACACACATCCAGCATGGGCTTATGAACAAAAAAGCCAATAGGGACCACACCCTATCACACACGGGAAGGCGGCCATTTTGAATTGAAAATTTGGTCCGACTTAGAATACACCTCTTTTTTAAAAGAACAAAGACAATAGCTGCTTCATTCCACAGACACCAAACTTGGGCAAAATAAGCTAAACACATGTGTGTAAAATAGACAAGCGTTTTTGTAGATTTTTTTGCTCGAGTTATATTTTATTTTATTATAATTCGGTATATTTTTTTTTATTATAATTTTTCTGCAAAATGATCCTAAATTTGACCCAGTAAACGTGCAACTAAAAGTCATTTTAATTGGTCCCAGACTTCAAGCTCGGCAAAAATTTATGTATTTGAAGTCCCCAAAAAGAAAATACAAAAAATGACTCAGTGGCGGCCCCTAGAAAAGTCAAAATACATTGGGCCTATGGAAAGTGAAAGTAACTTTTTTCCAACGTAGAAAAATTAAACTTGGTACATCCATAGGACACCTCAGGGCAAACTGAAAAGTTTTTTACAGCCATATCGTAAACTCAACAGAAAATCTACTATGTTGGGTGTAATGCGTGACCACCTAAATCGCACCCCTTGTGTCTAAAGGCTTTTCATCTAAACAGCTCCAAATTTGGTGAGTATCATCTAGACACGTGTGCCAAAAAATATATATATATTTGTTTTTTGATACAATTGTGGCTGTGGTCGTAATGAGTCTGTGAAGAGGCAACCTTTGGGAAATAAATGCCATTTCCCAATTGCCAGGATCCTTCCTTTAGAGGAGGCCCCTCCAGAGCCACGGCTAGAGTCTTAGAAAACTCCTCAGAATCCTTTTACCGTGAAGTTTACGCTTTAAAGCACGAGTGCATGTGTCCCCGCGGTCTCAAGGGAGGCGAGGGCCTTTATCGCCGCTTGCGGCTTTAATTTTATTTGATTCTGGACTAAAGACTTGGTCTCAATCACATAAACACTGCATGATCACTTCAGCTTCAAAACAAGCTCTGCTTTGAGCATGGTTACACGTGGAAGGCAGCGTGGGTCTCAGAGCAAAGCGGAGCCTTTACAGAGCAGACAGCAGACAGGTGTCACACCTGTCAGGACTTGATCCAGGCCCAGGCAGAGATGAGGACTGTATGATAGCTGCACCATTGAGTTTGGGACTGTATTTTCACGATGCTCCTGATCAGGCTGCGTCCTGGTGAGGTTCCTGTGTTCTGCTTCTAAAGCCCTGTTTTTTCCTTGTTTAAGCTAAATGTTTATAGCATAATGATTTTTTTTTTTTAAACAAAACAATGCTTTTGTGCTTCCATAAAGCCGTGGTTGTAAAGAAAAAAAATGTTGGTAGATTAGTCATTTGTTAGTAAGGTTTCAGGATACAAGCCGAAATTATTTAGAGAATATTTTAAATGATTTCTTATTTATTTTACTTATTTTTGGTAAATAAAAAAAAATATATTTAATAATTAGCAATTTATCAATTAGCATTTTAATACATTTGACATATTTTTTATTTGTATTATACCAGAGCATGTGCACAATAATAATAAGAATGTGTGTGGCAAAAACGTGATAATCGTAATTATAGTCCTAATTGAATTTAAGGTCAGTCCGTGTTCGTGCTCCTAAATTTGCATGCAATGGTCTTTAAAGAACACAAACACACTGCTTTGCTTAGATCAACTGTTGTACCTGCCTGCACCATGCCTCGGTTTTTAAACCCCCCAACCGTCACAGCAAGATACATTTACAATTAGTTATTTAGCAGACACTTTTATCCAAAGCAGCTTACGTTAGTCTTCTATTCACCAGTGTTACAGCTGGAACACCACTGGAGGCAAGGCGGGATAAGCATCTTGCCCAAGGATAGTATGAATTGTGGAGAGAGCGGGAATCGAACCGCCAACCTTCTGGTCATGGGACAACCGTCGGTCCATCTCTTTAAAAAACATGAGTTACATTCAATTGTAGTAGGAAAGACGTACAGTATTTTAAAAGATATTTCCATCTGACAACAAACATTGCTCATACACTGCTTTGAGTCTTGCCACTTCTCAGACCACACAGTCCACACAGACAGTAAACTGTATTTGAACATGGTCCCTGACAAATAAATAATAAACTAAACTAAACTTCTGCAGGTACACTCACTGCACAGAGGAGAACCACTTTAATACCAGAACCAAAAACAAAACAATCTCTGTCTCAGTTTTGGCTCACCACCAGCAAACTCATCTTAATGTGACAATACTTAGTTGCCAAAGGATTCCTGGGCAGTATGACTAGGAGGGGGCGATACCAGCCTAAAGGTGCATTACGGAGGAAAATACATTCACGTAATTTGAAAGGACTTCAGCTAATTTATCACATCTCAAAAGAGTCAGGATTACAATGCAGTCGTGATATTTTCAGTACCGTTTGAAATGGCTTTTGGCCGGCTATGATATAAAGTTTACATTTGGTTTGCACGCTAATGTGATATTCACTTGCATCCACAATTATTTAAAGTTTTACATTTATTTAGCATTAGACAACTGACACACTCTAGTAAAAAAATAAGTTAAGGCGAGGTCAGTGTTTATGTCAAACGCAGATGTGAGCTGCCTCCACGGCTCAAATGCAAGACCCAAATTGACTCTCATTTTGCCCATTGTTGATCAGATTCCGACTTGGCTCTTTTGGTTGCACTTGGTAATACTTGCTTGCATTTTTTATGTTTGCGAGGAGTAGGTGTTTGCGTTGTGCTGGAGGCTGGTTGCTTCTCTCTGACCACAGAATCCATATCAAATAACACTTGATTGTAGTTGTTCTGTTTACATCCATCAAGTATCTTTAGGGTGCAATAGGTCACATCCGCAGGTTTTTTGCTGGAAATTCAAACCCGAATGCCCAATTGAAATTGAGCATACCATACTGGCTTTTTCAGGCAACCACGGTGAACAGTAATTGTGCCAATTTACTTATCCTATTGAGGTGGGTTCATCAATATGTCAAAAAGGAACACATAGCAAGCTTTTTTTTCTTTTTCGCCAAAAAGCTACACAAGCTACACATGAACCCATGCATGAGTTCATGAATTCATGCATAAATTCCTGCACAAATCTATGAATTCATGAAGTACATGCATAGAGATAAGGTTAGGGTTAGGAGATTTTGGTTAGGGTTAGGATGAAAATATGATAAAAAAACATAATAATTCCTGGTGATTCATTAGAGTTTAATGCATGTACTAATGTATGAGTCCTGCATGAAATAATGCATAAATTCATGATCAAATGTGCCCCTTCTATAAATAGTTACCGCCTTAGCACCAAGGCTGTAGCTGTGGTGTCTTCCCTTGTGTTTCAGCTTGGACAGGTAAACATCCTGGCATTGTGTGGACAATGCTATATTATCAATTCATTTATTTGATTGAGACAGTGTTAATACACATATATGAGACACAACCACATGAATGTAAACATGCCATTTTGTAGTAATTTCCATCAGTTGTCCCAACATTCTCACATTCATAGACTAGTGCTGTGTCACTGGAGGAAAGGTGGGTTAAGTGTCTTGCCCAAGGACACAACAACAGTATGAACTGTGGGGAGAGTGGGAATCAAACTGCCAACCTTCTGGGAATAGGACGACCATCGCTCTACCGCTGAGCCACTGCGCCCATAAAGTGTTATTACTCTGGATGTATGCCAGTGTTATGGGAATTGTATGTTTTTATTAAGTGTCTATTTTTTAGTTTTTATATGTTATGCTTCTGTCTGCTTCTGTTCTGTTCTCATGCTATTACAAACATGTCCCTAGTCTAAGCTATTACCACCTGGCCTCTAGGTCGCAGACTGTAGGGGAGTGAACATCCTCCTCCTCCTTCACATTGTGGACTGATATGTATAAAACCCATATGTATTGTTTACTTTGTAAGCAGATTCATCTTGTTGTACAGTCTCATGACATGTCTGTACTTCGCTTCTTCCTTGCAAGGAATAAATCCTGACCATTCATTCTAAATTCAATACGGTCTCACTGTCTCCTCATTATTCTGACGAACAGAATTCTTTTTACAATATAGAATTCTTATAACATTTGGTCCTTCGAGCGGATTCCAATCTGTTCATCTTCTCTTCGTCGGAGCGGACCTGACCATGCATGGGAAAACGCCAAACCAAAGCGTTTTTGTAAGTCCCAAAAGCGCGGTTTAAGCGGTACAGGCCAGAACATCCTTTCCTTCGGCGCGGAGGAGACGCAGTGACGGAATCAGAGAGAGAGACACGGGAGACAGATCTGAACTTGGACATTGGGAAAAAAAAGTCAGGTAAACAGCTGTTTAAGTTTTTTTTGGTGTGTGTGTGATTTTTTTTAATACCAAAGCTTCCGGGAGTAGTTTGGAAATCTGACATATGTTGAGCGGGCTGCATGAAGTTTACATCATTAGTTGATGTCTTCCATGAGGTTGGCCAGCATATGAGATTCTTAAACTCTGAAAGATCGAGACCCTAAATGTCATCTAATGGTGAGATCCGCTTTATCGAGATCCTACATGTAAAATCTTAACGGGTGAGGTTTAAAGCCGAAAAAGTATGTGTTTTTGATCGAGATCCTACATATTAAATCTTAACGGGTGAGATTTTAAACGGGATATTCTGATGTTAATCTGTGTTAAAGCTTGTTGTCTTGCTAGATTTTAGTTTGATAGATACCTTATGCTTTGTAAGTCTTTATGGTGTTTCTTGAAACTGACTCGTTAGTTCATTTGGCCGTGACAAGTGCGAACCTCTATGCGAGATAGAGCACCTAATTACAAGAAGGAGTATAAGGTCTAAAGAGCTTGTCTAGAGAGCACAGGAATTTATCTTAGATTAATAATCACGTATCGTAATACGCCACAATCGAACTGCCTTGCATAGCTAGTATTGTTGGTTTTAATGGTGCGTTGGACGCACAGGAAAACTCGAGTATTGACCATTATCGAGAACCTCCATGTAAAATCTTAACGGGTGAGATGAATGAGTCCAAGTCAATGTGACTATAAAAAGGCCTGACTACGTAGAATTGATTCCTGCAGATGAGAAATGAGATTTTAAAAGCCCACTAGAAAGTGAGAGCTTTTGCTGAAAAGTGTTCACTGCATGTTGAAGCGGTGAGTGAGATTATAAAGGCCCACAAGACGTGTGTGGGGCATATACTGGGAAATTGTTACAGAAAACAGGTGTGTTTGAGTGTGACTGTGTGTGACTGGGGTTTGATTGAGTTTGAGTTGATTTACTGGCTGGTTTACTGAGAACAATGGGTTCGAATAAAAGTAAACTGGGTGGTGATAAGGTCTTAATTGGGGATGTTAAATTGATGCAGCATATTGACCCTGAGAATATAATCCATTTGAATAAATGGCATGAAAAATATGGTTTTATTGGTAAATTGCAGGTTAACGAATGTGAGGAGTTAATTAGAAAGATTACAGCAGATAATCTGAATAATAAAGTAAACAGAGGCAAGCGGGATTGCCTCAAGCTCAAAATTGGCTAATTGAAGCCCAAAAAGGAGAATAGGAGACAGAATGAGAAACAGGAAAAGATTAATAGAGAAATGAGGAGAAACTCAGAAAGGTAGCCAAAGACAAAGCTACAGAAATTAAAAAGTTGGATGAGGAGGTTCTGAATAGACCTGTACTAACCACCTATCCTTCTTTACATGCTTTCTATCGCCGAGAGCAAAAGATCGAAGATGACCTGGGTCCCTGCACGAATCTGCCTCCTCCCTATCCGAGCCAGCAAGGGCTGGCAGCCGCAGGCCCCTCTCGGCAGCCGCAGGCGCAGCCGCAGCCGATACAGCATGCACAGCCAGAACCCTCCCAACATGACACAGGATTTACAGGCAGTGAACAACGCTGTGATTCCTAGGGCTCCTTTAGTGCCAAATCCAAACACATTGTTAAATGACTTAAATCCTAAAGCTAAAGTTTTTACAGTCATAGACTTAGCAAATGCATTTTTTTCGGTTCCAGTGCACCCAGATTCTCAGTTCTGGTTTGCGTTCCAATACAGGAACAGGAAGTGGACTTTCACTCGCGCACCCCAGGGGTACTGCGAGTCTCCCACTTTGTTTTCACAAGCAATAACTGCAAATTTGGCCAAATTTGACCCTCCACAGGGCAGTCAGTTAATTGTGTATGTGGATGACATTTTACTGGCCTCGGAAACGGAGCAGCAATGCAGAGAGGACACTCTGGCTCTGCTCACATTCCTTTTCGAGCAAGGTCACAAAGTGAGTAAAAACAAACTACAGCTGTGGAAGACTCAGGTCATGTATTTGGGTTTTCAGCTCACACAAAATGGAAAACAATTAGATGAAAAAAGGAAAGCTGCTATTTTACAGGCGCCAAAGCCAGTAATAAAAAAACAAATGATGTCTTTTTTAGGCATGACTAATTTCTGCAGACAATGGATACCAAATTATGCAGAAACAACACAACCGCTACAAGGGTTGATTTATGATGTCCCAATGGCAGCACAGGATGTCATTCAATGGACTGCAGAGAGAGAAGCAGCTTTTACTCAACTAAAACAGACATTAGTTGGAGCATCAGTATTGGCTCTCCCAGACTACTCTAAACCATTTGTTCAAACAAGTGACTCTAGGAATGGTTTCATGACCAGTGTCCTGACCCAGCCATTTGGGGGAAACCTACGGCCTGTAGGGTACTTCTCAGTGCGATTAGACCCTATATCCAGAGCCATGCCTCCTTGTGTGCAAGCGGTACAAGCAGCAGCTTTAGCTGTTAAAAGCTCATCCACACTGGTTCTGTTCCATCCTTTAACACTTAAAGTATCACATGCAGTGGCAGTGCTGTTGCTACAGAATAAATTAGCTTTTATGTCTCCAGCTCGGCACTTAAGTTGTATGACAATACTAATGACACAGCCTCATTTAACAATTGAGCGATGTAACACTTTGAATCCATCTACTTTGTTACCTAATGACTCAGACGGAGAAAAACATGACTGTATAGCTGAGACCGAAATGACAGTCTTACCCAGACCAGACTTAAAGGACATGCCTTTAAATCCTGCAGACATTGTAATGTTTGTAGATGGCTCATGTAAGAAAAACAAAGACGGAACAAATGCATCAGGATTTGCAGTTGTAACTAATGACCGAGTACTTAAATCAGGTTCATTACCAGCACATTATTCAGCACAAGCAGCTGAACTTGTTGCTTTAAGTGAAGCATGTAAATTGGGAAGGGGAAAAAGAATCACTGTGTACACTGACAGTCAATATGCCTTTTCAACTTTACATGTGTTTGCCCAACAGTGGAAAAACAGAGGGATGATTACATCCACGGAAAACCCATTACACATAAAGATTTGATTTTACAACTGTTGGAGGACATCCAACTTCCTTCAGAAGTGGCGGTATGTAAATGCACAGCACATACATCGAACACAGACCTAGTCTCCTTGGCAACCACAAGGCAGATTTAGAAGCTAAAGAGCAGCAGGAAAGCCGCTAGACAAGGACGCTGTCTACACAGCAGTAGACACAACAGACCACATTGACCAGGACTTACTCAGGGACATGCAGACCAATGCACCTGACTCTGAAAAACAACTCTGGTTGAAAAAAAATGCTATTCTAAACAGCTCTTCTGTTTGGGTGGACCCTGAGGACAAACCGATCCTTCCCAAAGCACTCTTCAGATATGTTGCTGTTTTGAGCCATGGGCTAACGCATGTCTCAACAGGGGGGATGGTATCGTTGATAAATAAGTACTTTGCAGCATATGGATTTCACAACTATTCCAAAAACTTTTGTGCATCGTGCTTGATTTGTTCTAAACATAATACCCAGGGTAGGCTCAGGCCAATATCAGGACGTATTCCGGATCCAAGTTACCCTTTTGAATACATTTCTATGGACTTTATTGAACTGAATAAATGTCAAAGCAAAAGATACTGTTTAACCATCATTGATTTGTTTTCTGGTTGGGCAGAAGTCATACCGACTACGACTAACGATGCATTAACAGTGGCAAAGGCACTGGCCACAGTGATTGCACCACGGTTTGGATTCCGACTAGAATTTACTGTGACAATGGGACACACTTCAGAAACACAGTGATATCTGAACTATCACGGATCTTTTCTATTCAGATGAAGTATTTTACCAGCTACCACCCTGAGTCTGCTGGGAGAATTGAACGGCTGAATGGGACAATTAAAGCAAAACTCAGGAAGGCAATGGAGGAGACAGGAAAGACTTGGGTGGACTGTCTCCCACTCGTGATGTTGAGCTTACATATACAGCCAAGCCTTAAAGGTCTTTCACCATATGAAATACTGTATGGCAGACCTTTCCAAATCCCGACTATACAGTGGAAGGGAGATGACACAGAAGATATAGAACACATTTCAGACTACATGGCTAAAATGTTGAAATGCAGGAAAACTATGTCTACAGTTTCTTCCCCACAGGACAAGTCGAAGCTGGGACTCAACTTGTGGATCCAGGAGACTGGGTGTTCATCAAGGTGTTGAAACGAAAAACTGGTCCTCACCTCGCTGGGAGGGCCCATATCAGGTTCTACTGTCCACCCCACGGCTGTGAGGATAGCTGAGCGTGGAACCTGGGTACATCTAACTCACTGCAAAAGAGCCAGAGTTCCGCAGTAAGATAAGTACCAGACTCAGACGGGCACCATGCAGAACCCCGTCAGACCATGGCATCCATTCCGAGTACAGGGTGTGGCATGAGAGGCACCCTCTGTATGCTGGTATCATTTTCTCTTATAATTACCATCCCCATATTCTGGTATTTTAGAGACAGTCCCCACACAGAGAGAAATGGGAACCTCACTAGAGTTAAGAGGAGGTAAAGGGAATCCAGATTCATTACTGACAATAACCTGTATTGTACAGACTGATTGTGTTGCTCCGATTAATCTCTGCTCTGTTATAGACTGTGAGAGTGGTAGAGAGATACAGTGGATCGGAGCGGTGAAGTATGTCTGCATCACTGGGGGTCACAAAGCCTGTGATTCCTGGAGCAATGTGATCACAAACACGGGTCCACACGACTGGGGATACAATCCTCAGCCTCCATCTGCACCGGACCTGAAACAGAGACTGTCCTTAACCGAGATGATGAACGTACTGACACTCACCTTAAAAACCAAGGGTGGGGACTCAGGCATGTTTGTTATGGGGTTCACATCTCGGTAGAGATCCATTGGGTCTATTTAGAATAAATGTTACTAAAGCTACTGGTAAGACTACTGATAACACTGATTTAGAGACTGTTCAGCACACCATCGCTGTGGAAACAGGTTATGCTGAAAAGAATGAATGGATTGATTGGTTAGTCCAGTGGTTTTCAGTAGCCATGGCCCCTGCAGAGGCGCCAGCAGCAGTTGGAAGAAAAGCAAAAAAAAAAAAAATTATAAGTAAATATTTATATTATGAGTATTTTTATGAAATTGCATTAGAGATATCAACAAATTATTATAATGCTATTTCATAAAAATACTCATAATATAAATATTTACTTATAATTTTTTTTTTTTTTTGCTTTTTCTTTCCAACTTTGCCCACCTGGCGCCCCCCACTTTGAAAACCACTGACCTAGGTGTTTTATTTATTTATTTACATTTGGTGTAGTTTTGTCGATGGGTTCAATAACACCGTGCAAAAGGGGGGCCTTGGCCAGAACCTGGTGGAATTTGGGGGGCCTTGTCATGGAAAAGTTTGGGAACCCCTGGGTTAGTCTATACTGTTGAACAAAATGACCCAAGACAAAACTGTTATGCATGTGCTGGGGCTAGACCACTATTAGCTACAGTACCTTTTCCCATTACACCATTCAATGATTACAAAAGTTTTGAATGCATGTTGAAATTGTATACTCAGGCTCCTCCACCAGAGCTCTGTATAAATTTGCATTATCGTTACCCACCTGTAAAGATCAATGTTAAACCCCCTTGGTTTTCTCCTTATGAGGGCAACTACACCTGCATCACTCGAAGCGGGAAAGTGGATGTGGGACACCTGTCTTCCTGTTACACCACTCTGAACTCAACCAAAGGAGAAATTAATGATGCTTGGGTGCGAAACCACATAGGAGGCAGGGCGGACGTCTGGTGGTTCTGCGGAGGTAAGACCATTCGACAACTGTTACCTGCTGACTGGACTGGTACTTGTGCACTCATTCAATTGGTCCAACAATTCTACATACTCCCACACCCTGAAACTGATGGGAGTGTGAGCAAGGGCCCACACGAGAGGAGCAAGAGGGAAGCTCCCTCTGGTTCATTTGATGATCGCGTATACATTGATGCAATTGGGGTCCCTAGAGGGGTCCCTGACCAATTTAAGGCACGAAATCAGATTGCAGCTGGATTTGAATCACTTTTCTTTTGGACGGTAACCATAAATAAAAATGTTGATTGGATTAACTATATCTATTATAACCAACAGAGGTTCATTAATTACACCCGAGACGCAGTTTCGGTTTGGCGAACAGCTGGATAAAACCAGCCTCATGACCTGGCAAAACAGGATGGCACTGGACATGATCTTAGCTGAAAAGGGTGGGGTATGTAAAATGATCGGACAAGTCTGTTGTACCTTTATCCCCAACAACACAGCTCCTGATGGCAGTGTCACCAGGGCTTTAGAAGGACTCAACTCCTTATCAATGGAACTGACTGGAAACGCAGGCATAGAGGACCATATTACACCCTGGTTTGAACAAGTTTTCGGAAATGGGGTGGAATTCTGAAGTCAGTGTTTGTAGCACTGACAGTGACATTCGTATGCTTAATCCTGTTTCTTTGTTGTTGTGTTCCATGCCTCCGGATTCTCCTAACGACTGATCGACACGCCTTTACTAAGTCAGCACTGGCATACATGCAAGTGCCAGATGACATTGATGAGGAGGCAGGAACCCCAGACGCAGATGATGAGACTCAATCTGACTGGTGGGAAGCCTTTGAACTCATGTACGATGAGGGGTCCATGGTTTAAAGTCAAGTTCCACAGCACCATGACGTGACCACACTCAAGTCCGAAGGGCAGTATGGTTCACTGAATTTACTTTGCTTAAGAGAATTGATTTTAATCATTAAGTTTGTGATGATGTCTCACTCCTGTTTTGTTTCTTTGCGTTGCAGGGTCAGCGACTGGACAGGCAGGGTCAGGCTGGAGATGTTGAGTTCGATGGGTTGACCAGCTTAACCTCCGGCATCTTTTTCTACGTTATTTTGGAGTGATTCTATGTTTTGATGTAATCAATTATTATTGGATGTTAAGAATCAGTATGTTAATCTCCTTTCGATTTATCTGTTTGCAATATTATATTCATTTCTGTCATTGATTGGACATGTGTGTCAGAAGAAATCAGTTTATATTTTTATTTTTACATGTATCTGCCTTGAATGTGCGCCTTGGCAGAGGGGCGGTCAGGAGGTCTTTTTCCCAGCAATAGGTCATTTAGCCGGATGGTCAAATGTACTTAGGCTAGGTCAGCTGCCTCTGGGTTTTCGCTCCTGACTTAATAAAATTCACATCAAGGTTGATATTTTGATTTATGCCTATTCAGCATAAACAGGGGGGAATGTTATGGGAATTGTATGTTTTTATTAAGTGTCTATTTTTTAGTTTTTATATGTTATGCTTCTGTCTGCTTCTGTTCTGTTCTCATGCTATTACAAACATGTCCCTAGTCTAAGCTATTACCACCTGGCCTCTAGGTCGCAGACTGTAGGGGAGTGAACATCCTCCTCCTCCTTCACATTGTGGACTGATATGTATAAAACCCATATGTATTGTTTACTTTGTAAGCAGATTCATCTTGTTGTACAGTCTCATGACATGTCTGTACTTCGCTTCTTCCTTGCAAGGAATAAATCCTGACCATTCATTCTAAATTCAATACGGTCTCACTGTCTCCTCATTATTCTGACGAACAGAATTCTTTTTACAATATAGAATTCTTATAACAGCCAGACTTGAATGTTCAGTACTACCACACTGTGTTGACTGTTCTGTCTCTGGGTCCTATATTTGATGGTTAATAAACTTCTCTTCAAACTCCCTCTCAAGGTGCTCAGGCACTTGTACCTGCACCATCGAAAGCATCTTGTGTGGCAGCATCACCACCTGGAGGGAAACTGCACCAGGCTAAAAAGGGTGGTCCGTTCAGCTGAGCTGTCACATAAACACACCAAAGAGCCATTGACCAATACGACCCCTCCCAGTGCTTAATTTGTGGGGAACACGAGGGAATATATTACCCCACCTCCTAAATTGAGACAGGGACCCAACTTTTTTTTTATTCTGATTTATTTTTCATCCTGTAGAAACTGCCCATTAGTTTTTTAAATGGCTTTATAGCTATAATGCAGGCTTTATAACAACTTACTGTTATGTTATATTTTTCCTTCTCGATGCTGGGGGAATACTTCTCCTAAATCTCTCTGTGTTTACCCACCTCCAGCTTTACAAATCAAGCACTGCTTTGACAAAAAGGACATTATGCAAGCAAAACTGACATCCCATGTTTTGTGTAATGAGCACGCACATACCCATAATCACAACAATGTGCATCATTACCATGCTTTTTACATAATGTATAGCCTACTCATTGTCAATACAAATTACCTAAAAGTTTCTCCTGTCCCGCTGCCATCACCTCACAGCAGCATAGAAACCTTTCCTGCTTTTATTTTATTACAAAAGGTAAAACTGGACTAATTTCTCACTGCAAAACACAATACATCAACTTGATGTTTAGAGTTACACTTAATGTCCTTAACCCAATTTAAGATATGTACGTTAATTCGTGACAATCTCTGTTAGAACTTTGTGTTCTGGTCAGAGTGCCATATGAGGTCTCTTTCAAGCTGTGATTACAGTAGCTTTGTACACATAGCTTTGTAGCTCTGTCCCTGTTTAGCACAAACAAGTGCAAGGTTAAACATCGCCTACTCCTGAAGCATGTGAGACTTGTTCAATGCCATACTTTGTATTGAGTGTTCTCTGTTTCCAGGCCTGTCTTGGTAGTGTCTTTCATATATATATATATATATATATATATATATATATATATATATATATATATATATATATATATATATATATATATATATATATATATATATATATATATCACATGAAATCACATAACCTAGCATATACAGCTGGGTGATGTGCATAGAAATATATTATAAAAAACAAACGTATTGTTCTTTTGAACTCCACTCAAGGTAACAACTGACGCTGTCTGTTTTTGTCCACAGTTTAATCTTTACCTTTTACATATGCTTAAGATTTTGTTTTCCATATTTACCACACTTATTATGTATTACGTAATCCATTATTTATTTTCTAAATATTCAGTGTTAAAAATAAATCTTACATTAACTGTGACACATAAACATTCTGTAAACCTAGTGTTTATCCTCAGACTCCTGAGGTGGTTTATGAAAAGGCAGCAAAACATGACATTATTTTACTGTAAACACATCATAGAACAGTGCAAGATGAAAAATTACAGCCACATGCTTTTGGTAATCTTTTGGCTTACATAAAGGGAGGCCATAACAACATCACGAGTTATATTTATATGACGTAAGATAGATGTTAAAATTAATATTTAGTTTTATATATTTTTAACAAACATCACATGAGACTAAAGTGAATCTCAATAACAATGGCACAGAAATATCTCCTGTTGTTGGTAGATTCAGGCCAACAGCACATGATTTTTGACAAGAATAGTAACCTGATGACACCACGGTCTGAGGCTTTATGAAGTCCAGGTCAGAGTCCGGACTTTCAGTGCCAAATCTGAATCTAGTAGAAACAGTAGAAAGCCTTGTAAGAAGTTTTGTGGGACATATCTAGATGTTGTCAGAGTGTGGGTGTGGCCAGTGTTTGAGGGCACAGCCTGTAAATGAGCGAGGTCAGGGCGCGCAGTAGCGACAGTGCAGGATCTTGTTGAAGGCCCGTCTGAAGTCCTTGTTGCAGAAAGCGTAGATGAGGGGTTGAGCAGGAGTTGGAATAACCAAGCCAGTTGATGACATCCTGGAGCCAGCGCGGCATGCTGCAGCTTTGGCAGAAAGGCATGACCAGAGCCACAATAAAGAAGGGCAGCCAACACAGGATGAAGGTGCCCATGATGACCCCGAGGGTCTTCACCGCCTTCCGCTCTCGAGCCAGTGCCAGTTTACTCTTTGCGTCGCTGTTCTGGCTCCGGGACTCAAACAATGGCTGGAGGCTGGAGCAGGGCAGAGGGTTGAGTTTGGAGCCAGGGGCCTCCAGAATCTCCAAACACTCATCGTCTGCAGGACGTACTGCACAGTTTAGAGGTTCCACCCGTGTCCAGCACTTCACGTGCATGTGTGTGTTATGTACTAGTGCAGGGGACGGTGCAGCACCAGAGTCTGACACCTTCTTTTTCTCAGTTTTGCGCACACTTCTCCGGATGCGGAAGCGTGCAGCCATGAAAATGCGTCCGTACAGCACCAGCATAAGTGCCAGAGGGATGTAGAAGGCCCCAAAGGTGGAGTAGACAGTGTACCAGTGGTCTTGCCAGATGCGGCACTGCTGGGGGTTGGCACGATCATGGGCTAAGCTGCGGGGCTGGCTTCGCATCACCAGCATTGGAGGAACTGAGATGGAGAAGCCCACCAGCCAGGTGGCACCAATGAGCGCTGCTGCACGTCGAGGTGTGCGTCGCAGGTGGTGGATGGGCATAGCAATGGCCCAGTAACGGTCCAGCGCAATGGCGCTCAGGTGAAGGATGGAGGAGGTGCAGCACAGTACGTCTAGAGACACAAAGACGTGACAGGCCACAGTCCCCAGAGTCCAGCGGTCCAAGACCTGGTACAGGGCTGCCATGGGCAGCACCAGCACTGACACCAGCAGGTCTGTCACTGCCAGAGAGCCAATCAGATAGTTAGCCACCGTCTGCAGGGAGCGATCCAAAGCAATGGCCGCCACCACACAGGCATTACCGATGACGGCACACAGGATGAGCGCCCCTAGCAGGAAGGATGTCACCAGCTGGTAGCTCAGCTGCACCTCCTCAGGCTTCGTCCACAACGTGGTGTTGTTCAACTCCATGGTTCTCCACCAGGAACCACTGTCAGACTGAAGCCACACAGCACTGAGCAGCCTTTTATAATGATCCATCACAAGCTGACGCACACACACCCAATGTCTCACATCAATACACACCTACACTCACACACACTCCCACACACACACAAAGAGAGAGAGAGAAAGAGAGAGAGATAGCAGCTCACAGCGCAGTGGGAAAAGATCTGTGAATGAAATGATACAACACAATGGCAAACTTTGCTCCAAACAAGTAAAGATAGTTAACTATCAAGCCCCTGTTCCTCTTTCATCGGTCGTTTTTTTACATGTATGCATTTGGATCCTTTCATTTGTCCTGAATGTGAATGTGTAGACATGAATCAAGACAATGGTTTAATCAGTTGTCATTTCATCAGTACTACTGTCAGCAGACAGAGGTGTAATACTACCACCTGGCGGCCATACACAATACATCTGTTAAAATCCCTAACTCATTTTTATTCACCCTCACTATGGTCAATTTGTGTACTTTTTTTGAAACCAGTCAGTTTGTTGTAAATTATGTAAAGTCTTATGTTAAAGTCTCAGCCCATTTTATCCTATCTTTTTTACTTACTTGTTTCTTTCTTAATTTATTCATCAAAAAGGCAAAACAGCAGTCTTTTGATCTTCCCATAGTGCTGCCATGTTCTGTGATGGCATGGCGTCTAATAAAAACATCTTGTTACTGTCACTTTCTGCTAGACTTTAAAGTGTTTTTTTTAGATTTTTGCGTTTTCTTGCATGAACTGAATTCTCCAGCGGTTTGTCAGTTTATCACCTGAGACCAAAAACAAGACGACTGTCACGGCCCGAAAGATGTTAAAATACTGTGTTAGAACTTTTTTCTTGGGCCTGTTGATGTTAAACTCAACTAAAAGAGAGTGAGAGCAGGCAAAAATCTTCACATTGTGCTGCAGTTGTGGGTTGAACACTGGGCAGACAATGCCTTGGTTCTGAATACTGCGGCTGGGGGGCTATTTCTGGTTTGGTCCTGGTTTAATCTTGCTTGTGGACTAGGTTAATTCTTGATAAATTCTAGGTTTAGACTTGGTTATGGCTTAATTAGTCCTGGGTTAAGACCTGTTTGAGTCTGGACATGCTTTACTCCTGGTTTAGTCTTGTTTAAGACGTGTTTCAGTCCCAGGTCTTGCTTGACTTGGTTTTGTTTAAGTTGTTTTGTCCATGGTTTAGTCTTGGTTTCAGACCTAGCCCAGGTTTCAAGATTCAAGATTCAAGATTTTTTATTCGTCACATACAAAATTATATACAGCATATATAACCAGCAGTGAAATGTGAGTCAGGTCCGCTCCATGGACAGTGCAATTATTAAGGAAAACAACTCAGATGAGAATATACATAAATTTAGCTATGTAAGAATGAAATAAAAGTAAACAATAAAAAATATAAGAATAGAATATAAAACATGTGTATTGTGGAATTAAATCTAGATCGCAATATAATGTACATGAATGTAAACTGTAGACTTAAATATTAAAATGTACAGGGATGTACAGTGTGCATATATGCATTTAGCTGTGGTCTTCAATATTAAGATACAGTTCAAATCCAACTAAAACCTGCTCAAATCCAACCAAAACCTGTTCAAATCCATCTAAAACCTGTTCAGATCCAAGTAAAAACCTGTTCAAATCCAACTAAAACCCGCTCAAATCCAACTAAAACCTGTTCAAATCCATCTTAAACCTGTTCAGATCCAACTAAAAACCTGTTCAAATCCAACTAATACTGTTCAAATCCAACCAAAACCTGTTCAAATCCAACTAAAACCCGCTCAAATCCAACTAAAACCTGTTCAAATCCATCTAAAACCTGTTTAAATCCAACTAAAACCTGTTCAAATCCATCTAAAACCTGTTCAGATCCAACTAAAAACCTGTTCAAATCCAACTAATACTGTTCAAATCCAACCAAAACCTGTTCAAATCCAACTAAAACCTGTTCAGATCCAACTAAAAACCTGTTCAAATCCAACTAATACTGTTCAAATCCAACTAAAACCCGCTCAAATCCAACTAAAACCTGTTCAAATCCATCTAAAACCTGTTTAAATCCAACTAAAACCTGTTCAAATCCAAACAAAACCTGTTCAAATCCAACCAAAACCTGATCAAGTCCAACCAAGACCTGTTCAAATCCAAATAAAACCTGTCCAAATCCAAATAAAACCTGTTCAAATCCAAATAAAACCTGTTCAAGTCCAACTAAAACCTGTTCAAATCCAACTAAAACCTGTTCAAATCCATCTAAAACCTGATCAAATCCAATTAAAACCTGTTCAAATCCACCTAAAGCCTGTCCAAATCCTTCTGAAACCTGATCAAATCCATCTAAAACCAGTTCAAATCCAACTATTACCTGTTCAAATCCAACTAAAACCTGTTCAAATCCATCTAAAACCTGATCAAATCCATCTAAAACCTGATCAAATCCAACTAAAACCCGTTCTAATCCAACCAAGACCTGTTCAAATCCAACCAAGACCAGTTCAAATCCAACTAAGACCTGTTCAAATCCAAATAAAACATGTTCAAATCCAAATAAAACCTGTTCAAATCCAACTAAAACCTGTTCAAATCCATCCAAAACCCGATCAAATCCTTCCAAAACCTGATCAAATCCAACTAAAACCTGTTCAAATCCATCTAAAACCTGTTCAAATCCAACTATTACCTGTTCAAATACAACTAAAACCCGCTCAAATCCAACTAAAACCTGTTCAAATCCATCTAAAACCTGTTTAAATCCAATTAAAACCTGTTCAAATCCAAACAAAACCTGTTCAAATCCAACCAAAACCTGATCAAGTCCAACCAAGACCTGTTCAAATCCAAATAAAACCTGTTCAAATCCAAATAAAACCTGTTCAAGTCCAACTAAAACCTGTTCAAATCCAACTAAAACCTGTTCAAATCCATCTAAAACCTGATCAAATCCAATTAAAACCTGTTAAAATCCACCTAAAACTGGTACAAATCCAACTATTACCTGTTCAAATCCAACTAAAGCCTGTCCAAATCCATCTGAAACCTGATCAAATCCATCTAAAACCCGATCAAATCCTTCTAAAACCTGATCAAATCCAACTAAAACCCGTTCTAATCCAACCAAGACCTGTTCAAATCCAACCAAGACCAGTTCAAATCCAACTAAAACCTGTTCAAATCCAATTAAAACCCGATCAAATCCAACTAAGACCTGTTCAAATCCAAATAAAACATGTTCAAATCCAAATAAAACCTGTTCAAATCCAACTAAAACCTGTTCAAATCCATCCAAAACCCGATCAAATCCTTCCAAAACCTGATCAAATCCAACTAAAACCTGTTCAAATCCATCTAAAACCTGTTCAAATCCAACTATTACCTGTTCAAATCCAACTAAAACCCGCTCAAATCCAACTAAAACCTGTTCAAATCCATCTAAAACCTGTTTAAATCCAACTAAAACCTGTTCAAATCTAAACAAAACCTGTTCAAATCTAAACAAAACCTGTTCAAATCCAACCAAAACCTGATCAAGTCCAACCAAGACCTGTTCAAATCCAAATAAAACCTGTCCAAATCCAAATAAAATCTGTTCAAATCCAAATAAAACCTGTTCAAATCCATCCAAAACCTGTTCAAATCCATCTAAAACCTGATCAAATCCTTCCAAAACCTGTTCAAATCCATCTAAAACCTGATCAAATCCTTCCAAAACCTGTTCAAATCCATCCAAAACCTGTTCAAATCCATCCAAAACCTGTTCAAATCCATCTAAAACCTGATCAAATCCTTCCAAAACCTGATCAAATCCAACTAAAACCCGTTCTAATCCAACCAAGACCTGTTCAAATCCAACCAAGACCAGTTCAAATCCAACTAAAACCTGTTCAAATCCAATTAAAACCCGATCAAATCCAACTAAGACCTGTTCAAATCCAAATAAAACATGTTCAAATCCAAATAAAACCTGTTCAAATCCAACTAAAACCTGTTCAAATCCATCCAAACCCGATCAAATCCTTCCAAAACCTGATCAAATCCAACTAAAACCTGTTCAAATCCATCTAAAACCTGTTCAAATCCAACTAAAACCCGCTCAAATCCAACTAAAACCTGTTCAAATCCATCTAAAACCTGTTTAAATCCAACTAAAACCTGTTCAAATCCAAACAAAACCTGTTCAAATCCAACCAAAACCTGATCAAGTCCAACCAAGACCTGTTCAAATCCAAATAAAACCTGTTCAAATCCAAATAAAACCTGTTCAAGTCCAACTAAAACCTGTTCAAATCCAACTAAAACCTGTTCAAATCCAAATAAAACCTGTTCAAGTCCAACTAAAACCTGTTCAAATCCAACTAAAACCTGTTCAAATCCATCTAAAACCTGATCAAATCCAATTAAAACCTGTTCAAATCCACCTAAAACTGGTACAAATCCAACTATTACCTGTTCAAATCCAACTAAAGCCTGTCCAAATCCATCTGAAACCTGATCAAATCCATCTAAAACCAGTTCAAATCCAACTATTACCTGTTCAAATCCAACTAAAACCTGTTCAAATCCATCTAAAACCCGATCAAATCCTTCTAAAACCTGATCAAATCCAACTAAAACCCGTTCTAATCCAACCAAGACCTGTTCAAATCCAACCAAGACCAGTTCAAATCCAACTAAAACCTGTTCAAATCCAATTAAAACCCGATCAAATCCAACTAAGACCTGTTCAAATCCAAATAAAACATGTTCAAATCCAAATAAAACCTGTTCAAATCCAACTAAAACCTGTTCAAATCCATCCAAAACCCGATCAAATCCTTCCAAAACCTGATCAAATCCAACTAAAACCTGTTCAAATCCATCTAAAACCTGTTCAAATCCAACTATTACCTGTTCAAATCCAACTAAAACCCGCTCAAATCCAACTAAAACCTGTTCAAATCCATCTAAAACCTGTTTAAATCCAACTAAAACCTGTTCAAATCTAAACAAAACCTGTTCAAATCCAACCAAAACCTGATCAAGTCCAACCAAGACCTGTTCAAATCCAAATAAAACCTGTCCAAATCCAAATAAAATCTGTTCAAATCCAAATAAAACCTGTTCAAGTCCAACTAAAACCGGTACAAATCCAACTATTACCTGTTCAAATCCAACTAAAGCCTGTCCAAATCCATCTGAAACCTGATCAAATCCATCTAAAACCAGTTCAAATCCAACTATTACCTGTTCAAATCCAACTGAAACCTGTTCAAATCCATCTAAAACCTGATCAAATCCATCTAAAACCTGATCAAATCCAACTAAAACCTGTTCAAATCCATCTAAAACCTGTTTAAATCCAACTCTTACCTGTTCAAATCCAACTAAAACCTGTTCAAATCCATCCAAAACCTGTTCAAATCCATCTAAAACCTGATCAAATCCTTCCAAAACCTGATCAAATCCAACTAAAACCTGTTCAAATCCTTCCAAAACCTGATCAAATCCAACTAAACCTGTTCAAATCCATCTAAAACCTGTTCAAATCCAACTAATTACCTGTTCAAATCAAACTAAAACCAGTTCAAATCCAACTAAAACCTGTTCAAATCCATCTAAAACCTGACCAAATCCATCCAAAAACCTGATCAAATCCAACTAAAACCTGTTCAAATCCATCTAAAACCCGTTCGAATCCAACCATTACCTGTCCAAATCCAACTAAAACCTGTTCAAATCTATCCAAAACCTGATCAAAATCCTTCTAAAACCTGATCCAATCCAGCTAAAAACCTGTTCAAATCCAACTAAAACCTGTTCAAATCCATCTAAAAACCTGATCAAAATCCTTCTAAAACCTGATCAAATCCATCTAAAACCTGTTCAATTCCAACTATTACCTGTTCAAATCCATTTAAAACCTGTTCACATCCATCTAAAACCTGTTAAAATCCATCTAAAACCTATTCAAATCCAACTAAGACCTGTTCAAATGCATGAGGATGTTAAGAAGCTGGTTTAGCGTTCAAGAGCCTGATGGCCTGGGGGAAGAAACTCCTCCTGAGTCTCTCAGTTTTTGCCATCAGGCTACGGTAGCGCTTACCAGATGGCAGCAAAGTGAAAATATGGGGTGGGTGGAGTCTTTGATGATTTTTGCAGCTCTACTTCTGCAGCGTTTGTGGTAGATGTCCTGCAGAGAGGGGAGAGCAGACCCTGAAATGCGCTCAGCTAAGCGCACAACTCTCTGCAGGGCTTTGCAGTCTAGACTGGAGCTGTTCCCATACCACACAGAGATACATTGAGTCAATACACTTTCTATAGCTCCAGAATAGAAAGTTTTCAGGATTGCTGGTGAGACCCTGAATTTCCTCAGCTGTCGCAGATAGTACAGTCTTTGCCTGGCTTTATTAACTTGAGTTTGAGTGTGAGTAGTCCAAGTCAGGTCCTCAGAGATGTTTACACCGAGGTACTTGAAGCTACTCACCCTCTCCACAGGGGTCCCGCTTATCGTAAGAGGAGTGTAGGGCTGCTGCTGCGTCTTCCTGAAGTCTACAATCAGTTCTTTTGTTTTGCTCACATTCAGAGAGAGGCAGTTGTCCTGGCACCATTATGTTAATTTCTCTACCTCATCCAAGTACGCGTTCTCATTATTGTTGTGAATGAGGCCCAGAACCACAGTATCATCAGCGAATTTGATAATGGATGTGGAGCTATGCGAAGACACACAGTCGTGTGTGTAAAGGGAGTAGAGCAGGGACTCAGGACACAGCCCTGTGGGGCTCCTACGTTCAGTGTGATGGAGCTGGAGGTGTACTGGCCTAGTTTCACCACTTGAGGTCTGCCGGTGAGGAAATCAAGGATCCAGTCGCAGAGTGAACGATTCAGTCCAAGATCTTTGAGTTTGGAGGCTAGCTTTATGGGGACAATAGTATTAAAAGCTGAGCTATAGTCATTAAATAGCAGCCTTACATAGTTCCTGTTATTGCTGTCAATGTGTGTGAGAGAAGAGTACAGGATGTGAGAGATGGCATCATCTGTGGATCTGTTTGTGCGATAAGCAAACTGAAGAGGGTCCAAAGTATCCGGGATGGAGGAGCAGATGACGTTTTTAACCAGTCCCTCAAAGACCTTCATGACTATTGATGTGAGGGCGACTGGAGTCGAGACTAGTCATTCAGACAAGAGGGTTTATTGTTTTTTGGTACAGGGATGATGGTCAATTTTTTGAATGAGGTGGGAACCACCGATGTGGCAAGAGACTCATTAAAAATGGATGTAAACAAACCAGCGAGCTGATCAGCGCAGGACCGCAGAACACGGCCAGAAATCCCATCAGGTCCAGCTGCTTTCCTTACATTCACTCGCTTTAGTGCCCTCCGAACCTCGTCCTCCGACACGGTGATCGCATGATGTTCGCTGCTCTGACTGCTGCTCCCTGACGCGCTGATCGGCAGACTCACACTGCATCGATTGCTTTCAAAGCGGCCGTAGAAAGTGTTAAGCTTGTCAGCCAGCGACGGATCTGCTCTCACCTCTGTAGAGGATCTGTAGTTCATACTGGGGGTGGCTCAGTGGAAGAGCGGTCGTCCTTCAACCGGAAGGTAGGTGGTATTCCCACTCTCCCCACAGTTCATACTGTCGTTGTGTCCTTGGGCAAGACACTTAGGCAAGGCAAGGCAAGGCAAGGCAAGGCAAGGCAATTTTATTTATATAGCACAATTCATACACTGGGTAACCCAAAGTGCGTTACAGGAATAAAAGACAATTTACAAGATTTAGATTAAGAAACATAAGAAAAATTAAAAACATTTTAAAAGAAGAGTGCAGCTAAAAACACTTTAAGTTGTAGTGTAGGCGGAGCTAAAGAGGAAGGTTTTTAACCTCCCCGTGAACATTGTTAAAGTTGAGGCTTGTTTTACTTCATCTTGGAGGCTGTTCCAGGTTTTTGCTGCATGAAACTTAAACGCTGCTTCACCCTGTTTAGTTCTAACTCTGGGCACGAGCAGAAGGCCTGTCCCAGATGTTCTCAGAGTCCAAGGAAGTTCATAAGCAACTAGCATGTCAGAAATATATTCTGGTGCTAAACCATTTAGAGACTTGTAAACCAGCAGTGCTGTTTTAAAGTCTATTCTCTGAGCAACAGGAAGCCAGTGCAGAGATTTTAAAACTGGCGTAATGTGGTTGTACTTCCTGGTTTTGGTTAGAACCCGGGCAGCCGCGTTCTGAATAAGCTGCAGCTGTCTTAACCCTCGTTTTGAGAGACCAGTGAGCAGGCCGTTACAGTAATCTAACCTGCTGGAGATAAAAGCATGGATAAGTTTCTCTAAGTCTGGTTGAGACATCATCCCTTTGACTCTGGAAACGTTTTTAAGGTTTTTTTTTTTTTTAAATGCAGATGATGTAATTGACTTAATGTGACTGTGGAAATTCAGATCTGAGTCCATGCTGAACCCTAGATTTCTAACCTGGTTTTTAGATTTTAGAGAAAGAGACACAAGATGACTGCTGACACTTTCTCTTTGTTTCTGTGGCCCAAAGATGATTAGTTCAGTCTTGTCTCTGTTCAGTTGGAGAAAATTGTTTTGCATCCACACATCCATCTGTTCGATGCAGTGACACAGTGAATGGTTTGGTCCATTTTCACCTGCTGTGAGTGAAATGTAAATCTGCAGTGTGTCATCTGCATAATTATGGTATGATACGCCACAGCTGCGTATTAACTGGCCTAAATGAAGCATGTAGAGATTGAATAATAGAGGTCCTAAGATAGACCCCTGTGGAACCCCACATGGCAGGGCCATTTGGTCTGATACACAGTTACCAACCGAAACAAAGTACTTCCTGTCTTCAAGATAGGACTGAAACCATTTAAGGGCAGTTCCAGTGATACCTATCCATTCCTCTAATCTTTGTGTCAGGATTTTATGGTCCACTGTATCAAACGCAGCACTCAAGTCCAACAGAACTAAGACAGAGACTTTGCCTGCGTCAGTGTTCATACGGATGTCATTTGTGACTTTGATAAGTGCAGTCTCAGTGCTGTGATGGGCCTGAATCTTGACTGAAAAGGATCAAAGCAGTTGTTAAGTAATAGAAAGTAATTAAGTTGCTGATATACAACTTTTTCGATGACTTTCCCTAAAAATGGCAGGTTTGATATGGGCCGATAGTTGTTGAGCACTGTAGCATCAAGACTGCTCTTCTTTAGGAGCAGCTTAATGACAGCAGTTTTTAAGGCCCTTGGAAATGTTCCAGACTGTAAGGAATTATTGACTATATCAGTGAGTCGTGATAACAAACTGCTTAGTAATGATTTTAGAAATCTAGTGGGTAAAACATCGAGGCAGCAGGTGGATGAACTCAGGCTGGAGACAGTTTTTTCAATTGTTCTGTCATTGATGGGTGTAAAATATGTTAACCCAACTTGCCTCCTAGGTGGCTGCAGTGTTGCTGTATGTCCTGTTGACTGTATCGCATGTTTAATGCCTTGAACCTTGTCGTTGAAAAACAATGCAAACTCATTGCATTTAGTGGTGAAAACTAATTCTGGTGGAAATGGAGCTGGAGGGTTTGTTAATCTGTTCACTGTAGCAAACAGGACACACGAGTTGTTACTGCTGTTGTCGATGATCTCTGAGAAGAATATTTCTCTTGCTTTTTGCAAAGTTTGATTGAAAACATGCAAATTTTCTTTGTATGCCTCATAATGAATTAATAGTTTCAATTTACGCCATTTTTGACATTCCTTTTTCTGTGCCCTGACAAAGTGAGCATTGCTCCATGAAGCCTTCTGCCTCGTCCTGATCACTTTAACCTTAACAGGAGCAATGGCGTCCATAACATTTAAAACACCTGAAGTATAACAATTCAACAAATCATCAACTTGACCTGATGAGGCATTTTCAAACCTGATTGCCTGCATAAACTGTGTCCTGGTGTTATCATTAATGTGTCTCTTTTTTACAACAGTAGGTTCAACGGCAACTTTTGGAATTATGGACAGATGGAAAAAGACACAAGAATGATCAGATAGAGCAACATCAATCACAGTGACATCTGAAATATGAACACCTTTAGTAATGACCAGGTCCAGAGTGTGACCTCTGTTATGGGTCGGCTCATTAACATGCTGACAAAGACCAAAAGGATCAAGAATAGTAGAAAGTTCTTTGGCATTTCTGTCACAAACATTATCCACGTGCACATTAAAATCACCAGATATGACTATTTGTTCAAATTCTGTGCAAATAACCCGAAAGCATTTCAGTAAACTTATTAATAAAATCATGACATTGTTGGGGTGGTTTGTAAAGAACTACATATAAAATAGATGGAGAAAACCTCAACTCCATTTTGAATGACACATACTCAAATGATATAAACTCTCCAAATGATAGCTTCTGGATAAGAATATTATCCCTAAGAAAGGCACATACACCACCACCCTTTTTGTTTTCCCGTATTTTGGATAAAAATGTGAAATTCGATGGGGTGGATTCAATAAGGACTGCATTTCCAGTCTTGCTGTCTAACCATGTTTCTGTCAAAAACATAAAATAAAGCTTATTTGAAGTTATAAAATCATTAATTAAAAAAGATTTGTTTCCCAAAGACCTGACATTGAACAGTGCAAGATTCAAGTCAGTTTGAGCAGGACCTGACTTTATCTGTTTGCAGGGGATTTGAATCAGATTTGTCTGATTAGACAATCTAACTGTTATTCTCTTCTTTAATCTGCGACTTCTGACTGTAGTTATGGAGCTAGGGGGGAGTGTTCTCTCCCAGGGCCTCAGGTTGATAAGTGGTTTATTATTACAAAAAGTCCTGGAACAGCAGAGGCCCTCAGTGTCCTAATCACTGATAGTGATGATGCTAGTCAAGGCTTTTGGAGCTTGTCTGGGAGGAGCTTGTCTGGGAGGAGCTGGTCTGGGAGGAGGTGGAGGGGGTCTGACAGGGGTGACTCTAGGTAGTGGCCGTGGTGGAGAAGTGGTACTCCTGGGTGGTATTGGGGGTGATGGTTTTAGGGATGATGATAGAACCTGTGACCTGGCCAATTCCAGATTTGACCAAACTTTCCAGGTGATCTGGAAATCCCATTGGTGAATCCAAAAATAGAGGTTTTAATCCTGCGCTGCCGCTTTCCAGAGCGCCCTTCCAGAGCACGCTTCCTAATTCGTCCCACCGAGAGCAGAGACTGCATTAACCATACACCCTTGAGTTTTACAAGTAAAAAGCGCTAAACTCAATGTGGCCGGAGAGGGTGTGTGAAACGCGCGGGAACTGCATTCACAGGCTCTGACTGTAATGAAAACACAAGAGAGACATTTATATTGTTTATATTGTTATAATGTTATGATTGAAGCTCTGTTTTTCTATAACAAACTAAACAAAATATCAATGCCCTGGCAGTGGCAAATATTTTTGGTTTAATATTTAATTTGATTACATTAATGTTTAAGTTGAGATTTACAAGAAATATTTTAACTGCCACTAACCTTTAACTGCTGTAAAAAGCACCTTATTTGTTTAAAGTGTTGTTTAAAGTGCAAACCAAATGCTATTGCACTTTTGTTCATATAGCAGTTCTTTCAAAATAAAAGTATGCAGTACAGTAATTTTGAAATCATTATTAAATTTTGTGTCTAATGTGATTAATCGCGATTAATCACAGAACATTGTGCGTTTAATCGCGATTAAACTCTTTAATCGTTGCCCAGCACTAGTTTATGGGTAAAAAGAGTAATCATTTTGCATTTGTTTAAGTTTATTACTTATTTTGTTTTTTTGCTGCAAAACAAAAAACTAATTTGTTTTGTAAATTTGCATTAGAAAAATAAGTGAGTTATGGTTTCTTCTTTCTTTTTACATAAGGTTCATAGTGAGTCTTTTTGTATAAATCTTGCTATTAAAAGGTTAGTTGGATAAATTTGATGTTTTATTTTCCATTGTTTATACAATATCTAAATAGATTTAACCAGGTTATTGACCACTGTATATCAATAAATGTAGTATTCCAATAGGTTTTGCAACATGGGACATTCTTATTTAGAATATTAGAATATAATTTTGGATTATTATGTTAGAACACTTATTACTGTTTATCTCTATTCCATTCCTGAAGATTGGGTTTGTAATTACAGGTATTGCTATTTTTGGCTGTGTTTTCATTAGTTGTAATAAACCGGTAGGGATGCTTTTTATTACATAGTTAAATTATTTTTGTGATTATTGGAGAGTTGTATTTATTAAAATATCGAAAGTTTTTAATAGTCCATTATCATCCAATAAATGTTGTAGTAATACAATATTCATGTTCATCCATTTAGGTAGAAATAAGGACTTATTTTGCTTTGTAATATTTTTCTTATTCCAGATTACACATGTATGTGGTAAGAGTTATGTTTAAAGCATATTTTCCAAGCGGTAAGTGCTTGTTGGTGGAAAGCACTCAATTTCAGCGGTAATTTAGAAACCCTGTACTTTAAAATAAAATACCACAGAGTCTTGATTCCTTATCCATTGTTTGATCTTAAACATTTAGTTCAAGTTTTTAAAGTCTACGAGTTTGAGACCCCCTGGCTCTTTTGAGCCAGTACAGTTTTTTTGATATAACAACGTTTGATCTGTAATAATCTTATTTATGTCTTTACATATTTAATCATGTATGTAAAGACAAAGACAGTGCAGGGTAAACAAACTTTGATATTCTGCTTTAGTTAGTTAGTTTAGTTATAGTGTTCAACTGTATCAAATGCTTTAGAAAAGTCCCCAAAAAAGTTTTACAGTATTCAGAGTAATCTATAAGATCCAATATAAGTTTAATATTAAAACTAATACTGTATGTCTGTTGGACATAAACCCAGTTTGTGTTTCTCTAATTAACTCAGTGAATCCTTTTTTAAGACGTTTTGCAAAGATTAATGCTAAACTTTTATAGTGTTTAATAATGTGATGGGTCTCCAGTTTTCTATAGTTAAAGGATCTTTTCCAGGTTTAGGGATCAAGAAGAATAATCCTTGCCTCATAGTGGTAGTGATTTTATTCAATGTAATTGATGGTTTAATACTTCATATAACGGATATTATATTATATCCCAGAATTGATGATAAGATTCTACTCCAAATTTTTTATTGTTATTTTTATTGTTGAGTGGGCTTTGAAAAAAGACAAATCCATCTCATTAAGTTGATTTTAATACTGTGTTCTCCATATTTGATAACAGCCTAAACAGTTTTCACTGGTTTGTAGTCGGTTATTTAGAAAAGATTAAAATGAATAAAGGTGTGGGTGGAGGAAAGGGGGGCAGGGAAATATCAGCTCAGGTTGTTCTAAGCTGTCGCTGCTCACACTGACATAATTTCTTATCATGCACTCATACCTTGTAGTCCATGCAGGCAAGCGCAGTTGGCAAAAATTCTGCGGCAGCCCATGCGGCAGCCTGGCTTAAAGATTGCGTCCGCCTTGGTCTCGCGAGATTACCGTCACCGGCGCATAGGTTACGTCAGAACAAGTCGGCGGCAACTCTGACACTAAAGTAACCGGCATGCACTGCGCACCGATTGGCGGCGATCGTATCCATAGATATACATAATAAAGGCTAGATGTCTTACGGCGGAGTCTCTAACGTCATCACCGGCGGCCATCTTGTCACAGGCAAGCTTTCTGCCGGGCTCTGTGGTACCTGATGTAAGGTGAGTGATCTGCACGAACACAAATACTCTTATCTCGCTAAAATCTTGACGGATTTATAAAATGTTTGATTTCTTACAAACGTTAATAACGTGGCTATAATTCTGGATGCGTGAACATGTTGAAATTGCAGCTTTTCTTTTCGAAAGACGACTTAATCGTGCAGCATAGTTGTGTATCACGGCTAACGTTATCAAGGCTGAGACCACAATCGAGCTGTTCAGTTATAGTTTTACTGACAACGATTTTATGACAACCAATTTTTTAAATTACAGTCTTTGTGAATGTGGTTGTAGTTATTAGCTGGCTTTGAGTGAGACCTAACGTTAGTAGTTACAGTTTAGCTGCTACCCAGCAATTTTACATCAGTGGGAGAGGCAGAATTGCTCTTTCTTTTCAATATAACTTAAGTTGCACATGATTTCCAATCGGTTTGGTTTGTTAAAAATTTGTCAGTATGTATTTTGGGTAACCAAAAGTCCTATGGGGAGTTTCAATAGGGCTTTTTACAAAACGCATGAGCATACCTTGGCAAATAAATGGTCTAAAAACTCATATTTCATTCTATATTGATCTGCTTTTGCACACAGCTTTACAAGACCTGGTGCTTGGGCTCAGTTGTGTTTCTAAAGTCATATCAAGAGACCTAGAAGCTGAAATGTGGTCAGTTGAGATGCTTGTTATCCAGCAGAAAGAAAAAACAATATTCTAGCCTCCATAACTCTGTGCCAGTACTTCACACAATTATTCTGTTTCCTAAGAAACTACAGGGTCTCAGCTTTCTAAAGAGGTCAGGCATTTGATGGTAGGCAAAAATAGCTGGGAACAGTGATCTCTGAAGTAGGCGCAGTGCAATGTCGAGGGGAAAAGCCTTGTAAATGGCCCAACCCTGAAGAAGTTAAAATAAACGTAATAATTCAAATTATTTTATTATAATATTAATATTATAAAAGTGTGTGTGTGTGTGTGTATATATAAATACCTTGGGCGTGTGTATATTCATTGCACCTATATGTTCTGTTCAATGTTATTTTCATATGGAAGTCCATGGTTATAATTATTCATAAGTATGCAGTGTCATAAGTACATCTCTGATGTTTATAAGAAACCAAACAGTTTGAAAATCGGTAGAAAATTTAGCAAGTTATGGTTATTTAAAAAGTACATGCACCATTAAAACACAATGTTACGAGTGAGCAAGCTGACTGTGACAAGATGGCCGCCAGGTGCGGACGTCGACCTCCATTGGCCAGCAGCGCGGACGAGACATCTAGCCTTTATTATGTATATCTATGATCGTATCTGCGCAGGATTGGCTCATCTCGAACGCACCCACCTTCTGTGTGTGTCTGCATGCGCTCTCAGCCCCTCCCCTTTCCCTCTCCCACATCCTCGCTATGACTGTTTGGACTTAGTTTTGTTATGCTTAAAAGTTATAAGTTAAAGAGAATAAATTATTCTATAAGTGGGGGTTCTTGTTTAGTATTGTTATAGTCACTTTGTTAATTACTACTATTGTAAATATTGTGCGGGAAAAGCTTGTACATTATTAAATTACCGTAAGTCAGTAAGTTGACCTTAAATGTTATCTGTTGTAAAACAACAGGGTGAGAACACTGACTGTTACTACAATGGAGCCAGATCCTGACTTTAGTGAAATGTTCATAGTAAGTATTGAAGGGTAGTGAGTCCTACGCAGCACTATACAGATTATTCAGAGATATTAACAGCTATTTGTTTTATGTTGTGTTTATTATTAGTATTTGGTTATAAAATCATGAGCACAATAGTTAAGAGTGTAAATTATCACCGCATATGCCTATGTGCAGACTACAAATAGAACAACCATCATGGATGTTCTAATAATCAAAGATTTTATTTATTTATTTTTTATTTAACATAAACAGACTTTCACATGTACACCAATGTACATCTGATGACCATATTTAACATAAATTTTCATTTGCTCAGGTACATCAGTGTACTTCTATCCATATTTAAACATAGGTAATAGGAAAAAATTAAGAGACCACTGCAAAATTATCAGTTTCTCTGGTTTTACTATTTTATAGGTTTGTGTTTTGGTGACGTGTTATGTGTTTAGAATGAGACAAATAGATGTTAAACAATTCGGATTATGTTCAAAAATAGCAACAACAAATGAAAGAAGCATATGACATTGTGTCCAAAAACATTAAAAAAGACATTTAAAAGGCCAGAGGAAAGCCATATTATGACAAAAAGTGCAGTACTCTCACCTGGGGAAAGGGTTCTTGTCAGGAACATGTCAGTGCAGGGAGGGCCCGGAAAGTTTTGCTCGTATTGGAGGTTTATGAGGTAAAGCCTGAACGGCGCTCTGGGTATGGACGCATACTTCATGTTAATACAACATACAACATGTTAATGGCCTGTAATGCAATTTGCCACTTCCCCAAATAACCAGAACTGAGACAAATAGCACCAAGCTAAAACACAGACCAAAAAGTTAAAATCTGAGTAACAGTTTTGAACAAGCAGAGAGCTCAGATGAGAAGGAGCAATACGGGTCTCGGGAAGTAAGGTGCCACCATCAACTCCCTCCCGAAGAGACAAGTCCTATTTGTAGCAGATCAGCCCTCGAAATCCCCACGGATTGACTGTCCTGTCTTTTCTTTCATTGCCAGAGGCCTCCAGAGACAAGCCTGTATCTGGAGCCTGAAAGTTAACACTGTTTTCTTTCAGATAAAAGGATGGCCAAAGTGTTTTGTTATGGACAAGAAATGTTATTAATGACTTTGCTTTTTGCTTTCACAAGCAGTGGAACTTGGGTCCACCAGGCACCAGGGTCAAAGGTGACTCAGGACCAGTACCACCCCCTGGCGCCATGTCTTTTAACCATAAACTTCTGGAGATAAAGTTGTTGTTTCAGTCGGACTCAAGGACCTCTTTCCTTACTGAGAGCACTTAACTCCATACTGATTGACAGTCGGAATGCTATTGATCCTAACATCCAAGAATGATCAAAGACCGCCCCTAGTGGTCAAATGGACGAATTACTCTATCCAATCATCAAAAGACAAATTCGTAATTCTTACATTAAAGGAAAATGTATTTTTGATATTGTGTTGTTTATACTGTTCTTTTCCAGGACGCGGAGTTGTGACCAAATAACTCCCTACCCCAGTTTATGGTTTCCGTTTTGTTTTAATAAAATGTAATGAATGTTCCAACAATATTCTACATATTCATAATACTCTACTTTTCTTTGTATAATCCTACAAGTATAAATGTTTTTGGTGTGTGTTATGAAAATATGGTGAAACAAAAGGAATGTTTTAAAAACATGTTCCCAAAATGTTCCCAAGCGACTTCCTCTTCCGCCGGAAGAGCGCCCCCGGCTCAAAGGTGATAAAAGCTGGCTGCTAGCCAAAAATCACTCTCTTGCCTCTTGGCTTCCTGTCTTCTAGGACCCTGTGTCTACGGACAATCCGCTCCCTGCGGGGACCGCCCCGTCTCGGCAACCACGGCCAAAGCTTCGAGCCTCGTGTAAGCACGAGTAAACTTTCCTTTGTTCTAAAGACCGTGCCTGCTAAAGCGTCTGCTCTTCCCAAAGAGCGCGCGCAGAAGCAAGTTTTTAACCAGCAAAGCAACAGCTAAGAACTCTTTCATGGACATTGCAATAACTTACACAAACTTTTAAACGGTACACGGAGGCCCAGGCAGTGCTTTGGACAATAACCGGACGCCTCTCTCTATCCCCGGGCTGCAAACCTCTCGAGAGGAGACGCTCACGTGACGGCAACCCCGGTGTGTGGAACGTTCCTCAGTACGTGACGAAACTTCTGGAAAACACCCAGGACTCTCGCCTCGGACCCCACGTTTTTAGATTTTCATCATTTAGATTAACATGTCTAAACATTCCTTTGGTTCACAAACCCTCTGAAAGTAAATGTTATCCCTGTGTTATTCCTGTGTTCATTCCTGTGTCTTGTCAATCCCTTTCCCTGTTCCAATGTTATTTACCATTATAGATTTGTGTAATTTTTAATAAAATCCCATAAAACACATTAATGTTTTTCTGTTTATATTAAGAAATGTTCGAAAACGAGAGAATTCTCTTCCTTTAAGATTAATGAGACTAGCTTAAACAGTTTCTCTGGACCTGTTGAAAACCAGGGTGGTGCCCCTTTTAATCAGAAATTAATTTGAATGAATTAATATTAATATCAAAATTAAATATTAAAATTATTAAAAATTAATCTTCTATATGTTTACACAAACATACCCTCATACGCTACATATTGCATTATAGTAAACTGACCAACCAGAGCTACAGGAGGATACACAAGAGCAGACAGTGGACAACCAGGAGCTCAGAGCGGACACAGAGGAGTTCAGGATGGACACTGTAACGGGACAGGACAATATTGAATTTAAACATTCCACAACTATCGGACTGTTTTCTCTTCAGGCCAACTCAGTGTTGCAGACACAGAACTGTTGACAACGTGCCCAGGAGGTCTCAGAAAGAGAGACATTAACGTCAACATGAGACACTAGGTCAACATGTTCGGAGAGTGACCAGACTCCCTGACAATCTACTATATGCCAGTAAGTGCTGTAAGTCCACTGTATGGACAGTATGGAATACCTTGGAAATTTCCACAAATTTCTATCTATCAAACGTTTGTGCCTGTGGGATATTATTAAAATAGGACTCAAGAAATGCACTTTTGTAATTACTCACCTGTTTTATTTTGTTATGAGTTATGGAGAAATGCATTGATACTTACCTGGTTTAACTATGATTGTGACTTCAGCTTTAAGTACTGGGTAGTACAAACATTCAGATGGTAAAATAGACAAAAGAAAATGGGTTTGAGTAACGTCCAAGTAATGTTATTATCTAAGAGTGAAAGCTCTGGAGTAGATAATGAAGTGATAGTAATATGTTTAGATTAAAATGTAACATACATGAGATTGATATGACGACTCAATCTGGTTACGAGCTATATGTTTGTGTGAGATATGAGTAGGAAGTGGTCATGTCGCCTAAAGTTCAATAGTAGGTAATAGTGAACTTTTACTTTGAAACCTTTACTCTATTCCAGTCTATACCATCTTCTGTTACATGTAATAAGTAAGTAACAAGTACATTTCTTGGTTCATGTTTTGTTTTGTTGTGGCTGTTCTGCTAATGTTGTGGAGAACATTTGTTGAAGCAGGAGAGGGTGGGACACTTGAAAAAAAAAAAAAAAAAAGGCTCCTGAGTCAGACACATGCACCATGCACTGCTTCTTTTATTTGAGCTTTTTTATGAGCTCTTAAGAGCTCAGTCTACACCAAATTTGCTTGAAGTGGTGTAACATGTACCACTAGGAGAACCTCTACATGGGCCGGATCTCCAGGTTTTTTATTATAGGGTTTGTTGATAATGAAGCGTACATAGTATCAAGTTTCTTGGGCTTTCTCTTTCTCTTTCTTTAGTCCTGTTTTCAGGGGGGTCAGTACACTAGAGAGTATTACCAGCTAATACAGAACACAAGACGCCACCCAAAAGACAGATTTCTGGCCATAACCAGTCGAGATTTTGAAGCTGGATAGTCTTTTCTGTATTAATCTAGAACCCGATGAGGGTAGTTTGGGAAATGTGTCTCTAATTAAACAAGCAATGTATGTGATGACCCATAGGAAGGTTTTAACAAAATAGTTCTAATTTCCTGTATGTTAGAGGATTTTAGATAATGTTAAAGCATTTTATCTGCCTATGGTTTGAGTAACACTTAAACACAACATTTTATTGGCCACAGCTCACAGACTTGAAAGATTAAAAATAGTTTGAAGACTACACAGTTAAGAAAGAATTGGTTTATAAAACCAATCCTTTCATAACTTGAGAGGTTTCAATAAACTGACAAACAGTATTGGGAGCATATTGTTTGAAAGACCAACCTACACTGTGTATTGGGTTTATAAAGGATTACAGATGAATATTTAAATGTCCAACCCTGAAATGTGTCACTTTTCCTTTCCTCCTGTTCTATTTACTGCTGTCTGCACTGAGGGCTCACCATCCCAGATCTCATCAACCTCTGCTCCTGAGCTACGCTCACACTGATTTTTGCTGTAAATGGCTCAAAAACCCTGGCTCACATTTACGGGTGCTTAAGTACATTTAATACACAATAATACACTGCAATCAGACACATTTTTTCCTCGGTTATAATTTAACAAAGTAAACACAGTTGTCTGACTTGATTTCTAAAGAAAACATCTTTAAGAGTCAGATTTACACAAACTGTGGATATAACCTGCTCATTTTGCTCTAAATTGAACAGGTGAGAGAGATGCTTCTGTCTCTCCTCTGCCTGATCTCAGTACTCAGATCAGTTTTATCATGGCTGCCGGCGGAAGTATTAGCCTCATTGTAGCACTATTTATCAATTTATCTTACTTTCTGCTGTAAATGGAAGGAATAAAGTCTCTTTTGATTTTTGAAGACTGTAGTCTGTCCACAGAGTTTACTAATGTTCCTGTCCAACAAATGTCTTCTTTCTGTCTGTGACTGTCTTAGTTTAATTGGCTAATTGTACAGATTAAACTGTAAATAGGCCATATCCACCACTCCACAGTTGGTCTCAGTTAAACTCGAGTCGTTTCCAAGAATCACTGCTAATCAGATGCGTGCAGCAGACCTGAGATCAGTTTGGTGCAGTGTGAGGGACAGAGCAGGGCGGAGGGAGAACAGAGACAGAGGCAGCGCTGAAGCAAAAACCAAATGAGCGATAATAAAAAATTGACAGGTTTGCCCTAGGAGTGAACGTCTCTCTCACTAAATTGAAATAAATAACAATTTCTCAAATCGTATGCTGGCATTAAGAGTACAATCTATGGGACAATGGCAAATTCAAGACATTTGATGCTCTATATAATGTCCCTGCTAATTTCTTCAGGTCAGGCATTATGTAAAGACAAAATGAATACTTATGAACTCTCAGACGATGCACATCTGTTAGAAAAGACTGTACAGGACTGCCAGAAGATTGGTTGATTTGTTGCCAGATTTTATTTCCTATTTGCAGACATTGAAGGTAGACAGATTTTTTACAGACAACGTGGAACACATTGGCAGGCCGTATGCAGAGAAATTACAGATCAACAAACTGTTCAAGATTCAAAGCTTTAGCCCTCTTAGACTCAATACCTAGAACACCCAGGTTCTCTCATCAGTCATTATGGTTTCAGTGTAAAAAAAACTTGCATAAAGCAGAACTCGCCTGAAGAGCTTAAAAAATACTTCTTTATATGGCTCAATGAAACGCACCAGCTCCACAGTATTAGATGTCTGCATTCCAGTGTTTATTTTTCTCTCTAAAATCATGTAGTTCTGATGTAGTTCAAGGCCCAGGTCATCAATAGTTAAATCATATAATCCAGCAAATGTTGCCTCATTCAGAAAATGGGATACTCTTGGGATTGAGTGCGTGAATGCTGCTCATTAACTGACAATATTTGAAAAGCGTCTCTCAAGCTCATAAAGTATTTTATTGAGCCAGTCATTTAGGATTGACAGATGACCTAGATGTGAATACATGAAGTTTCTCAAGTAAGGCAAAGAACTCCATTGCCTTTACTGTATCAACTAAAGCTAAATTTAAATTTCCCTTTTGATTCTTGCTTGGACTCCAGAATGTTTACCGCTCATAACAGAAGCTCTGTCATAAGCTTGGCCTACAGACATTTCTTATATTCTAGACCAGGGTTTTTCAAACTTTTTGTGTGTGTGGACCACTATTTGTAATCAAAAAATTTTGCGGACCACCTCATAACACACATAATAAAATGTCTACACACAGTCTTACCTGAATTAATCCACACCTCTAAATAGGCTTACTAGCACTACTATAACTAGTCATCACATCAGTGTGCAACAGGCTTGTTAAAAGAAAGTTTACTGCACACAACGGCTGCCTCTTTTCTCTTCAGAGAACCTGTTGCTATCCACCGATCCATAACGACACTGAACTTGAACGTCACGGCCGAACACCACTGGCCTATTTTAGTAATCGCACAATAACTTGACAATTTAATGCAAATGTTATATCAATATAGGCCTACATATTCTTTTAATTTTTTTAATGGGAATTTTCTGGTAAAATAAAGGTAAAATATTATTTTATTTTGACTTTCCACGGACCACCTGCAGTACCCTCATGGACCACTAGTGGTCCGCGGACCACAGTTTGGGAATGACTGTTCTAGACCATGGCTCTCTAGAATGTGACTTTTTTTTTTCTGCAAGCCTTTCAGTGTCAAGTCTTTCTTCCAATTCAAAATGCAAAAAACTCTTGTGACCAGCTCTATTAAAGTAATATCTGCCCACTGAATTTTGTTCTTTTTTTGAAGATCTTTTGTTTCATCAGCTATTGTTGAGCTGAGCTGCAGACCACACCCTTTCTGCCTGAAAGGTTTTGGTGCTGGGTGTGGCACCCAGCTGCAGATAGTTAATTACTCACCAGGTGGTAAAAATCTAGTGATTTTAAGGGAATCAGAGTCTATCGCAGGAGACAGCAGGTTGGCAAGATGTGTGGAGAAACTGGGCCTGAAAAGTGATACTGCAGGACGAAAGCTTGTTTCTACAAGGAAGGAGTCGGTGAGCATTTGGGTGTGCAGTGTGGTGGATTTTAGCATTTAAGTAAATCGTGCAATTATGCTTAAGGAAAAATGTATGTATAAATGTTATGAAATCATGTTTGGATTGTAAGCTAAAGTGTTATAAATTTAACATTTATGAAGGTATAGTTAAAAGAAATGTGTTGTAAAGATTGTTAAGGAAGCTGGAAGTGTAGAATTATTTGAGTGCTTTAAAAGTGTCTTCAATTTATTTGGGTGCTCTAGATATGGGGGTTTTCTTTTACATTTAGTTGCAAGATTAATTTGTGTTTTAAATTTAAGTATTTGATCCTGGGTTGTGATGCTTTATTATGGTTACTTGGGCTTATTGTATATTTTCTTGGTCTACTTGTGTTTGTGTTTAAGGTTTTTTACCTGCTTTTGGCCATGGCAACTTTCAAATAAAAGAATGAAAAGAAAGAATTGATTCCTGGTCATTGAGTAAAATCCAGTCCAAACCTTCAAGAGCAAGCATACCCTTTTCAAGTGGGGGAAACTGCAGGGTTAAACTTCACTAGAGTTAGGGGGACCTAAACAGCTATAATACTGAATACTTTACTATATAATACTTTTTTTTTACTTCTTCTGTTACAACAGTTCAAACCATGTCGGCCAAAACAATAAGCACCTCATTCTGGATGGCTTTATGCACTTGGCATTGTGAAATGATATTAATCTTTTCTTTACAGTCTTGGCGTTTCCTTTGTTGTCAGACACGGAAGATTAATCGTGTCCCCTCTGACTTATATTTTGGGAGGCTGTGAGAAGGAACACTTCCCCTATAGATTTTATGTAGCAACGCCTTTGTTATGTTCTTTGTTTAATAATTGCCAGTGTTGCATTTGCTTTAACTGCTCTTTGGTAGTCCGCCCAGGCAGTCATGGCTTGCATGTGCCTGTCAGATTTTGCATGAAGTGCAAAACCGGCTTCATTGGATGTGGGATTTTTCCAATTTTTTTAATCCCACTGCGGAGTCAAAAACACTATCAGGGCAAGTGGGTGGGCTGATGTCGACACGCAAAGCAGAATGAGGAATCCAGGCTCTGGGAGTATTCAATCCAGGGGTGTATGCTGTACAAGGCAGCTCTACAACTTTGCTTTCTATTGCCCATTAATGTTTTGGAAAAGCAAAGGAAAACCGGTTGCACTGGCGTGTCCTGTTGGCCTCTACTGATATCTGTAAGACATAAAAATAATGATGTTAATAAAATATTTAAAAGATGTGATTCAACAAAAAATATCAATTATATTTTAAAGTGGGGGCGGCAGTAGCTCAGTGGGTAGAGTGGTCGTCTTTCAACCGGAAGGTAAGCGGTTCGATTCCCGCTTTTGATAAAAATGTCAGCTAAATAAATAAATGTAGTGAAGTGCTGACTTCAATTAATATTAATTTCATACAGATTAACATATGTTTTTTCAGCATTACTAACCTGATTGTCCATTGTTTTTTTGGGGGAGGGTATAGCCATCCTGTATCTGTGTCTGTAGTGTCTCCTGTGTCTGACTGTCATCTCCCTCATCTTGCTCTGAACTCTCACTACATTTCCATTATCTCCTTCCTGGGTGTCTGGCTCCTCTGTTTGCTCCTCTACGTCTGTACTAATCTTATCTTGGCCCCGGGGGGTGAAATACAACATTATATTGGGTTTTCTCTTCATTTTGGTAACTGAAGAGCAAAATAATAAAACGCGTCATGCAAGGACACAATACTTAAAAAAGCCCAATATACTGTACATAAAGAACCAATATGTTTACTATTGTGTTTATTTGCCGTTTCTCCTCAGCAATTAAACCTAGCATAAATTATATATGAAATGTCTACCACAAAGAATGTTTTACCTTTCGATTAAATTACAATTGTTTCCACTTACCTTTGATTCTGAAAGGGATCTGCTAATATTAACTTTGATTTTTTTTCCCCCACACCCGTGCTGTTTGATCGCACATTAATGCAAGAGTGGTTGGTTTATTTTTATTGGTGAGTTGTTGTTTGGTGGGGGTGCCACAAGGAGGACTAGACATCAAGCTTCAAGGGGACTGGCCCGTGTATAGAACCACTTATGAGTCACTTGCTTGGCGTTCGATTCTGAGGGAAACACGTTTAATGAGATAATTGGTGCTATTGTTTGATGTAACTGTTAAGTGTATTTTTTTTCATGGCATTCATTCGAAGCAGGATCTATGCGGTGCCACCTCATAGCACTTAGGCCCTACGCACAGTGCGTAATGTGTGTGGTGGGAGCGGCAACCCTGTTGCTAAATAGGGTGCTGGGGGAGCTCTTCTATGCTGGGGTAGCACTGGCTCACTATCTATATCACAGAGGACAAAAACTTCTTTGACAGTTTTGGTCACTCATCAGAAAACATCAGATTACCTTTTGGAGATAAAACATTTCCTTACAAGAAACTGTCTTATTCTAGGAGAGTAGTTCAGAGTCAACATTGTGTTTTTTTTTGCTTATGTCACATGCAAAAAGGAATGTCTTATAAACAATTAATCAATGTTTATGGGCCTGATCCTGTTTGTAATGATGCTATGGTTTGTAGATTTGTTAACTGGATACACACTAAAAAAATTGATGGGCAGGAATGGACCTAAAAAGGTACGAAGGTTTTGTCGCTCCAGCCGTACCCTAGAAGAGTACAACATTGTACCCTTGAAAACAGGTACTTTTTTGTACCTTCTTGTTTGTACCTGTAAAAGAACATTTCTGTACTTATGGAGACAAAAATGTACCTTTATGTCCTGGTCCAAAACTGTACCTATTCAGAATGGGTACCGAATGGGGTACAGCTGGGACTACATGCCATTTGGTACCTTTTTTATGAGGCAAAAAAATACCCGTAAATTCAGACAAAAATCTTTATTGGTTCAAATTCAACAGTTTACATCAACTCTAAAAAAAATTACAGTGCTCATAATATAATCCATTTTCAGTGAATTTCATTCGTATTGTGCAGTGCTTTGGAACATTAAACCTAACCTCAATTTACTACATTACTGTAAAAAACTCAAAAAATTATAATATATTATTACTATATTATTGACTTTATTTATCCTAATAAACAAATTAGCTTTGTACTTACTCCAGCGGGTGTCTTTAAAAACAGGTATTTGTTGAGTACATCCTCCACTGGCAGGTTGTCTCCAGGAGAATGTCTGTGCCGTGCGCTGTTTGACAGTGGACACATCTGGATGCACTTTCCAATACTCAGTTTTTAGCACACTCACATGGGCCTCAACAGTTGTTTAATCTTCCCCAACACATAGTGACAGAGACAGGAAAATGCTGTTAGTCTACACACTCATTGCATTCTAAGGTTCTCTGACTAAACGTATTGACTGAATCGACAATATGAAACCTGTACAGTCAATAGAAGACTATATGATACAGATATTATACATATTTAAATCTTTTTGTACTCCACTCAGATTACATCACATAAAAAGAGTATTAAAAAAATAAATTATGTATATGGAAATGCATTTCCAAATTTCCAGATACACACACACACACAAACACACATACAAAAAACACACACACATATACACACACAAAAAGCACACGCATACACACAAAAACACACACACACACACAAAAACACACGCACACAAAAACACACACACACAAAAAGCACACAAAGCACACACACACACACACACAAAAAGCGCACACACACATATATACACATATACATATACAGCCAGCGTGCGTGCTCTGTGTAGCACACACACACACACAAAAAGCACACAAACACACAAAAAAGCACACACAAACACAAAAAGCACACGCACAAAAACACACAAAAAAACATACACAAAAACACATACACAAAAACAAATGCACACATACACAAAAACACAAAAACAAATACACACACACACACACACACACACACACACACACACACACACACACACACACACACACACACACACACACACACACACACACACACAAAAACAGTACAGCTGCATGGAGATGGAAAAGAACAGTTACTTACAGGGTATTCTGACATCATAATTAAGGTAATAATTTAGATAATTTAGTTTGTAGTTTTGGGACTTTGTGACATGGTTCTTTGGCCTCCAGTTTTATCTGGACATCTTTGGGAAAGTTCGGAATGACGATCACAATAGGTAGTCTCTTGTGAGCTGGTTCTCCACTGCAATGCAACAAGATTAGGCTACATTACTGTTTTCTAACGTTTTGCCATAGAACAACAGACAGCAACAGTCTGTAGCCACACCGAGCAGTGGCTCAGTGGTAGAACAGTCATCCTATAACCGGAAGGTTGGCGGTTCGATTCCCGCTCACCCCAGTTTGTATTGTTGTTGTGTCCTTAGGTAAGACACGTAACCCACCTTTCCTCCAGTGTCTGTGGCACTGGTGATGAATGTGTGAGAATTTTTGGAGAGTTCAGAGAGTCTGTAGGCACAAAATGGCTGCCACGTCTCTACTTCCAGTGTGTGAAAAGTGCCTTGAAAAGCGCAATATAGATCTAATCCATTATTATTGTATGCAAGTCTGTGACAAATGTTTTACTTAACCAAATCTTTAAAAAAAAACACACCCTGTCACTGAACCCCATTTTTTCCACTTTCTTATAATAACAAAAACTTTATTTATTTCCCTATTTATTCAATTTTCGCTGGAAAGTTGCGCAGCTACACAGCAATGGCTAACCCTCCAGGCAGCAGTGAGGGTGAACCACAACGACATGTTAATCATAAAGAACACTTGCCTTTGATCAGTGGAAGGAAGAGGCTGTTGTAGACTGACAGTAGACTTTCACTGGCACTGGCTCAAATGTAACAACGGTCTCGCGTTCATTGTACTGTCGCACAAACTGTTGAAATTTGAGTTGCTCTTGAATAAAGAGGTATCCAACCATGGCTTCTGTCAGTCCACCATCCACTGTCTCTCCATCCACATCTTATCTAAGATACGATACGCACAAACGTGCACAAACAAACACAGACATTTGAATGTGATCAAACATGTACAAGATAATAAGAACTGCAAAATCTAAATAGTGGGGTGGGAATCTTTAGGCATTTCATGATTTCATTCAATTAAATTCAGAGGCCCACAATGCAAAACAGAATCATTGCATTGATGCATCTAAGCCATTACATTTTAGGCAACTACATATACGTTATAAGTCTGGGTTTTAACAGACTAGTTTTTTGTGCACTTATGCTTTTTGTACCTTGTGTTGTTAAAATTGCTTCCATTGTTTTCCTCACTTGTAAGTCGCATTGGATAAAAGTGTCTGCTAAATGACTAAATGTAAATGTAAAAGTAAGTCCAAACTGGACTGGACTAGATTTGGAAAACAAATCTGTTTATTTTTAGACTGATTATTTTAGTTTTAGTATTTGAAACTAGAAGCAGACTACAGAAATATCAAAGTATAGCCTTCATTTACAAGCCAAAATACAACATTGACTGTATGTACGGGGAGCTAATGACGTGAACGCTGTGCGCCTGGAGCAGAAGCATCTTAATACAGCTGTTTGTACTTCACTTCAACTTTGATTAAGTTGCACATGCTCGAATACTTCGATAGTTCGATATTAGAACAATAATCACCTTCACTGCGAAGGAGTACGCTCATTCGTTTGTTAGCTTTGTATTAGCCCCATCAAGCAAATTAAGCAGTAGGGGGCGGCAGTAGCTCAGTGGGTAGAGCAGTCGTCCTTCAACCGGAAGGTAGGTGGTTCTCCCCACAGTTCATACTGTCGTTGTGTCCTTGGGCAAGACACTTAACCCACCTTGCCTCCAGTGGCTGTAACCATAGACATAATATACGTAGACGCCTCATGACGTGCTGGAGCGTGATCCAGCGTCGCCGCCATATTGGGTGGGTCTCTCCACTCAACGCTAGCACCAGAGTCAATCGGAGTCAACGGAGAGCGAGCAATTATGCCCGTATTTTGTGCAGCTTACGGTTGCAATAACCGACGCAGTATTGATACCAGATTGCTATAAGACGGGAGTTGACAAAGCTCTGCAGCGAACACTTCAAGCCTGATGATTTTGACAGGACGAGTCAGATTGTCAGGCTTAGAGATGGTGCGACCCCATCTGTCTTCAACTTCCCATGTCATCTCCAAAGAGTAGGTGTATTTTACTCTACATGCTAACAGAGATGTCTATGATTCATATGTACATTTACATTTAGTCATTTAGCAGACGCTTTTATCCAAAGCGACTTACAAGTGAGGATAACAATGGAAGCAATTTTAACAACACAAGGTACAAAAAGCATAAGTGCACAAAAAACTAGTCGGTTTAAACCCAGCGCAGTATACAATGCTAAGGATAAGAGATTTTTTTTTTTTTTTAGAAAGGAATCGATAGAAAGGAAGTAGGACTCAGTGTTTGTCAGTCAGGTGTTGACGGAAGAGATGTGTTTTCAGGTGTTTTTAAAGATGGCTACAGAATCTGCTGATCTTGTAGCAGCAGGTAGATCATTCCACCAATGTGGAACAGATCCAGAGAAGGTGCGTGAGAGTGATTTTGTACCTTTTTGGGGCGGTACCACCAGGCGTTGTTCATTTGCAGAGCGCAGGGATCTGGTAGGAACGTAGGTCTGTATTAGTGAGTGGAGATATGGGGTGCAGAACCAGTGGTGGTCTTGTAGGCCAAGAGCATAGCTTTGAACTTGATGCCGGGAGCCAGTGTAACCTAATGAATAGAGGAGATCGTGCGCTCTCTTCGGTTCATTAAAGACCACTCTTGCTGCTGCATTCTGGATCAGCTGCAGAGGTTTGGTTGTGCAGGCGGGGAGTCCAGCCAGTAGAGCATTGCAATAGTCCAGTTTGGACAAGACAAGAGCCTGGACTAGAATTTGCGTGGAGTGCTCTGATAGGAAAGGTCTAATTTTTCTAATGTTGTAGAGGATGAATCTACAGGACCGGGTGGTGCTGGCGACATGACTTGTGAAGTTTAGCTGATCATCAATTACCACTCCCAGATTTCTGGCAGTGCTGGACGGTGTAATGGTTGATGGGCCTAGTTGAATGGAGAGGTTGTGGTGGGTCTTTGGATGGGCCGGAATCACAAGCAGTTCTGTTTTGCAAGGTTCAGCTGCAGGTGATGGTCCTTCATCCAAAGTGAGATGTCGCTCAGACATGCCGAGGCGCGAGCAGAGACCGTCGGATCGTCAGGATGAAATGACAGGTGGAGTTGAGTGTCATCTGCATAGCAGTGATAGGAAAAGCCATGCTTCCGGATGACAGAGCCAAGGGATGTCATGTATATGGAAAAGAGTAGCGGTCCGAGCACTGAGCCCTGTGGCACCCCTGTATTGAGATGTTGGGACTCAGAGACCTCATTTCTCCAGGATACTCTGAATGACCTATCCGAGAGGTAAGACTTGAACCATTGCAACGCCATTCCAGAGACACCCATCGCCCTGAGAGAGGACAGGAGGATGTGATGATTAACAGTGTCAAAAGCAGCAGATCCAGTAAGATGAGTACAGATGACTTGGATGTTGCCTTTGCCAGTCTCAGAGCTTCGATGACTGAGAGCAGGGCAGTTTCGGTGGAATGACCGCTCTTGAACCCAGACTGGTTCTGGTCCAGGAGGTTGTTCCGTGTGAGAAAGGATGAGAGCTGAGTAAACACAACTCGCTCCAGAGCTTTGGCAATGAAGGGAAGGAGGGAAACCGGTCTGTAGTTTTCAAGCAGAGTAGGGTTAAGAGTGGGTTTCTTCAGTAGTGGTGTGATGCGGGCCTCTTTGAAAGCTGTGGGGAAGGACCCAGTGGAAAGAGATGAGTTGATGATGTGGGTGAGAGCAGGCACGACAGATGGAGACAGGCACGACAGATGGATATGTAAAACAAAAACGGTAAAACGGTTAGATATTTCTGCATGTATTAGTGATGTATTGTGTATTAAAATACACTGTGGGATACTAAAACCTTTTCAAGTGTTTTTAATGAAGTTGTTTTTAAGTATTATGTTTATTATATTTTAGCCTGTAGTGACAAGGAACACACAAACTTCAAGGAAAGCTGAAGAGAGCCTACCACCAGTGGACCTTTCTCAGCATTTTCCTGAAAGTGAACCTCAGCCCAATGATGTGAGTATTTGTAGGCTATTTGATATGTCCCATACAGCTGTGAGCATCATGGCTGTGGTCATATCAAAATATCTCCCTTGCTTTCTGCAACTCTTTTCAGAAATACTCATACACTTATATGTGAATGAGTATATGTTATAAATAAATAAATACACACGTGAACAAATACACACCTTCTTTCACTCACATTCTCTCATACACGCACCCTTTCTCTCTTTCCCATACTCATGATGCTGGCAGTGATATTACGGGTAAGAAATTAAGAATGTGTGCCTGCACATATGCACCAAACAACTGTGAGTGGTATGATATGAACATCACTGAAAATATTTTCATCCTTCTTTCTACTAGGTCCACTCCTATGCATTGCCCAATTCTCCTACTCGTCTAAAGGCCAGACTCAGTGAAGCTTTGGCTAGAGTGGAGAGTCTAGAGCGGGAGAAGCAAAATACAAAGACCAGAGAACGGAGAGCAAAGAAAACTGTAAAGAGTCTTCTGGAAGATCTGAAGGAAAAGAACCCTTATAAATGAGGAGTTGAATGAAAGGCTTGGCTTCCATTCTGGTAAAAATAAATTGATAATACCACCTTGAATTGTATATTGTTTACACTCTTTGTCCGACTTTACAAAGGTATTATTTCAAGGGAACTTTCTAACTAGTCTGTCTAACTAGTTTAACTGAATTTCAGATCTTCAGGTAGACCTCTTTTCAAAGCGGGGCCATGAATACACCAAAGACCAGAGAGAGTTTGCCCTCACACTGCACCTCCATGGTCCGAAAGCCTACAGTTACCTGAGGGATTCTCTGCATCTTCCCCTGCCACATTCACATACATTGCAACGGTGTAGTACATGTTTTTTTATTACACTTTTGTGTGTGTGTGTGTGTGTGTGTGTGTGTGTGTGTGTGTGTGTGTGTGTGTGTGTGTGTGTGTGTGTGTGTGTGTGTGTGTGTGCGTGAGAAATAAATTCAAATGAACAATCAAACTTGTTTCTTTATAAAAAGTATAAAATTCATTCATTTATCAATATGCCATAGTCTACCATATGTCTTAGTTAAACCTCGTAATACAAAGTATTTCTACATGAAAGTAGAATTTTTCAATGTGTGACAGCGTCCTGTATCATAGCTAAGTCTCTGCCGTTTGTAACAAACCAAACCGTGTGAAAATCCGGTAAAAACTCGGGGAGTTATGATCATTGTAGTTGAGGACTACACCTTCCTCAGTAGAAATAAATGCGGGGGGCGGAGCATTGGAGACCCATCCAAGATGGCGCCGCGCTGATACGTCCGCTCCAATAGGCAGCGTCAGTCTATGAGGCGTCTACGTATATTATGTCTATGGCTGTAACACTGGTAATTACATTAGAACAATGTAAGTCGCTTTGGATAAAAGCGTCAGCTAAATTAATGAATAAGTAATCCCCGGCTCTTCCCTTCCCCCGTAATATGCGATGACCTGTCTGAGCTCAGGGAAAGTGGGTGGATAGGCTAGTCATAACATTTTGAAGGATATAAAACATGGAGCTAATTGCTCATTTGTGGAAAGGAAAATTTATGTAAAACACTACAGTCTATGCAGTGAGCGTCCTAACCACCTAACCATGTAAAAAGATGTAGTGTCAAATGGACTACTTACATTGTATGTGGAAATATTGGTGCTACAACTGACTGCTACATAACTTTTACATATAACCACGCCATATTCTTACAGTTATTTACAGAGCCCCTCTGGTCACACTTTGTCAAAAAAAAAAAATATATAACTAACTCGTGGCCTCAAGATAAGCTAACTCGTGGCCTCAAGATAAGCTATTTATAACGCGCCTTTCTGGACACTCAAGGTCGCCTTACAACATTAGTAAAAATACAATGGCACATAATTAAAAACAATTAAAATCAAGTTTAAAAAAAACGACAAGAAAAACATCAACAATTACATATATTGATGACAGGACAGTCAGTTATGAAGGGAGTGAGTAGGCCAGTCTGAACAGATGTGTTTTGAGTTTTGATATGAAATGTGGCAGTGTGTCTGTGTTGCGGAGGTCAGAGGGGAGAGAGTTCCAAAGCTGGGGAGCAGAGCGGCTGAAGGCTCTACTCCCCATGGTTACAAGACGGGCAGGAGGGACTGAGAGCCGTAGAGAGGAGGAGGAGCGTAGGGAGCGGGCAGGGGTGGAAATGTGGAGGAGCTCAAATAGATATTGAGGTGCAAGGTTGTGTATGGCTTTAAATGTGAGGAGCATTATTTTATAGTTGATGCGATATGTGATGGGGAGCCAGTGGAGCCGTTGCAGGACGGGTGTGATGTGATTGGTGGAGGGGGTACGTGTGATTATGCTGGCAGCTGAGTTCTGGACCAGTTGAAGTTTATGAAGGGTTTTTTGAGGGAGACCAAACAGAAGGCAGTTGCAGTAATCCAGGCGGGAGGTGATGAGGCTGTGCACAAGGACGGCAGTAGAGTGAGGGGTGAGGGAGGGGCGGAGGCGGTGGATGTTGCGGAGGTGAAAGTAGGCAGAGCGGATGACATTATTGATGTGGGCAGTGTAGGAGAATGTGCTGTTGAGGATGACACCCAGACTCTTTACCTGAGGGGAGGGGGTGATGGTGGAGTTTTCAAAAGTAATGGAGAAATTATTGATTTTGTTTAGGGTGTTTTTGGTGCCTATTAAGAGCAGTTCAGTTTTATCACTGTTTAGTTTGAGGAAGTTTGTGGTGAACCAGGATTTAATTTCAGAGAGACAGTTGATTAGGGAGGAGGGTGAGAGTGAAGAATTTGGTTTGTTTGAGAGGTAGAGCTGGGTGTCATCAGCGTAGCAGTGGAAGTCAATGTGATGTTTTCGAAAGATGTTACCAAGGGGGAAATGGTAGATGATGAACAGTAGGGGCCCTAGTACCGAGCCCTGAGGTACACCTGTGGTGATGGGGACAGGATGGCAGGTGAAGGATTTGAGCTGGATGAACTGAGTGCGTTCTGAGAGGTAGGAGTGGAACCAAGTGAGGGCTGTATCTGTGATGCCGACAGAGGAGAGTCTGTGCAGAAGGATGGAGTGTGAGATGTATCAAAGGCTGCAGTTCGATCGAGCAGAAGGCGGATGGAGAGTGAGCCGGAGTCAGCAGAGAGGAGAAGGTCATTAGTTATTTTAAGGAGGGCAGTTTCAGTGCTGTGGAGGGGTCGGAAGCCAGATTCATAAAGATTATTGGAAGATAAGTGGGTGTGAATTTGAGCAGCAACAGTTTTTTCCAGAATTTTGGTGATGAAAGGAAGATTAGAGATAGGGCGAAAGTTATTAAGATTGGTGTGATCTGAACCAGGTTTTTTTGAGTATCGGAGTGACAGCAGCAGTTTTGAGAGAGGAGGGAACAGATCCAGAGGAGAGGGAGGCGTGAATAATGTTAGTGATGAGAGGGGACAGAGAAGGTAATGTGGCTTTGACGAGGATAGTTGGGAGTGGGTCCAATTTGCAGGAGGCGGATTTAGATTTTTGAATTTGAGTTGGAATTTGGTTAACAGAGGGAAGGGAGAATGTGGAAAATGAATGGATCGAGGCAGATGGAATAGGGGTAGGTGAGTAAGGGGCAGAAGGGGGGTGAGTTGCTGGTGAATGTTATGATTTTTTTAAATAAAAAATGAGGCAAGTTTATTACAAAAATCTGAGGAGTAAAGGTGAGGGGGAAAAAATACCTTGTTGAATTGACACAATAAAATGGTGGAAACTGGTTGCACACAAGTCATTTGGTTAGAAGCTACATGATAAAAATTGTGTTATGTCAACATAAAGTACTTAAACTTAAATTGACACAATTTGTTTATGTAGAGCAAACTACTGAATGTACTGAAATGTGTAAAATCGACATAATTGTACATCTTTAATTATGTTAATTTAACATAATTAATAAAAATCAAAGCTACACAAATTAGTTTCTTCAAATATACCTGAAGCCCAATATATTGCCCAATTTACTATAATTACATAAAATATACATGCAAATATAGAGCATAACAAACACACGATTTCAAGACCATTCAGCCTTTATTTGAGCCATAAAGGTTTAACAAAGTGCCAACAATCACAATCTTGGAGAATACTGAATGCACTATAGTATTAACAGTAATACAAGTAATTAACAGTGTACATTGCAAAACAAATTATTGCTGCTGAGAAATTTTGCAATAAATCTGGCGACATTACAAAATGGACAAAACAGATCCCAGGCCATTAATCCCACCAGAACATTTGAACATTCTCAGATTGGCTCATACACTTAATGGTATTAGTATTTTTTAAACATGTAAAATGCAATTTAAAATGCTTGCATCTAACCATACTGGAACTTGTTACATTCAAACTGCAAACTATCTTTCAAGTAGAAAAACAGATGTTGGTTTAGAGGATCAAACAGTATCAGTAAATAACAATGTAGGAGTATAATCCACACTATACAACAGCATCACTGAAACAAACTGTCAATTTCAAACCACAAGTCCTGCTCATTTTTTGGTCAAACACATTTTGTGTAAAGTCACTGGTACATTTTTGTTTTCAGGGATTGAGCCTTTTTTGAAAGCTCTGTTGCCTCCATTATTATTTTTTGTATAACTTCTAAGGTGTAGCGAAGTTTGGATGGATTTAGGTTTAGGGCGTAGAAGAGACCCAAAAGCATTGCAGAGGCTAGAGCGACATTGTCCAAGTCACGAAGGACAATCTCACCTTCAAGAATAATGCCTACATCGGAATACTCCAACATGGGATCTTTGGTGACGTAGATCCCTACAGTAGTTTCTTCTATGGCTCTTAGGGTTTCCTCAGTCATGTCCTACTGGGATTGAGCACATTACATATGCATTAATTATATATATATATATATATATATATATATATATATATATATATATATATATATATATATATATAACATTGAATATGAAAACTCTCAAAATGGCTTTGCACACTTACTTTATGCTCTTGCACTAGTGCCTCATAGTCTTCATTAAGGTGTATGCAGAGCCCCTTTATGATTGTCTCTCTCACAGCATCAGTGTCATTCTAAGGAAATAAATAAGAAGTTAAGATGAAGCCAGTAATACATTTTTATACTGCAAAAGTAAAGTCACTTTTCAGTGTGGGTCTGACTTTTTAAGAGTTGAGATTCACCTATTGTTAAAACATTGAATGGCAGATGTAATTTATGTTGTGACATGCAACAACCACAGGATGTGTCTTCTGACATGGGTGTTTAAGAAAAACTACTCACTGCATCAGCTGGCAACAAGTTTTTTTGCTTGCCTATTTAGCCTTTTTAGAATTTTGTGCTTTGTGCAATTGAGTAAATTGGCTCTGTAATGTCACTTGCGGATCAATAAAGTCTAAAATGTATTAACCATATCAAATTAGTAAGAAAAACAAACTGTTCATAGATTAAGAAATGTGACTGGGCGCCAATTTTAGAACCACTGCATAGCATTGAACCAACCATAACAGTTACTAAAAAAAAAAGTTATGCAACTAAAACCCATAAATGGTGGTTGGGTACTGACAGGGATCTCAGCAACCAGATCCTTGAGCTTTTTGCCATGTTGACTTGAGTTCTTTCCAAAAACCTTTAAAAGATTGGGTGTAAGCAGGTCCACTTGCGACAGGAAACGTGATTGAAGAGGCAAAGTGCTTACGCGTTTGAACACCGCATTTAACTGGAAAGATACATTTACAACACATTACACAGCTGAAATGAAACACAAATAAAATTACAAAACAACTTCACTTGCCTCCATGGGAGTGAAGAGTGCAGGCCACCTCTCTAGCAGCTCATGGACCATATTAGCCTCCCGGATCACTTCCTGTCTTCTTAAGGCAAAGGTCTTCTCCATCTTGACTTTAATGGTGTCTCTGTTTAAAAGCAGGAGTGATTGCTGTCAAAATTTCAGATTATGATAGTGAGTAGGAAGAGTGTGTTCTGCTCTTCTGACTTAAATACATACTACATTAACTACACTAACTACTACATACTACATTAACTACATATGTTTGTTTTAAAATTACAGTCAAGAAAACACACAAGTAACAAGCTGGTTTTTCTTTAAATGTGCATTGATATGAGACCAAAAATCTTTTTCAGATGCTAAATCTTTACAAGGGCACTAATGGCAATTAAATAAACAATGTTGTGACTGATATGGTCTGGATTCGATCACATGCCATCTACACAAATTAATTTTAAGGGCATTCCAAGTTCTGAAAGTGCATGGAGAATTTGAATAGATACAAGGGAAACGATTGTTGCTGCTATTATGTCTATGTCTTACTCTTTAGTGTCTTAATATCTGGGACCTACCAGACAAGACTGTAGAGCAGTGTTTTTGTAAGGTCACATTTATATGTGGACCAACAGTCACTGAAAAAAAAAAAAGTTTTTTAATATTTAGATATTTAGTGTCAAATTCATTAAAACTAAGTAATGACACACCACATCAATTTAGGGGCACTGAAAAGAGCTGACCCAAGATTTCAGCAAAGTTGTCACAATCTATAAAAACAAAGCAAAGAACAAAGGACAAAGCAGAACACGCGTTTATAAGAGGGAAAGACTTGGAAAAACTGTAATTAACATTAGCACTGTTAATAGCTAACCTAGTGTGGCGGTGCGAGTAGGTTTTGTGTATGGTTTAACAGAAAATAAGATGGAATGTGAATTCAACTACGCCACCTGGGGGTTTGAACCAGGAACTATTGTAAGCATCGGAAGTTGTGGAAAGAAAAAGGACACACAGGTCAATATCTGATTTAAAAAGGACAGAGACGTGTTTCACAAATCAAAAACCAAATCATTTATTAAAATAGATTTAGAATTATTACTCAAGAAAACTGTAAATAAGAAGAAAACCAATTATCCAAAAATACTTTTATTTTATAAGACTATACTAAAACAAAACAAGTTAAAACAGGCCTAATTCTAAAATGGTTAAAGAAATGGAGACTATCAAAAGGTTAAACAAAAGCTAGCTAGCTGGGGCCGCCAGTGGTAAGCAGACTACTTTAAGGAGGTGCCCAGGGGTGCCACCTTATACTCACCTTGGTGGACACAAACACGGCAAAGACAAGGTGCAAACTAAACTTGTGACCCAGTGCACTAACTCGCATGCATAGGTGGGGAGACCTCACCCATGTGCCTAGCTCAACCACCAGGGCAACTCCCAGCGTCACTAGAAAATATAAGAAACACGTTAACCACAGGGCAAACCAGTTACAACACAACTACAATACACACAACAGTAACAAAATTAAAGCAAATAAGGCAAACTGCAACCAACCAAACAATGTTTTCCAAACTAGGACAAAATGAAAACCAAAATGAGATAACACAGGCAGAAACTAACAAAAACAAACACAACAAACAGAAACAGGCTAGCAACCACCCTGACAGTTAATATGAAGCTTAAACCAGAGCACATGGCACCCAAACTGCAGAAAACCCAGCAGCAGAGCAGAAAACCCAGCAGCAGAGCCGAAGCAGTAGCAGAGTCTGGGCTCAGCCATTTTAAAACAGGTGCTTTAAATAGTTTCCTAATGAGGGGCTGGCCAAAGGTGGAGCTAAGAGGAGTACTTCAGGTGCCCTGGTACTTTACACCACTACACTAGCAAACTAGCAACGCCATGACAGAATTAGCTAGTCATTTTAAACTTTTTACAATTAAAATGCTACACTGCCTAATATTTGACATATTGAATAACATAAATTAATCACAAAACTTTAAAACCACGAACAAACAAAGAACAACAATTTTGTACTAACAGTTATGGTTACCCCATACATTGTTTAAAATATTGGTTAAAATTCCAGCGCAAATAAACTTTCGTCAACTTCTAAACTACTGGGACATTTTTCCATTACCTTCATTCTATCATGTAGTGAAACCATTAAAAAAAGATTCACACGCCTCTGTACTTACCAAAGTTGCTGCTATTACTGCTCTCCTTTTGGCGGTCACGGTCTTTCCTCTTCCCACAATGCATTGCGCCAGGCAGCTATCGGCAGGAAAATCTATAGCATCAACAGCATTGCTCCATCCAACACACACCAAACGTGTTACTGCTTTATTTTCGGTGTTTAGTGTAGGTTCAACCCAATGTTAACACGCTTTAACATAGATCACATAATAATAGCGTCAAAGTTGCAAAATACAATTTAATAAATTTAACAGAGGGCTGTTCCCCTTTTTTTCAGTGTGTTAGTAATAGATCAAGAGTGAAGCCTCTTCTAAATCTGGTAAGAAGACAACTCTCCTGTAAAAAATAGTTTCACGTTTGTCTTTGTTATCTAAGATGTGGGACGTGATCAATGGTCTCAGAGTGAGAGATGTTGATTTTGAAGCCAAAATGAAGTTTGAAGTTTCTCCTCTCTCCAGAAGACATGCCTTCATGTTTTCAGTAAGTCCGTTCAAAAGTTAGTTGTGCAGTTCTTGGAATGTGTCTGTTATGTAGGAATTTAAAACAAACTTTTCATTGCTCTACAACAGACATCCAAAAGTCCTCATCCTGGCTCAGACCTTTGCCAGGACCCTGGCTGATCGGCACCTGGAGACCCCCCGGACTAGATGGCTGAACCCAAGGGAGTTTGGGATGGATGTGGCTCCTAAGGTCTTCCAGGGCCTCTGGTTGCCCCCATCTAACGCCTTCCTGAACATGCCTTCCCAACAGAAGAACATAGCGGCGATTGGCCTTACCCAGTCTGTGGTAGACCGTGTCTCCAAAATCTTGCCCACAATGGACCAGCAGGTCCCCTTCTCCCGCTCTGTACGAGACCAAATGGTCCTGACTGTCCTTGAGAGGATCAGCAAGCTGTACCAAGGGCACAGCCTAGACAAGAGGCTGCTTCTCAATTTGCTCACAAACATCACGACTGTAACAGGAGAAGTTGTGTGCCAAATGTTTGAGACAACTACTGCTCCTCTGCGTCAAAGTGAAGATCTTCCTGTTGTCTGCCAAGAAGCTCCCACCAACCAGGAGCCAACTTCTTACCCAGGGCCAAACAATACTGCTCAACTGTTAGATGAGAAAGAGCCTGCCAAAAAACCAGCCTCTGTTACCCCGCCTCCCAGCGATGATCCTCCTGCTGTCTCCGTCTCCCAAGAGGCTTTAACACCTGTCTGCCTGATCCCACTGAGCTACCGACTGAACCTCCCACTGAACCTCTTGTCACAACACAGCCTGCTAACATCTTCAAACAGTCTTTCTCAAACCAACTTTCTTCTTCAGTGGATGAAAACACAAACACAGGATTCTAAAACTACATTTACTGTACTTACTTAACTTGCAATAAAATTGTAAAACTTAATTTGCTGGGTAGCTTTTATTTCGGTTTGATATGGTAAATATGGCATAATGATATACTTTGTGGGTGTAAAAACTTTTCATTGACACGCAATGGTCAGCAACTGAGATATTTGAGGGGATGCACAATTGTGCATTGTACATTTTTGTGTTGAATTTATAAATGCTGTTTTAAAAAAAACGGATGAAAATTGATGCTATTTAGAAAAAAATAAATGATATGCAAAGTCCTACTATGTGTTTTTGCTCAGCGTTCCAGGCTGTATGTTTCAATAACAGGCAAGGCAAGGCCTTCCAGTATCTGTACTTTACTAAGTATTTCCATTAAGGGATACTTTTTACTTTAACTTCACTACATTTCAACGTCAAATATCTTACTTTTTACTCAATTACATTTTGCAAAATTAGTCGTTCCTTGTGTTGCCATTAAAAATCTTTGTAGAAGAAGACCTCAAAGACGCGTCTCAGTGGGAGTGTCAGGACCGGCTCAATAGAAGCCTCCTTCTCTACGCGCGAGCTGATAAACATGAAAATAACAAATAAAAAATACACCTGTGATGAAGCTTTGGTATTAGTAATGGCTGACTCTGAAGGGGATGTTGGGAAGTGAAGCCGTGAGCGCGTAGCACCTGCAGCTTTACCTTTAGCACAGGTGATAGAAGCCGGGGTGGGTGTACTGCCGTGGCCGCGGTACTGACAGGGAGTTTGGGAATAATGCGGCTTCTATTGACAGCTGTTTGGGACAAATACGTGTTGTTCATCCTGACACTTTACCCAGTAAACATAGTCAGCGAGAATGCGCTAATCAAAGCAGCGGTCGTAATAAAAGTGATGGCTGTGTGCTGTGCTTTATGAGAGGTCCCACACTCTAAAAAACTACTAACTATGCCACATGGATGGATAAGAAAAGATAAAGCAACTGCAACCACACACATACAGTACATGTGTATATTTCTCATAACTATTTGCATACGTTTTACTAGTTATGGTATAATAGAAGTTGTAGTTATTCTTTATTTTGGTAATGTTGCTTTTACAAATTACTGTTATAATTTTTTTTTTTTTCAGAATAAGAAAAAAAAACTATTATATGTTCATTAGTGTGTATGTACTGTAAATAACATAACCGCCAATATATAATGTCATGGTATGCAAATTATATGCAAATTAGATGCTTAAAATTTATTTACTTATATACTTTGGGTCATACCTGACATTTTTCTAGTTTAGAGTAGGACTCTATCTCTTATCATTTTCAAACCACAGCCTTTTGAAATGTGGATCTCAAAAATCTGTATTTTTTAAAATAAACCCTGGCGTCTAAAGGGGACAAGAGGCTGACAAAAATTATATGGGCATTATAGCCATAATAAATGATAGTACTTGGATACTTAAGTACATTTGAAGGCAAATACTTTTGTACTTTTACTCAAGTGAAAGTTAAAAGGGAGTACTTTTACTTTTACTGAAGTAATATTTTACCTAGTGTATCTGTACTTTAACTCAAGTACTTGATTTGTGTACTTTGTCCACCACTGCTCTGCTTCAAAGGAATAAAAGACAATTTACAAGACTTAGATTAAGAAACATAAGAAAAATTGCAGTGCAGATAAAAAAAACACTTTATGGTGTAATGTAGCCAGAGCTAAAGAGGAAGGTTTTTAACCTCCCCTTGAACATTGTTAAAGTTGAGGCTAATTCAGGCTAAATTCAACATTTGAATTTAGCAGTTGATCATGTGATGCACTTGATCGTAGGCTCCAGGGACCATGAAATGCTTGGTTTTCACCGAACACATAGTCATATCTTATTGTATCGATATCGAGATATCTGGCATGAAAATCGAGATATGAAATTTTGTCCATATCGTTCAGCCCTAGTATGTGTGTACTTCTGAGATAATTTCAGCTTAAAAAAAAAATTGGCATGCCTAATTTAACTACACACAAACATTTTAGACAAAGCACCTTCAAATTCTTTTCAATTTCAAATTTGTGATCTTCCATTTAATTGCGTTAGACCTGTAAATGCACATTGACAATAATTAATAGTCACATTTACATTTAGATTTAAAAATGTAAACAGCTTTCTTAATTTCACTGGAATCGCTGTAATTTTAATCCCTTTTAATCAACACCAAACCTCAAAATTCAGTCCTCTGATGAGTTACTGCTGCATATAGGGAGAATATTAAATATCTTGCAACAAAGAATGTAATTATTTATGCTACTATGCTGGTTGCCAACTGCTTGCTCAGGGAATAGAACTGAGAAAAGTCCATGTTGTATAAAATAAGGTTAGTGAGCATCATAAGTGAGAGATTCATTTGAAGGTTACATCTTTGATCTGAATTTTCACAAGGAAGTAACCATGAAATCACAATTACTGTTATTAACGCCTGAGTGAACATTAAAATATGTGTGGATTTAAAATGAAGGGGGGAAGCACTAAGCGTTTTGTGTTTCCGACCCAGCGCTACCTGTCTGTGGTCGATTTCATCTCCAGAAAAGAATCCCACAGATTTGTGCCAGCAACCGTCAGACCTGGACAAAACGGTCTCATTAGTGAGCCGCGACCACTGACTTCAAAGTATCTCAGTAGTATACAAGATAAAACATTGTCCTTTTATATTTAGTTATTATTTTAATGTTTAAAGGAAAATATGATTGGCAGCAATATTGACCGATGGATGTCCACAATTAATCTGATGCTGGAAGCATGTCAGTGTCTCGCATACACAATTGAGAAAAGAGTGGTGGAAAATTGACTTTGTATCTCATTGGTTGGTGGTGCTGTAATCTGCATATTAGTACTTTGAACCGGAAAGCTCTATGTATTGTCTGTGTTTTGATTTTTGAGATCTACCAAACGAGTACCAGAGATTGAGACTGGTCAGTCGCAATGGGCAAGTTGGAGACCACTGTATGAATTTGAATCTGCAGCCAAAGTATCTTTCAACATCCACTAACTGGATGCAGAATGTCCCTACAATACAATTTTTGTGAAACCTAAAACCTCAGAGTAGCTGAGTAGCTGTTAGGGCGCCGAAAGCAAGACCCCAAAGCAGACACAGACGTAGTAAAAAAAAGCGGGGCGACAGTAGCTCAGTGGTAGAGCGGTCGTCTTTCAACCGGAAGGTAGGCGGTTCGATTCCCACTCTCCCCACAGTTCATACTGTCGTTGTGTCCTTGGGCAAGACACTTAACCCACCTTGCCTCCAGTGACTGTAACACTGGTAATGTAATGTAAGTCGCTTTGGATAAAAGCGTCTGCTAAATGAATAAATGTAAAATGTAAAAATGAGAAGATAGTTTATTGTGCATGGAAGGAGATGAAGGATCGGGTGTGGTCGTAGCGTGGCAAAGTCCTGATAAAAGAGTGCGCAGGCAGGCATTAATATTTCTATTACATTCATAAACACTACATAGCGATGAGTGGAGGACAACTTGGGGTTTTTATACTGGGTTTGATGAGGAGATGAGATACAGACTAGGGACACAAGACAACACACATTGGGTAAACCATAACAGGACCCCCACTTACTTTCCACTTGTAGTGGTAGGTCTCGGGAGGATAGCCACACCTTCTGACCAGGTAAGTATGCTGGAGCAGGGGTACGTATGCTGGAGCAGGGGTACGTTTGCGGTACGCACTCCGTTGACTCCGGGCAGCGGAGCGATCCAGAGCAGCACGAACTGCATGCCATATGCTTCGACAACGGCGAAGGTGACATTGAACAGAACAAAACCGCCACCTCTTCTTCCTGAGTAGGGAACAGAGGTGGTTGGAACCCCAATGAAGCCATGAAGAGGGACATACCGGTAGCTGAGCTTGTCATGGAGTTTTGGGCATACTCCACCCATGGGAGAAAAGAGGACCAGTCTGAAGGATGGCGCGCTGTTACACAACGGAGGGCTGTCTCCAGGCTCTGGTTCGCTCGTTCCGTTTAGCCATTAGACTGTGGGTGGAAACCAGATGAGAGGCTGGCCGAGGCTCCCAGGGCTCGACAGAATGCCTTCCACACCTGAGATGAGAACTGGGGCCCCCGATCTGAGACTATATCGGTGGGTATCCCGTGTAGCCTGAAGACATGTTGGACCAGGATGTTCGCGGTCTCTAGAGCTGATGGGAGCTTTAGAAAATTGGTCAACAACAGTCAGTATAACAGTATTACCTTCTGACTGTGGTAATCCTGTAACAAAATCCACCGCTATGTGGGACCAGGGGCGAGGGGCACAGGGAGAGGGTGCAATAATCCTGCAGGTGGGGTGTGTGACGATTTACTGCGGGCGCATACGTCACAGACAGAGACAAATTCCCGGGAACCGGGACAGAGCATCGGGTTTGAAATTCTTAGATCCAGGCCGGTAGGTGAGGGTAAAATCAAATCTTCCTAAAAACAGAGCCCAGTGTGCTTGGCGTGAGTTGAGTCTCTGGGCTGAGCGGAGATAAGCTAAGTTCTAATGATCTGTCCAGATGACAAAAGGACTTTAAGCCCCCTCCAGCCAATGTCTCCATTCTTGGAGGGCCAAGACAACTGCCAATAGCTCCCGGTTTCCAACGTCATAATTTCTTTCTGCATCAGACAGGCTTCTGGAAAAGAAAGCACATGGATGCAACTTGTTTCAGGAGAGCGCTGTGAAAGAACCGCTCCCACTCCACAATGAATTAGCGTGTGGGATTAGGATGAACAAGAACCGGGGCCGTGGTGAACAAAACCTTGAGCTGCTCGAAGGCACCTTGAGCTTCCGTGGTCCAGGCAAACGGCGAAAGAGTAGACGTCAGCTGGGTGAGTGGAGAAGCCACTCCACTGTAATTCTGGATGAATCTCCTGTAAAAAATTGGCAAAGCCTAAAAAACGTTGCAATTGCTTACGGTTCGTAGGAATGGGCCAGTCAACCACAGCTTGGATCTTGGCAGGATCAGCTTCCAGACTTCCCTGTGTGATGATGGAGCCGAGGAAGCTGACCCTAGAGACGTGGAACTCACTTTTTTCGGCTTTTACGAAAAGTTTATTTTACAACAGTCTTTGTAAGACCAGGCGAACATGCTGGGTGCGTTCCTGGAGGTTGCGAGAAAAAAAATCAAAATGTCATCCAGGTATACAAAAATGAATTTATTGAGCATGTCCCTCAACACATCATTAATCAGGGCCTGGAAGACTGCAGGAGCATTTGTAAGTCCGAATGGCATAACTTGGTATTCGAAATGTCCCAGTGCGGTGTTAAATGCCCTCTTCCATTCGTCCCCTTCTCTGATTCTGACCAAGTGATAAGCGTGATAACCTGAAGGCATATTGAGCAACTGAATCTTGCCCTTGTTTTAAGGAGAACAACCGTTGACTAGTTTCCTATTTCTGAATGGGGTGATCAAAAATACGCTTCATTCCATCAGTGAATAATGAATATGATTGACAAAGGGGGAATTTCTTCCTCCAAACTCCAGCAGCCCACTCCAATGCTTCTCCCGTCAGTAGTCCTATTATGTAGGCAATCCAGGCTTTTTCAGAGCTATAGGTTTGTGGCTGCAGTTCAAAAACAAGTTCACATTTTAACAAAAATCACCAGAGTAGGGTTGTGGGGTTGGAATGAATGGCTCACGTGGGGACAGAATTTGTCCGGGTTGCTGACTCACTGCGGGCAGCTCTGGTACTGCATGACTGGTATCTCCAGAGTTTGTGCTGGTTGTAGCAAGCTGGGTCATGACCTGGATTTAATCCTTGCTCATGGTGTCCAATGGTTTCCCCTGCTGTGCAAGGGCCTTACAAAATGCTTCTGAGTCCGCGGGGTCCATTTCTGGCCAGATTATTCTGTTAGGGCGCCGAAAGCAAGACCTCAAAGCAGACACAGACGTAGTGAAAAGGCAGGCAGGCAGGCAGGCGAGACTGGAGAGAAAAAAACACAAATTAGTTTAGAAATTAATTTCCAAGCAAAAAACTTCTCAAGATCAAAATAGTTTGGCCGTAGATTTCTACCACTGAGTAGACGTAATCTGGCGATGAGTGGAGGACAACTTGGGGAGATGAGATACAGATTCTGCGCCACGCCCACCAGCTTAACCCACAAAATACATGACCACACGAGGGAGACAAAGACTAGGGACACAAGACAACACACACTGGGTAAACCATAACAGGAGCACTGACAACTCTCTGAACATCTATCGCTCACACCTCCTCTTTTCCTCCAGAGTCCTTTATCAGTGTGACTAACCCTACTTTTTACAAAAAGTGTCTTGTTATCTCTGGCTTTGCATCTTGGGACACCTCCTCTGGTTGGGATGGAGGTAAGAGAATTAGCTAAAGAATTTGTATTTTTCTGCCAATGTTAATAAACTGGAAAATCAAGCTACACATTTTTCAATGGTTAATAAAAAAATAGCTTTGTAACTTTATAAACTAACTCAGTTTGTAAAAATGTTTAATTAGCAATTAGCAAAAAATAAATTCTATTTTCTTTTTTTTAAGAATTACAGTTACAACATTTTGTACGGAAGGAGGTTTCTACAGAAAAGGATTAGGGCCACTGCAAGAAGATTGTAAGAACAAAAGAGTTACTTTAAAGTCAGAAAAGTTCCGTGTTAGAGCGGCCGTCCTTCGACCGGCGGGTGGGTGGTTCGATCCCTGCACAAAACATCCCTAAACACCATAACACCCCGCTCTCCCCCACAGTTCATACTGTCAATATGTCCTTGGGCAAGACACTTAACCCACCTTCCCTTCAGTGGTGTCAGCTGTAACACTGGTAAAGCGCTTTGAGTGCCTAAAAAGTGGAAAAGCGCTATATAAATACAAAAAAAAAATATTTAAAACAAAATTAAATTCCTAGATTTAAGTCAGAATATGAGGCACCTACTTCAGTAAAAGGAACACCTTTTGTCTGATTACAAACATATTTTATTAATAAAAAGAAAAGGACTATGCCCATTTAAAACAAGATTGTGTTTTCTTTCTGTGCATTCTAGTCCCAACTAGTTTACAGCCTGATGGTCGGGGATTGCTTTAACACAATTACATAGACACTGCTTCTAAATTTTGACTTTAATCTCAGACTAATCCTTTTTTATTTTTTTACAGTGTATATAATCCTCTTGAGTAGGTTTTTTTGTTTACTTTTGTTCTGATTTCTTTTTGGTATGTTTATAAGAGGCAGTATGGACAGTAAAAAGCGACATAGAAAAAAAACTCAAGCAGAGAATAGTGTTTTTGCAGTGAAAGAAAACAGTGTCCCAAGTTTTCTTAAAGGTTTCTAAATAAAAGTAAATTTTCTTGTAAGAAGAAAGAATGCTGAGATTTTACTATATTGGATTAGATAAAACCTGGCAGAGCTTAGGGGGTGTTCTTGAGTGCACCTAAGGGACCTCCTCACCGTACAGCCTCAAACACATCCCCAGGCCCCTGATGCATCCAGCAGCTGTTGTAGCCAACACACTGCATGTCTCTCTTCTGGAAAACCCATTTAAGTCGTTGAGTGATTTTTACACCAAACCTGACTCCTTCGGCTTTTCCTACATTCTACAGTGATCTGTCAGCCGCAGAAGTCATTAATGTGTAGAAGCGAGTACTGTTTTAGAGTCTCATAAAAATTGGAAATAGCAGGGAGGAAGCCTTCACAAAAAAGCTCCCCAACATTGTAACTGACCGCTTGACCATTAGTGACCTTCGCAACACTTCAAACCTACAAACAGTTCTGATATTGTTAATAAAGATGAAAAAATGGACATGAAGCAGTGGAGGATGAAGGAGGACAAACAGACACTGAACAGGACAGACAGAGCTACTGAACAGCAACTGAATTAATTAAGTTCATTCAGGTATTTCCTTTTGTAGTTGGAATCATGTTGTGTAATATACTGTGTTCTATACCTGCCTGTTCAAGCACAAAATATCATTCTGCTGAGTGCATCAGTGCAGAAAAAATGTATCTGCTTCATGTTGAACATGAAGTACAGTTTTTGTTCATCTGTTGTTTATAAATAAAACAAATAATCTGTCCTGTCCTCTACTGTAGCCTAATTTCTTAAAATGTAAGTAAAACAAAAAGATATATTATAAGTATTATCAAAGTATGAAAATTTAAAATAACAGGTTGACTGAAATTTGGTTTGATGAAAGACTGTCTTTAAGAAAGCAGCAACACAGTTTGTATGTTCTTGAAAAAGCGATGGGGGTTGGAGTAAATACGTTTTTGAGCAGATAGTGTCCGACTGGTTTATTGTAAAAAAAAAAACTTTAATAAAATCTGTTTGATGAAATTAAGTGATCACAAAAGAAGCATGTATATTTTGTTAATATAAGATGTAAAATAAGATTAAAATTGTTTAGGTTTTGGATACAGTTGTGCTCATAAGTGTACATACCCTGACAGAATTTGGGTATTTTTCAGAGAATATGAATGATTTTATTTTTTTTATTTTTTCAATACAAAACACACAACACATGCAAGAGATGAACGTGCTCAAAACAGTCAAGGATTGCTCAAGACAGAGTTCTCACACATCTGAGCTACAGGAGAGGTGGTTTCAAATTAAAGTCATTGCACCATCAGACGACATTTTACTGGTTCTGTGCAGTTGTGCTGGAGAAATTCTTGGCCTGAGTCTGAATTTGAGCAGCATTCTCCCCCGCAGCCGGAGACATCTGGTTTGTGTCTGACTTGTGGAGAACTGAGCACGAGTTTCCCGTAAGACACATCCACTTTGGTGGATTGTGTAACTGATTTAATATCTGACAAAGATCAAGGGGAGCTCAGAGCTAAGATCTGCCAGCAGCACAGAGTCCATACTTTTTCAGCACACAGTGGAAACCTACTCCATAAAGGACGCTGGTGAGTTACCTGTTCATTCAACCTATAAATAAACTACCTTTTCACTGCTTTTCTATTCACAAGTTACACTTACTATGCAATTTTTCATCATTGTTTCTGAGCCGTCCTGACCCGTCCTGACCTTGATTTTACGTGTTTTGAACGCCCATTGGCATGCCTGCCCAGGGGTAAACCAAGAGCTAAATAAACTGTGGCAGTGAAGCAGCTCCCTACTGGAGACCTACTGACGGGATTAGTGCAGTGGTCCTTTTAAACATTGGTTGGGCTCAGAACGGGGCAGGATGGAATTTTTACCCGGAGCAAAGAAGATCGGTGGAGGCTGTAGAGCGGGAGCTTTATGCATCAGAATTTCTGAAGTCTTATATCACTTGTATTATGTTCACACTGTATTTTCTAAAGCCTGAGACTCCTCCATACACGCTTCATAACTAACAGGCTGGACTAGTACAAAATGCAGGGGCCTGAGTGCTGACTAGAACCAGGAGGGGAGCACACATTAGCTACTCCCATTTTAAAGTCTTTACACTGGCTCCTGTTGGTTGTAGGTTTGATTTTAGTTCACCTGTGCATAACCTGGCATAAGTCCAGCTGTCCCTGCGTCTCTGGACTCTGTTATCATCCTACAATTAGGATGATGTTTTCATGATAATATGCTGTGCCTTTTCTACGCCAGATGCAGTGCTAGTGTGTTTGTTCCAAATAGTTTAATCATAATTTCAGTAGTTTAAGCGTGGCTTCATTTGTTGTGTCCTGCCGTATTTACAATGCTTGTGTAAAGTTTTACATATTGTATACCTGGTCGGGGTTGTTCCTTTACCTCATTGATGAGTCTTTGTTGTGCTCTTGGTGTCATTTTGACTGGGCTCCCACTTCTTGGTAGAGTAGCAACAGTCCCAAAGCGTCTCCATTTGTAGATCGTTTGTAGACTGAGTCTAACCTCGCAACCCTTTCCAGCTTTATGTAAAGCAACAATTCTTGATCGTAGCGCCACTGAAAGCTCTTTTTGGCAAGGCATGGCACACATAAGCGTGTTCTTCTTATGCAGATCAAACTCCAAATCTTGACTCCAATAAGCTTTTTTGAAGTCAATAACTCAAGGGTTTACATACCTTTTCCACTAGCGATATGAGGTTTTTTGGTTGTTTGTGTAATTATTTTTAGATACATTTTTGTTTGTCAATAGCCTTGACTTAGATGAAGATCACATTTTAAAACAAATTTATTCATAACACCATAAAATTCCTAAAGGTTCACACACTTGCCCAATGCCGAATGGAAATAAGCCTGACCAGTTTATTCAGCATGTGGTTGACAATGCATTGCATTGCAAGTTAAAACAATATGTGCCTGGCACAGAAACCTGTAGCAACCTTGCTTGCGGTCAGGGGGGAAGCAATAAGGTGGGAGCATGAGGCTGCTAGCTAGCATGCGAGGTCGCAGCAATTCAGTCCCCGCAGCCTTAGGCATTAAATACACTGTACATGGTGGGCCACAGAGGGTGGCTCAACCTACACAAATGAAGGTAAGTGAACTGATAGAGCTTTTGAAAAGACAGAACAGCATCGCTCACTCAGAGTATTGCCCATTTAAAAACTGGTCAACAGTGCAGCCGTTTGCTGCCGAAGTCCCATCATATTGTAGGCAGTGTCAACAGCCTGACCGTATTGCCAGAGAGTATGGTGAGCCTCGTGTTCCTAACCTGCAGCAGTCCTCATTGCCTGCTTATTTCTGTTTGGGTTAGCCATCGGAAAACTTGCGCCCACCATGCTGCAGAGCCACAGCTCGGGTGGGGCACCTATTTGCTCAGTTAATGTTTGAAGTAGTTTGGTCGATGAGCCCAGACTAAATTCTTCTTGTATCCACATATTGATGTGGATACAGCTGGCATAAAGGCGCCTTGTCTAGTCTACAGTGGGTGAATGGTGTCCACTGTTACGGAAAGTTTTTTCCGTAAGCACTTTAAGTCCTGGGGGGAAGAGCGCCTTAAGGCCTGTCATTGGCTGAAGCTCAGGGCAGCCAATGGCCTTTCTATTCCCTATATTATATTGGCTACTTAGAACTATGTGATAAGTTGATGCCCCACTGTGGTGTGTCGGTCTTTAAAGACCCTCCTAGCAATGTGTACATTCAAGGTTTGGATGCTTTAGGGATAAATGTCATTTGCAGGTGTTATAGAGAGTTCTTTGGACAATAAGGGTTGGCACTGTTTGACACAGCTCCTGTAACAGCATCCCCTACGCCTTTCGTGGAGGCCTTCCAGAAGTGCCACGCCACTTATCTGCAACTTGCTCCAAAGCAGCCAGGTAAAGTTAGAGCATGGGGAAGTTAGGCCTGCCGCATTTCCGGGGGCACAATATAAATTGTGGCTGCCACCTGTTATGAGCAGTACTCTGATACTACTGTTTTGTTCGAATCCATGGATTATGGCTTAACTGCTGGTCTGCTAGTATCTCCTCCGTTGGTTCAGGTTGTTCGAGAGACTGCATATGTCCCTGTGGTCAATGTTGGGACCACGGATGTGCTGCTCTACCCTAGTATAGTTGTAGGCACACTGGACAATGTGCATATGGCTAGCCTACCTGCAGGGGTGACAGAGGTTGCATCTGCTATTGCCACTGTGTCGTCCCAAACTGGCTTCACTTCTGGGTCATACCCAATAAAGGCATTGACCTATTTTCTCTTCCTATTAAGGAACAGAGTCAGGTGCAGATTCTTTTAAAGAAGTATTTGCCTGTGTTTGCAACCAAAGATCAGGATCTGGGTTATACCATCTTTAACGCTCACAACATCCTCCTACTTAATGATGTCCCAGTCACGTACCACCGTATTCTTCCATCAGAGTACGAGTTTGTGAAAAAGCATATCAACCAGCTCTTGGGGGCACAGGGGATACGAGAGAGTTCCAGGCCTTACGCCTCCCCTATTGTGCTTGTACGTAAAAAGGACGGCCTTGTTGTCAGCTCAACACCAAGACCTGAAAGGATGCGTTTCCATGCGGTGTGCCACTATAAACTGGGTGAGTGGGTATAACCAGGTTCAAGTTGTAAAGAAAGACCGGCACAAGATGACGTTTTGCACATTGTTTGTGCTATTAGAGTGGAATTGCATGCCTTTCGGCCTCTGCAATGCCCCCAGCACCTTCCAGCGCTTGATGCCGAGCATCTGTTGTACTTGAATGACATTGTCGTTTTATCGTCCACTGTCTAACAACATCTGGAGCAACCCATTGAATAAGTTTATCAAACAGAAATCTTTTAGTAGACCTGGTTCACGAGTAACGCAAGCCTCCGTCAGAGGTGACTGCAAGCTCCCGTTCAGACGTACATCATTTTCTCAAAACGTTCTCTCATTTCAGGGCTAATTGTTTGTTGGAACAGTTTTCCACTCTTAGTTAGGAATGTATAACTTTCTTTACTTTTAAAACACATTTGAAACTGTGGTCAAGAGACACTCAAACATGTGATCATATGTGACCTGCCCCTTATTAGCAGGTCACAATTTATACTTATTCAGACTTGTGTACCTTTGTAGATTCAGCACATTACAGATGTAATTGTAAATCATATTCATCTTGTTCTGTCTCTTCCTCTTAACGTTTCTTTCTTTTCTTTCTTTCTTTCAAAAACAAAATAATTCCAGTAACATCACCCTAACCCTTTTTCTGCTCATGTAAACGGCCATCTTGGCCTGACCAAGCAGAGAGTTAAAATCTGCCCTTTTTCTTTCCTTTGGCTAATGTGTAATTGAAAGACATTAAAAAGGATTGTGGGTCAAAAACTTCACCAAACTGTGTGAACACCTTACCCAACAGACCAAACAACTGGGTCAGGGCTTGGACCATAAGTTTAAAAAAAATCTTCCCAGTTCCTTCCAGGGACACACTCACTGGGCTGAAGACAGTTGAAGCATGAGATTGTCCTAGGTCCGGACTCAAATATACAGTGCCTTGCGAAAGTATTCGACCCCCTTGAACTTTGCAAATTTTGCCACATTTCAGGCTTCAAACATAAAGATATGAAACTGTAATGTTTTATGAAGAATCAACAACAAGTGGGACACAATCATGAAGTGGAACGAAATTTATTGGATATTTCAAATTTTTTTAACAAATAAAAAACAGAAAAATTGGGAGTGCAAAATTATTCAGCCCCTTAACTTAATACTTTGTAGCGCCACCTTTTGCTGCGATTACAGCTGTAAGTCGCTTGGGGTATGTCTCTGTCAGTTTTGCACATCGAGAGACTGACATTTTTGCCCATTCCTCCTTGCAAAACAGCTCAAGCTCAGTGAGGTTGGATGGAGAGCATTTGTGAACAGCAGTTTTCAGTTCTTTCCACAGATTCTCGATTGGATTCAGGTCTGGACTTTGACTTGGCCATTCTAACACCTGGATATGTTTATTTGTGAACCATTCCATTGTAGATTTTGCTTTATGTTTTGGATCATTGTCTTGTTGGAAGACAAATTGCCGTCCCAGTCTCAGGTCTTTTGCAGACTCCATCATGTTTTCTTCCAGAATGGTCCTGTATTTGGCTCCATCCATCTTCCCATCAATTTTAACCATCTTCCCTGTCCCTGCTGAAGAAAAGCAGGCCCAAACCATGATGCTGCCACCACCATGTTTGACAGTGGGGATGGTGTGTTCAGGGTGATGAGCTGTGTTGCTTTTACTTGGCATAAACATAACGTTTTGCATTGTTGCCAAAAATATTGAATTTGGTTTCATCTGACCAGAGCACCTTCTTCCACATGTTTGGTTTGTCTCCCAGGTGGCAAACTTTAAACAACACTTTTTATGGATATCTTTAAGAAATGGCTTTCTTCTTGCCACTCTTCCATAAAGGCCAGATTTGTGCAGTATACGACTGATTGTTGTCCTATGGACAGAGTCTCCCACCTCAGCTGTAGATCTCTGCAGTTCATCCAGAGTGATCATGGGCCTCTTGGCTGCATCTCTGATCAGTCTTCTCCTTGTATGAGCTGAACGTTTAGAGTGACGGCCAGGTCTTGGTAGATTTGCAGTAGTCTGATACTCCTTCCATTTCAATATTATCGCTTGCACAGTGCTCCTTGGGATGTTTAAAGCTTGGGAAATCTTTTTGTATCCAAATCCAGCTTTAAACATCTCCACAACAGTATCTGGGACCTGCCTGGTGTGTTCCTTGTTCTTCATGATGCTCTCTGCGCTTTAAACGGACCTCTGAGACTATCACAGTGCAGGTACATTTATACGGAGACTTGATTACACACAGGTGGATTCCATTTATCATCATTAGTCATTTAGGTCAACATTGGATCATTCAGAGATCCTCACTGAACTTCTGGAGAGAGTTTGCTGCACTGAAAGTAAAGGGGCTGAATAATTTTGCAAGCCCGATTTTTCAGTTTTTAATTTGTAAAAAAAATTTGAAATATCCAATAAATTTTGTTCCACTTCATGATTGTGTCCCACTTGTTGATTCTTCACAAAAAATTACAGTTTTATATCTTTATGTTTGAAGCCTGAAGGTCGCAAAGTTCAAGGGGGCCGAATACGTTCGCAAGGCATTGTATGTCAGGTTCTGTGTTGTCAGGGACCAGTGAACTGGCACTGAACTCACTCAGCAGGATCCGGGCTTGTCCTGTCGGCTGATGGTTCCAGTGAGCCAGTAACCGGTTCACTGTCCTAGAGGACTTCAGACCCAAGTGACCGGCTAATTCCACATAGTTGTCCAACTGTGGCCCAGCCCGTTCCAGCAGCTGGCCTAAGGTGTGAATCCCACCAGCACTGAACCGTCCACACAGAGCAGGCCCCGCCCTTGCAGGACAGATGAAGCATCCGTGCAGAGAGGCTCCTTCAGGAGCCAGCAATGTTAGATTGTATCAACCTTTCTCTGTTTTTAAGGGCACTCCTTACAGTCAGCAGGCCGCAATAGAAAGGTGGCAGTAATGGAGATATGGGTCTGCTGCTGTCTGTCAGGAACAGAGACAGGCCCAGCTCCGCGGCTCTCTGCATGATAGAAACAGCCAATGGTCTCCAAACCAGCCCCTCAGGACCTGTGAGAAGCCGCTGGAGGAACTGCAGCCGGAAGGCTGCCCCTCTACTGGCCAGATGGATGTGTCCCTGATGGAGGGGGGCTCTTTGGCAGAAAGAGGACTCCCTGTGGTACCCAGTGCAACTTGTCCCAGAAGTCCACCAGGAGCCTCTGGATGGTAGATAGGAGAGAGGCCGATGGGTCAATGCACATTAATTTGTGCCAAAGAACAGAGGAGACCAAATTACTAACTACCAGAACCCGTCCCCTGTAGGACATCCTGGGTAACAACCACCTCCACTTATTCAGCTGCCCCTTTGACACTTTCAATATTGTCGTCACAGTTTTTTTGGACATAATGGCAGGAAGACCCAGGAAGACCCCTAAATATTTAAGTCCTCCCTTATTCCATACCAACCCCCCAGACAAGATGAGTCTTCTCAGACCCTCTCAATCAGAATGGCTTCACTTTTCCCCCAGTTGACTTTGGCACTGGACACCAGTCTAAACTGCCCCACAGCATGGACTAAACAGTCTAAATCGAGCTGAGAGTCCACAATCACAATGACATCATCAGCATAAGCAGACATCTTGAAGCTGGCGTCACAGCCCGGTATTTGTACTCCTGTCAGTTGGGTCCTGAGTTAGTGAAGCAGAGATTCTATGGCCTATGGCAGGTTCTACATCCCTGAGAGAAAGCACCCCTGACGTATCCCTCTGCCACCTGGCCACTGCAAAACTCGGTCCTGTGGATCAACGCTTTTGATGCCTTGTTTCGTCTGCCCAGTACACAGGCAGTGAAATCTATGGTCCCTGGGAACTCCCTACGTCATTCTCTGCAGCAAGTCCTGCAAACAGTCTTCTGCTCATAACTATACATAACAGAAATAATTACTGCTTCAATAATATTCACATTGCCCCACTTTTCCAAGAAAATACCAATTTTGGATACAAACGTATATGAAAATACAAAATTGATATTTAGATAGATGAGTGTGTGGTACACATTTTCAGACACAGGCATCTCTCTTTTCTTCAGAACTGTTGCCGTGGTGACTCTTGACCTGGACGATGTCACCATGTGGGCGTTGGCTGGTGCTGCTGGCCCTGTTTGCCGACATCTCTGTGTGTCTTTCCTGTTTCTGTGAGAATTATGAGTGGGGGGCGTGGTCCACCTGCTCCAGGACCTGTAACCATGGAACCCACACCCGCTCCAGGTCTGGCTCTAGTTCTAATGCAGTTCAGGTTTAGTCCTGGGATAACTCCTCGTTTAGAACAGCATTTGTCACTGGTTTAATACCTGTTTTTAGGCCTGTTGTAGTCCTGGTTTAAACCTAGTTTCTTGTATCCTCAGGTTGATGGACCTCACTGATCCAAACTTCTGGAGGAGGAGCTGTTTGCAGCTGTGTGTTTGGTCAGAGACTGGGCCCTGTAACCAACAAGCATGCCCCATCAACTGTGAACTCACAGACTACACCCCCTGGTCTGAGTGCTCCCCCTGTGCCAAGAAACAGGTAGAAAGGAAGCAAGGAATAAGGAGTGAGGAATACTGACAATGTTGAACGGTACTTTTTTCTCCCTCAGCTGCGGACTCGTTCAGTACTCATTCCAGCTCAGTTTGGAGGTGCACTGTGCAGTGAGGAGCTTATGGAGGAGCGGCCATGTCATCCGGCCAAAGAATGCAAACTACCACCCCTCGACTGTAAGGAGCAGTTTAAGTGTGATAATGGTAAGAAAAGCAATCTAACCTTGTCCTCTTTACAATGCATCTGTTTTATTTGGGCTTGCAGGGGCAGCAGTCTTGGTAGACAAAGCCAGACTTCCCTCTCCCTAAACATGCATTCACCTCTATTTTTAATTTACATGCCCTTTTACCACCTCCTATTTATTCACATCATTTTGTTGCTTACCAATCCTAAATTCATGGCTTCAAACATACATACACACATTGTTGTTTTATTGCAGAATTTAGCCACTGTTAATTTTGACTTGATTGTGATCCTGGTTTGTAACTGGTTATGTTTTGAGGAACATTTACTGAACTGAGGTGTGCACTGCAGGGCGCTGTATCAACACCACTCTGATGTGCAACAGTCAAAACGATTGTGGGGACAACTCCGACGAGAGAGGCTGCACCATCTTTAAACCTGTCTGTCCCCGGGAGAACTTAAGGATCATCCCCGGATCTGACCTGGTGGCAAATGGGTAAGTCAGATCAAAGATTACAATTGAGCATTTAATTACTTTTACTATTTATACTTATTATTCTATTAACTGACTTATGGTGGCAACCTGGTTTGGACCCGACATTAGACAGGGTTTGAGGCCACAGTTGTAAAATATAAACTGTAAATGCTTTCTAAACCATCTTTATGGAATGTTTAACCACTGGATTATTAAAAGAAACAATGAGAGGCATTGGCAGAGATGCACCAAGAAAGGCACGAGAAGTTAAATAATTATATGAACAAAGCTTCATCTCTTCCCATTCAGGACATTCAGGCTGATAATAGAAAAGGACCAGTGAACCAGAGTCCAGTTGCTGAAAAAACAAGCAGGGAGTTAAAAATGGTAGGGACTGGAAAAGGTACAAGAATTACGGCAGGATGGCCATTTAATTGAGTTTACATTTGAAGAGTTCATTTGCAAAAGCAGATAACTCAGTCAAACCAAACTTGACTGTGGCCAATTAGGACCACTAAAATGGATTTGGGTTTTGAAAACTGCGATATGCAAAGAATAAATTACAAGACCCAGTTGACTGATTTTCTAAATTGCTTTTATTTGTTTTTGCAAATTAACTCTATATTTACATTTAGTCATTTAGCTGATGCTTTTATCCAAAGCGACTTACATTAAGCTTCCATTCACCAGTGTTATAGCTGGAACACCACTGGAAGCAAGGTGGGTTAATTAACTTGCCCAAGGACACAACAACTGTATGAACTGTGGGGAGAGGCAATCGAACCACCAACCTTGCAGCTGAGAGACAACTGCTCTACCACTGAGCCACTGTGTCCACTGAGTTTACTTGTCCCACAAGTTACATTGATAGGGGTGACCAATGTTTTAGTCTCTGTTTGATATGATTTTTCAAAATCTAGGGCTAGGTCTAAGTCTAGGGCCTGTGCTTTGGCATTTATTGGAAAGAGGGAAGTGATTCAGCTGGATTAGAGACATAGAGCAGCAGTGGCCTTTCCTGCCAGACGCCATTTAAATTCTAAATACAGTTTACACTTTTGTGTGTTCTTTTTTATTTTTGTGTAATTACTCTCATTTTATCACATATCAAACACCGCACTCTAAAGGTTTTGTATTGAATGAGCGGAGAAGCGCAGTGCTGCTCTGAGCCGCCAAAGCAAGCCAAGCTAGACTGACTTCCCTTTGTAAAAAAATAAAATAAAATCAGGTAAGACTTCATCATGGCACTGCTCCTCTGTGATTGGTCAGAATTGAGCTAGAAGAAGCCACTCTGCCTCTGGCTTCCCATTCTCTGAACACCAATAACTAATACTGAAAACTCTGCCCTCACTGACTGCCTGCAGTTAACGTCAGCGGCTGTTTTGCTGGCCCTGGTTTATTTTTGATAAGAATGGCTGCTCCACCAACAATTCTGAAGCTGGATTAGAGATAAATTCAGCCTTAGCCCTGGGTTTTCAACAATACAAAGCTCGTTCACGTTCTATAGAGGTAGATCTCTGTGGTAACTTGCGCTGAACAGCTAACCTGCTTTGAAGATGGATAAGTTGCAGGTAGACAATAGAAACACGGATCACTGACCAGTCAGCAAAAAAAAAAACGAGCTGCAGGTGTCGAGGAGGAAAGACGCAGGTTTTGCATATATTTTGCAAAAAGATGTTTAGCAGTGGTGGGCTACAAGTGTCTGTTACTTTAATGCGATCTCGGTGGTCATCTAAATGGTAGCACATAGATGATACTCTAGTGTTTTCTAGTGTTTACAGTTATCCCCTTTGGGATATGTCTTACTTCAGTATTCATATTTTCATCATAAAACCAGACTATGATAGTGGGTTCTTATTTAAATAATGGCAGACATATTGTTATTTGTCTGTGATTTTTCTTTTCAATTTATGCCATCCTCTTCTCCTCATTTATTAATTTATGTTTTTTTCTTCTGTAAGCTTGAATTTGTACTCTAAAACAGGTGTTAAATATTTGAATAATTTGCATAGAGCTTAGGAATTCTTGGTTTAAAGGTATTTTAGTGTTGCATTTTCTTTGTCTTAGACATTACTGTTGGACTGGCACTCAGACCATAAAGCTCAAGAAACAATTTACCTTAACATTAAAAACTGTTGATATATTAGGGTGCAGTGGCGCAGTGGTAGAGCGGTCGTCCTTCAACCGGAGTCGATTCCCGCTCGCTTCACAGTTCATACTGTTGTTGTGTCCTTGGGCAAGACACTTAACCCACCTTGCCTCCAGTGGTGTTCCAGCTTTAACACTGGTGAATGGAACCTTAATGTAATTCGCTTTGAATGAAAGTGTCAACTGTAAATATAACACTGGTGAATGGATAAAAGCGTAAAATGACTAATTTAGTTTGGAAGCTTTTAAGAACACAGGACTGATGACATACTAGACTTACTAGAGTTAAACTAACAACGTTTAGCTAGTAGCATTGCATAATTTTAAATTAGATTAGATTAGTAATTAGATTATTATTACACTATTGTGGGTTTGGATAGAACTTGTAGTTTAGTGTTGGCTTTAATAAAGATGATTTGAATCCCATTACAGTGGTATCTTTCTTTGCACTTTGAATTCAGTGTGGTTCTAAATCACAAATTAAAGACATAAATGAATAGCTAAATAACTTGAACACTGATTAAATTAACTAATAACTATGTCAAAGTAGTGCTACTACGTAAATATATTCCCCACGGAAAATACACATGCTCTGAGCCAGGCTACATTAAACATCAATTAACATCAACATGTCTAACACACCCAGATATACTAGCACATGTCTCGTATCGACTTACTTGTTTTTCACGCACAGCTTTAATGTGGGGAATTAAACAACCCGTGAACTTTGACATAAACAGTACTTAAACTAAACTTTAGACTGTGTGTGAATAGAAGCCTCATACATAGTGCTTTCGTACAGCCAGGTACAACAAAGCGCTATATAAATGTGCACCATTTATTACGTTATTTGTAAAATAATTTTTGCATTCATAGACTAGGCTTAGTTTTGAAGTCTGTATGAACAGAATTCTGAATTCTAATTTACACTATTCAATGTAAAACCTATTCAAATTTAAATAGTATACAAAAGGTAAAGTATGGCAAATTTAAATAATTATAAAGAAAGTTAATTAGCTTCTGAGTCTGTGTTTATTAAACGTTGACAAGTGCACAACTTGTCAACGTCTGGGAAATTCTCTGGCCCAACTGATGTCCGCCCTCTCAGCCTCGCTACAGGAGTGCAGTTCTCCTTCCTCCTCTATTGGGTTTAGCGGTGCTGTGCTGCACAGTGGAGCTTTGACAGAACCTTGACAGAGGCCTGTCACAAGACCCTCCGCAATGTTCCTGTGGAACCAGGACTGCTGTTTGGTTCTGCCGCACTAGAGGCACTTTAGCAAACCATTCGAGCTTGGAAGACCAAGCTGTTGCCAGGTCTCAGCAGAACTATGCCACCACCGAGTAGGACCAGAGGACAAGCCGCAGACCCTGGGACACACAGGTAGGGAGTTTAGCTTTGTATACTGTGCTGGGTTTTAACAGTCTAGTTTCTTCCATTGTTTTCCTCATTTGTAAGTTTCTTTGGATCAAAGTGTCTGCTAAATGACTAAATGTAAATGTAAAAATGTAAATGTAGCGACCCAGCAAAAACTTTAGTGCTGGATCAGGCGCTATCCACCCTCCTGACCAAGGTCACAATCAAGGAAGTGAATCCTCTGCTGCAGCCCAGATGATTTTTATTCACAGGCAGATACCATCCTATCTTAGAGCATGTGCATGAGCATGTGGAGTCTGAACTCTGGAGGGTCCGAAAAGGTGCTGACAGTCTTGGAGCCTGTACAGCAAAACACCCTGAATGCCAGGGCTGTGTCTACTTGTAAGCAGTATGACAACAGGTGTTGGTTGTTCTACAGGTGGTGCATTGGCCGTGGGGAGGATCCTGTCTCCTGTTTGGTTCCTATCAATTTAGAATTCCTGCAGTCCCTCCCGAATATGGGTTATTCTCCAATTTCTCCAATAAAAGGGTTATGTTGCGAAATATCAAGTCAACACTCTAGAGGGTCTTTTTTCTCAGAGGAGCCTGGAGGTTACATCTACCAATAGCCCCAAGACCCCCAGTGTGGGGTCTGTCTCTGGTGCTGTATACTTGTTCAAGACTGCGTTCTTGCTTGAAATTACGTTGCCAAAACGTGTCAGTGAGCGAGTCATGTTTGAGATTGAATTCTGATGGGTCAAGTTTTACACTGTGGTCAAATGCGGCTTTCCTTCCAAAAGTGCTGTCTCACATCCACTGTAACCAGCCTATACGCCTTCTATTCCCACAACTACACCAGGACTGACTGAAGAAATCAGGATTATAGATTTCTTCAGTCAGTCCTGGTGTAGTCCTCAGTTTATTTATGATGTTTCTGTTACGTGTAGCACCAGACTCAAACATGATTGCCTGGATGGACGGAACGCTGGCCTCACTCTCCTGGGCAGGGAACAACAGAGGTTGGAAGACGGATGCACACTGAATATAATCACTCGTCTGAAAGCCAGCGGTAGAAAAACACATAGGAGTGACGCTTCTGGTCCAGGGGGGAACGCTGGGAGAGGACTGGTCTGACTCCAACATCTGATTCATCCACCTCAAAGATGAACTGTTTGGTGGTGTCCGGAATCAAGAGGATGGGATCAGATGTGAAGCACTTCTTCAAGGCATCAAAACCTGAACCTTCTACGCCCACTGAAAAGGGACCTTGGCGAAGATGAGAGTGGCCAATGGGGCAGCTAAGGTGCTGTAGCCTCGAAGAAAGCGTCTATAAAAATTGGCGAAGCCCAGGAAGCACTGTAGTTCAGCGGTCCCCAACCTTTTTTACGCCACGGACCGGTTTAATGTCAGGCAATAAAGGCCTTTAAGGTGTGGCTGATAAATACACAAAATCTAAAGATACAACTGGCATAAACTGTAATATTTTCTAAATAAATTAATAAACATAAATCCACTGTGTGCTCATTTGCAACTTTATATTCAGCGTCCTCGTAACATTGCGACAACAACATAACATGAGTAACATCCTCTCTGTCCCTAACACTCTCTGGTCGCTATGGTAACGTTTAAACAAGCCTTCAAAATAAGATACAACACAAAAACAAACAAAGTACATAAATTCTGCTGTAACTTTGATCCAGAACACCGGCAAAGCCGTTGTCTCAAACATACTTTCAAGGCCGCCGTCATTTGCAATCTACAGTAGTTGATCCTCTTCTTGCATTGACATGCTAGATTTACCTGGTTTGTTGACAAATGGGTAGCGCCATTCTTTGGCAGTTTGTAGGTCTTTTGTTGTTGGGAAGTGCTCGGACCGCTACTCTTTTCCATATACATGACATCCCTTGGCTCTGTCATCCAGAAGCATGGCTTTTCCTTTTCCTTCACTGCTATGCAGATGACACTCAACTCCACCTGTCATTTCATCCTGACGATCCGACGGTCTCTGCTCGCGTCTCGGCATGTCTGAGTGACATCTCACTTTGGATGAAGGACCATCACCTGCAGCTGAACCTTGCAAAAACAGAACTGCTTGTGATTCCAGCCAATCCAAAGACCCACCACAACCTCTCCATTCAACTAGGCCCATCAACCATTACACCGTCCAGCACTGCCAGAAATCTGGGAGTGGTAATTGATGATCAGCTAAACTTCACAAGTCATGTCGCCAGCACCACCCGGTCCTGTAGATTCATCCTCTACAACATTAGAAAAATTAGACCTTTCCTATCAGAGCACTCTCGCAAATTCTAGTCCAGGCTCTTGTCTTGTCCAAACTGGATTATTGCAATGCTCTACTGGCTGGACTCCTGCCTGCACAACCAAACCTCTGCAGCTGATCCAGAATGCAGCGGCAAGAGTGGTCTTTAATGAACCGAAGAGAGCGCACGTATCTCCTCTATTCATTAGGTTACACTGGCTCCTGGTTGGCGCCGCATCAAGTTCAAAGCTATGCTCTTGGCCTACAAGACCACCTCTGGTTCTGCACCCCATACCTCCACTCACTAATACAGACCTACGTTCCTACCAGATCCCTGCGCTCTGCAAATGAACAACGTCTGGTGGTACCGTCCCAAAAAGGTACAAAATCACTCTCACGTACATTCTCTGGCTCTGTTCCACATTGGTGGAATGATCTACCTGCTGCTACTAGATCAGCAGATTCTGTAGCCATCTTCAAAAAACACCTGAAAACACATCTCTTCCGTCAACACCTGACTGACAAACACTGAGTTCTACTTCCTTTCTATCGATTCCTTTCTAAAAAAAAAAAAAAATTCTCTTATCCTTAGCATTGTATACTGCGCTGGGTTTAAACTGACTAGTTTTTTGTGCACTTATGCTTTTTGTACCTTGTGTTGTTAAAATTGCTTCCATTGTTATCCTCACTTGTAAGTCGCTTTGGATAAAAGCGTCTGCTAAATGACTAAATGTAAATGTAAATGTAAATGGAAGTAGCGCTCAAACTCTTTTGAAAGCATAGACAGGATTGTGCACCAGTTGGAATAATAAAAGTCTCGGGCTCAGTCTCTTCCAAAATACACGCAAATGTTTAAAACATGTCAAACATACCTCTGTTTACGCGCCATCCTCACAAATCCAGTTTGGCTTTAAATGCAGCTACTTTATCTGCCAACTTGAAGACAGTTGTCAATTTCCCATGAAGTGACCTTTTGAGTTAATTGAGCAGGTTGAATATGTCTCTAGAGTAAGCGAGTTTTGCGACCCATTCCTCATCACTGAAATTGTGCTGCCAGCGGTGACTTTTTTTTTCAAGAGAAATCTCTGCTCTAGTAATAAAACATTGGCCAGGAATCTCCCTTGGGATAACCATCTTATTTCTGTGTATTACAGAAGGTGCCCGTGCGCCGCATCCATCTCCTCACAAAGTTGCTCAAACAGCGCGTAGACTCACATTCAGGTGCAACATCCTTAATCCGAGTAGTTAAACCAGACAGCCGTCCGCTCACGGCAGCAGCTCCGTCTGTGCATATGCCGAAAGAGGTACCTGTGCTATCTTCTTGACCGCAGCCTCTCCTAAAATTTCACATTTCACATGTTTCTATACTTAAGCTCAAGCTCTGGTTTTCAGTCCTGGTTTAGACCTGTTTAGACTTGGTTTGAACCTAGTGATTAGGTCTGGTTTTGTCACAGCTTTATTTGTAGCTTAGTCCTGGTTTTATTTTATTAAGTTTTGTGTTTAATCCTGATTGGTCTAACCCTGCTCTTCTGGCCTGTATTTGTGCAGGTGGGATGTGTTGGCAGAGAAGTCTCGGGCAGCAGTACTGGACAACACGTTCATGGGAGGAGAGTGTGTGTTCAGAAGACCCCCAGGCACACTGCTGTATCACAGAGTCTCTCACAACTTCAAGAGCTTCGACATCAAGGCAAGCATTGCCATTTTCAAACTGATCATGCCGACTCGGAACTTCTTATGTTCTTATTCTAATACACAGATCAAGGTTCAAACATTAATTAATTAATCATTAATTAATTATGTTAGTTTAGATATTAACATATCTAACATAAGTTATAACAAATTGCAGTAGCCTAGTGTACGTAGGCTTTACAGTGACAGTGGCGTTAGCTACATTTTTAAAAGGACATGGTGGTAAATGTAGTTAGCGTTAGCTAGTAAGTTTGTTTGGTAGAAATGTGTGTGTGGATGTAAGAAGACATTGATGAAGTTTGTGGGGATTTTATGAGAAACCATTTTAAGAAGAAACTAAATCACAATCAGCCAAGGAACTACAGAAAATGGATTTCTACAGTAATGTCAGGCAGTGACTGGGACAGTGACCCTGGACATGACAGGATAATTATGTTGGGTTAGTTCTACTAATTTATAATTTAGTGTTACTGTGTTAATGGATCTGGGTTTTTTGGCTGGCTACATTCTTTGCAAACATGCTAGTATGTTTCAAGAAAGCACTTCTGTCCTGGTTGTGACAGTTGGCTGTAGTAGTGTTTCTGGCACGGATTAGCATCTGTGTCTCAGCGGTAGCTCGGCTCTTCTCTGCCCAGCATGAGAGCACTTAAGTCTGGCTCTACTCATGGAGCGAGTGCACTGATCTCCAGTTAGTAAGCAGCCAATGAGTTTCAAACAGCTTCACTTTAGATGCTTCAGAGTAAACGTTACATGTTCCAATGGTTCACCCTCAGTGTGTTGTGATTTGTCTATCAGCTACAAAAGCGTAATAGAATGAAACGTCTCAGGTTACTTGACTGTAACCCTGTTCCCTTAAAAAGCGGGAACGAGATGCTGCGTAGCATTACGCTATGGGGAACATTCTTTGTGTGACCGGTTGTGAAGCATGTGTGTCAAACACGCCAAGAATTGGCTTATAATACCTCATTTGGTGACGCAGCTCATCAGCGGCAGCTGTGTGATTGCGCGCACCTGAAAAGAGGGTATAAGAACACATGACGCGGGAGCGTCTTCAGGTCAACTTTGTCTGAAGAGCGCCCGGACACGCCCAGTGCGGCATTGCAGCGCAGCATCTCGTTCCCGCTTTTTAAGGGAACAGGGTTACAGTCAAGTAACCCGAGACGTTCCCTGTCAAAAGCTACACTCGATGCTGCGTAGCATTACGCTATAGGGAACGAGAATACCAACGCCGCCGCACTGTAAGTGTCTGGACCCCTCGGGTTGTGAAGTGTGCACAAACACAAAAGAGGTCTCAAACACAATTTTGGGATGATGACTCAAGGACATGCGAGCCCTGAGTAGCATGAACATCCAAGCTATAGAATCTGATGAATGTGTGCGGGGAGGACCAGCCTGCCGATTACAAACTTGCTGCAGCGGGCACCTTTTGCTAGAGCTGTTGAAGCTGCAACCCCTCTAGTAGAATGAGCCCTCACACCTATGGGCGAAGTTTGACCAAGCACGTCATAGGCCAGGGCAATGGCATCCCTCACCCAACGTGATATAGTTTGTCTGGTAGCTGCAACCCCCAGCTTGCAGCCCCCGTAGCATATAAACAGCTGTTCGGACTTACACCACTGGCTAGTGCGGTGGACATAAGTCTGGAGGGCACGTACTGGACACAGTAAGTGAAGTCTCTCCTGTTCCGGTGTTGTAAATGGCGGAGGACAGAAAGCTTCAAGAATGACCGGATTTAAGGTCGAGAATGGAACTTTTGGAAGATAGTTAGGGTGAGGATGCAAAATGGCTTTGACCAGCCCAGGAGCAAAGTCTAGGCAGGAGGGCGAAACTGACAGAGCCTGCAAATCTCCAACCCTCTTGAGAGTGGTAATGGCCGCCAGAAGAACCATCTTTAGAGTCAGAAACTTGACAGACGCTGACTCCAGTGGTTCAAAAGGAGTGCTTACTAAGCCCTCCAGCACTATAGTTAGGTCCCAGGAAGGAACTCTAGCTCTAGTTTGGGGTCTCAACCGCTTGGCACCTCGAATGAAGCGGGCAACTAGAGGATGTCTCCCTATCGAGACCCCGTCAATCAGGGCGTGGCAAGCAAATGGCGGCCACGAAAACCCTGAGTGTGCTAGGATTAGTGCCCGAGGACAGTTTGTCCTGCAGAAACTCCAGCACTGAAACAATCTGGCAGTAGACTGGGTCTGTATGATGTGTAGCACACCAGGCATCAAAGACACGCCATCTGCAGGCATAGGCTCTCCTAGTAGAGGGAGACCTAGCGCTCAGAATAGTCTCTACAACAGTGGCTGGGAGCCCGACATCTCTTAAGTGGTCCCCCTCAGGGGCCAGACGTAAAGGTTCCAGAGCTCGGGCCGGGGATGAAACACTGTCCCCTGTGCCTGAGAAAGGAGATCCCTCCTGGTCGGAATCGCCCATGGCGAGCCGTCGAGGGGAGACGTTAGGTCTGAGAACCACACTCTGGTTGGCCAGCGGGCGCTACTAGTAAGAGCGCGACCCCGTTGACGGACCTTCGCCAGGACTCCCGGGAGCAGAGCCACCGGGGGAAATGCATAAAGGCGCAGTCTGGGCCACACATGGGCCATTGCGTCCAGACCCAGGGAGCTGGAGGAGTCAGAGAGAATAGAGGACATTGTGCTGTCTGCTGTGAAGCAAAGAGGTCCACCTCTGCTTCGTAAAAATCTTTCCCAGATTTGGCTCACTACCTTGGGGTGGAGTTTCCACTCCCCATGTGTCACAGCCTGTCTGGACAATAAATCTGCTCCCACATTCATGCGCCGGGGATATAAATCGCCCTGAGGGACAGGAACTTGTCCTGAGCCCAAAGCAGCACCTGCTGCGCTAGCTTGTTCAAGTGGCACAAAGCGCAGTCCGCCCTGACGATTTATGTAAGAGACCACCGCTGTGCTGTCTACTTGTACTAGGACATGGTAGCCCCTTAGCTGCTGGAGGAAGTATTTCAGGGCCAGAAATACAGCCTTCATCTCGAGGCAATTGATGTGCCATGCGAGAAGATGGCCTCTCCATATCCCTTGGGCTGGACGGCCATCTAAGACCGCGCCCAGCCCGTGAGGATGCATCTGTCGTTAGCATCATGCGACGACAACATGGACCTAGGGTGGGACCTAAAGTGAGAAACTGGGGTCTGAACCACATAGATAGGGTCGAAGCCCTCGGCGTAACCCTTATTTGCTTCAGGGGGTTGGCCCTTGGATGAAACCCCCTGGCTCTGAGCCACAGCTGAAACGGTCTCATGTGCAGAAGGCCCAAAGGAATTACCGTGGATGCAGATGCCATGAGACCCAATATTCTTTGAAAGAAGTGCACAGTCACTTCCTGGCCTAGACTGATAGCTTTCAGGGTAGTTAGAATGGACCCGACACGTGCAGGAGACAGATGTGCCTGCATCTCGGTTGAGTCCCAAACAACCCCTAGATATGTTGTCCTCTGGGCGGCCGAGAGAACGCTCTTCTCGGCGTTGAGTCTCAAGCCTAGAGAGTCGAGATGAGCTAGGGCGACATCCCGATGTCGAAGCACTAGCTCCTGAGACTGAGCTAATATCAGCCATTCGTCTATGTAATTCAAAATGCAGATGCCCTGGAGTCGCAAAGGAGCCAAGGCTGCATCCATGCATTTTGTAGGGGTGACAAGGGCAGGCGAGCGGAAGAACCCGATACTAGTGCGGCCGCTCGGCGAACCTCAGGAACTTTCTGTGCTGTGGCAGGATTTCTATGTGAAAATCGGCGTCCTTTAGATCGATGGTGACAAACCAGTCGCCTAATCGGATCTGGGACACAATCATTTTATTGTGAGCATTTTGAATTTTAATGCTTTGAGGTAGCGGTTTAACCCGTGAAGGTCTAAAATTGGGCGCAGCCCCCCATCTTTTCGAACAAGAAAATACCGGCTGTAAAACCCGGATTGTCTGTCTGGTGAGGGAACACGTTCTATGGCCCTTTGTCTAGCAGAACCTGCAGTTCCTGTGTCAATACATGGGCTCGTTCGGTTTCACGGAAGTGGAGACCACGCCGTTGAAACGCCGGAGGGCGATTGGCGCACTGAAGTCTGTAGCCTTTGGCCACAGTCCTTATTACCCACGGGGAGATATTTGGCAGGAGCATCCATGATGCTGCCAGTTTCTCCGAAAGGGGCAGTAGTTGTGGCACGTCCGGTTTTTGGGGATGTAAGACACCGCCGTCCTGAACCAAGGCAGGAGACGGCCGGACACTTATAATTGCGCTGGAGACTGCTGCTCCCGGAAACGCCAGTGGCGGCAGAGAAAAACAGCGGACTCCTGAGGGTGTCGACATGGAGTCTTTAGACTCGGATTTTGTTGCGCCCCACCCGGTGGGAGCACACCCGCGCCATGGGCGCCAATTTCAGGGCCTCTGCTTCTTGGCGGAGATAACATTCCGCAGGTCCAATCTCTTTTGAGCAGCGCGAGAATCCGCTCCCCAGTCCTTACGAGGGGCCACGATTCGCCACACTCTCCTTCTGGGCAGCCCGCTTTTCTCTGGAAGGTGCTCCGGCTGCTAGGTGGCCCACGGCGAGGAAGGAACCTCACAAGCCTCCTCGTAGCGTTTAGCCTCGCGGAACTTAGTGGTGGAGTCCACCGCGTTGCCAAAAGACCGGAAGGCGAGATGGGTGCATCCAGGAGGAAGGCGCGGTCCTTCTCTTTGATGCCCGTGAGGTTAAGCCATAGATGTCTTTCCGTCGCCAAAGCAGACATGGAGCGGCCAATAGCGCGGGGCCATCTGCTTAGTTAGAGAGGTCTGTGGCGGCGTAGCTCAGAAAGCGTCGTACACAGTACCCACTGTGCTCAAATCTTTGAGCAGCTCAGCCTGGTATGCCTGCAAAACCGCCATGGTGTGCAGTGCTGCACCAGCCTGACCCGCCGCCTGGAAAGCCTTCCCCACCAGTGATGACGTGAACCGGCATGGCTTGTTGGGGAGTGTAGGTTTTCTTAGGGAGGACGATGTCCCGGGGGAGAGATAGCCCGCAAGAGTCTCTTCCACCTGGGGCATCGACCCATAGCCACGCACCTGTGCGCCCACGATAGTCGAATAAATCGACGTCGAAGGCACAAAAACACGGGGAACTCAGTAAACACCAGCGATAACGTAAGCAGTTGTGATGATAGATGCGTAATTTGTTTGTGGCCACAGTCAGGGAGGCAGGTTGTATCAATGACTGTCTCAAGGAATAACACACACCTGGCCATGGAACAACTGAGCAGCCAATTGTCCCATTACTTTTGGTCTCTTAAAAAGGGGGAGGCACATATACAAACTGTTGTAATTCCTACACCGTTCACCTGATTTAGATGTAAATACCCTCAAATTAAAGCTGAAAGTCTGCAGTTAAAGCACATCTTTGTTTCATTTCAAATCCATTGTGGTGGTGTATAGAGCCAAAAAGATTAGAATTGTGTCAATGTCCCAATATTTATGGACCTGACTGTAGAAGTATTGCAAAGTGTGTGATTGCAAAGTCTTCTTAGGAGAGATAGGAGATACAGCAGATTAAGACATGAAGGCATAGGTGTATGTAGATAAGTATATGAACTTGACCAGGAGTGAGCGCATTCGGCAATAATATCAATTTCCTTGACACAAAAAAAGATGGACCAAACAGGCCCAAGCCAAAGCCAGTGTCAAGAGCAACTCACAGGCCCATGCAAAGTCTCCAACAGTATCCTCTGGAGTTTTTTTTCTGATGCTGCAGAAATTTGGAGGTATTCCAATAAATGGAATCTGTTATTCCGCCACATTTCTGTTTAATAAATAAAAAGTACTCAGTAAAAAGTAAGTAAAGTCTTTTATCTGTAAAAAAAAATTTTTCAAAAAAGTGTACATGTAAAAACCATTCTATGGGCTTCCACATCTTCAAAATAATAATTAGTTATGTTAAGAATACATTACAAAGTCATGTGATAGTTCACCGGCAACAGTCTCACCACTGGAGTGCCACAGAAGGTGTATTGAGGACATGTATTACTTTAAGAATCAAAGATTGTTCAGTGAACAGTTCACTCTTCTTCTTTGATAAGGTGTCGAAAGAGGAGGATTTCTCCATGAACCCCCAGCCCCTGAAGACCGAGACCATCAACTTTAAAAGCCCCACGTCCAGCCAAAGCATAGACACAAACCAAAAAAATCTTTTTGTCTTCCCTATTTTTTATTTTGGTTCCGGTCAGAGCTCTGTCAGCAGCAGCAAAAAAGATGCTTTTCAAGCGTCCAAGAAAAAGGTAGGTTTATGCTTTGAGTTATAATTTTTGCTTTCTGACTTTGGCTCAGTTCTGATTCCAATTATTTCTGTCAAAATGCATTGTTTTGTGTATTGAAATTATATAAAGAAATGGCATAAACGAACTCATGGCGCTCTACAGTGGCCTATTACGGAAAGCTTTGACCCAATGTGCAGCAATGAAGTAGAGAATAATATAAAACATTACATGGCTAAGGACCAAAGTAATAAGAGAGGGAAAACGTACAAAAGAAGGTGAAATATTGGGATGGTTTAGACACGAGTCAAGACGGAGACTAATTGACAGAAAGCCAGTGCATTCAGCTGATTTGGGTCTAGAAATAATTGTTGAAACTTGTACCAAACCTTCAGCCCTTTTGCCTTTTCAATATAAAGAAATTGCTGGACAACTTCCAAAAAAAGAGCTGTCTGAAAAAGTTAATTGAAAAATAACAGGAAAATTCAAGCTGGATTTAACTAAACCAAAGTGAAGAACATTTGTCGGAGGAGATGAAAGTGACTCCAGCAGCGTCTCTCCCTCTGGGAATAGCAACGCCGATCTGGAAAAAGATTAGGCTGTTGTGGAATGTGGGGAGACCCGCTCCTGTCCAAAGGTGCTAAAAGACTCTCCTGACTTTAGAAGCAATAAATGAAAAGAATCTAAAGAGCTGGATAAAATTATAAGAAGATTGAGAAGATTTAAGGGCTTATAAAAAGAAAATTGTGGGAGAAGATGGTTAAAGAAAGCAAGGCCTCCTGAATTACAGACTTAACAGAACTCAGTTGTAGGATCAAGGAAGAACGACTGGACCTTACTTGCAGATCATGGAAAAGCATATAGGAAGGATAAGAAAGAAGAGAAAGAAACTAATAAGACTTTGGTGTATAAGCTAACACTGCTGCAACTGAACGAACTGAACAATAAACACAAAAAGAATAAGAATTAAAGCCGCAAGCGGCGATAAAGGCCCTCGCCTCCCTTGAGACCGCGGGGACACATATATTCTGAGGATTGCATGTCGTGCTTTAAAGCAAATTTGGAGCTGTTTAGATGAAAACCCTTTAGCACAAAGTGTACGATTTAGGTGGTCATGTATTCCACCCAACATTTTCTGTTGAGAAGGATCCTGGCAATTGGGAAATGGCATTTATTTCCCAATAGTTGCCTCTTCACAGACTCATTACGACCACAGCCACAAATCTATCAAAAAACAAATTGATAACTTTTTTTTGCACACGTGTCTAGATGATACTCACCAAATTTGGAGCTGTTTAGATGAAAAGCCTTTAGACACAAGGGGTGCAATTTAGGTGGTCACGCATTCCACCCAACATAGTAGATTTCCTGTTGAGTTTACGATATGGCTGTAATACATTTTTCTGTTTGCCCTGAGGTGTCCTATGGATGTACCAAGTTTCATTTTTCTACGTTGGAAAAAAGTTACTTTCACTTTCCATAGGCCCAATGTATTTTGACTTTTGTAGGGGTCGCCACTGAGTCATTTTTCATATTTTTTTTTCGGCGACTTCAAATACATAATTTTTCGCCGAGCTTGAAGTCTGGGACCAAGAAAAATGACTTTTAGTTGCACGTTTACTGGGTCAAATTGAGGATCATTTTGCAGAAAAATTATAATAAAAAAAAAATCTACCAAATTATAATAAAATAAAATATAACTCGAGCAAAAAAGTCTAGAAAAACGCTTGTCTATTTTACATACATGTGTTTAGCTCATTTTGCCCAAGTTTGGTGTCTGTGGAATGAAGCAGCTATTTTCTGTGTTCTTTAAAAAAAAAACATTTTCAATTCAAAATGGCCGCCTTCCCGTGTGTGATAGGGTGTGGTCCCCATTGGCTTTTTTGTTCATAAGCCCATGCTGGATGTGTGTACCAAGTTTCATTTGCCTACAAAACTAAAATTTTCACTTCCCATTGACTTTTTCCAAATATTTGGGACGTTGCTATGGCAACACATTTATAGATGGGGGGTGGTTGTCATTGGCTTTTATGCTCGTCATGACATAAGAGATGTGTGTACCAAATTTTATGTCTCTATGACAAACTATATTCTTGGGTCCCATTATAAGTTTGTAGGGGGCGCTGGAGAGCCATTTCTAAAGATAACCCTTTTATTTACATATTTTTTGGTTCAGGTCATGAATGTGCACAAACGCCTTTTTGGGTCCAACTCGATCCGAGAAGGCGTTTGAGAGTTAAGAGACGTTTATTTTCACAAAAATGGCCACCTCGTTACAGGCTTGCCACACCCATACCCGATAAGATATCAACAACAAAGTCACAACTTTGGTTGGCACACGTGTCTAGATGATACTCACAAAATTTGGGGCCATTTAGATTAAAACACAATGATTTGCATCTTTCTGCAAGGGGTGCGATTTTAGTGGCGCGCGTTTCACCCCACATGGCGGACTTCCTGTTAAGTTTAGGGTGTGACTGTCATTGACTTTTCTGTTTGCCCTGAGGTGTCCTATGGATATACCAAGTTTCATTTTTCTACGTTGGAAAAAAGTTACTTTCACTTTCCATAGGCCCAATGTATTTTGATTTTGTAGGGTCGCCACTGAGTCATTTTTCGTATTTTTTTGGCGACTTCAAATACATAAATTTTTCGCCGAGCTTGAAGTCTGGGACCAATAAAAATGACTTTTCGTGCATGTTCACTGGGTCAAATTTAGGATCATTGGGTCGGAAGAAAAAAAAAAAAAAAAAATCCGAGCAAAAACAATAGGCCCTCCCGGTCATCACCGGCTCGGGCCTAATGATAAACAGGGGTCTGTAACTGGAAAGCACCAGCGGCTGTCGCAGCCACAAAAGCAATGTTTTGCTGCAGTACCCCAGAATATGAATGAACTATTTATGTTCCAATCTCCTACAGCAGAGCCGATGCCAACGTAACTGGCTTATTATAACAGATCACAGCAGGTCCCATACAGAGGAATGCCCGCTGCACAGAGAGGTGCCCAAGGCAGTTTTGGAGGGTGAGACAGGCCAAACGCTGGATGATACTAAGTGTAAAGAACAGAGTGTCCTTGAACAGTGATTAGATGTATTGCAAAGTCAATACATCTAATCATGGCATGGCGCCTATAGGAGATACAGCAGATTAGAAGAAGAAGAAGAAGAAGAAGTTTTATTTATATAGCGCCTTTCCGTAGCTCAAGGTCGCTTTACATTTCACAAATACAGTACAGACAAACATTTAGATACACATCACATGAAACATAGTTGTAATTACCCAAAATGTTTGTTAAATAGATATGTTTTTAACTGAGACTTGAATGCATCCACAGATGAGATGTTTCGTAAAGTAAGAGGTAGCGCGTTCCAAAGTTGAGGAGCATTTACACTAAAAGACCTTCCACCAACAGTAGACAGACGGAAACGTGGGGTGGATAACAGACTGAGATTAAGACATAAATCATAGGTGTATGTAGGTAAGTATATGAACTTGACCAGGAGTGAGTGCATTCGGCAATAATATCAATTTCCTTGACACAAAAAAAGACAGAAAGACATGGACCAAACAGGCCCAAGCCAAAGCCAGTATCAAGAGCAACTCACAGGCCCATGCGCAGTCTCCAACAGTATCCTCTGGAGTTAATTTTTTTTTTTGATGCTACAGAAATGTGGAGGTATTCCAATAAATGGAATCTGTTATTTCGCCACATTTCTGTTTAAAACAGCCTCAAAGGGGGGAATAAAGAAGAAGGCTTTATGATAGTATGTTATTTAATGGGATATATTTGAAGTTAGATTTTATTAAGCTTGACTGTGCAGTGGACCTAAAATATCATGGAGAGGGATAATTACTTTTTTGTTATTCAGATCATGATTTATTTGTGATGCTACCTTCACAGCTTTACCTTCGTTTAACAAACCAGGGTTTGGGACAGGCCGCTATATGGGTTTTATTTTACTGAATAAAACTCGTCAGTAGAATCACAACTGCAGCTTATTATCAAAGCTCATCTGATATAGATCATATTGGTGAGTAAAGGCTTGTCTGGATCTCCATGGTAACGCTCAGAGAGAGGAGTTTGTGAAACTCTGATAAACTGTTAGTTTTGTATCGCTACAACAGGCTGCTTTCCGAACAACTTTAAACGGGGCAAACAGTTGAATGTACTAAGATCTGTGACAGTCAGCTCGTGCGTGAGCACGCAGCTACTCGGCATGTCTCTGTGAGCAGCTCCTGCTGCTGTTGTCTTGTCAGACCTCTAGCTGTTGTGCCGGTAGTTCACTTTTTTTATTGTCTAATGGACAAGCTGCCTCTGACTTTAGTAATGATTTTAACGATAATTGGACTGATAATTAATGTAGGCAATAATTTATACTGGTTTTGAAAAAAGTAGATGTTCTAAGCATATATACAGCTGAAGCAGAGGATTTACCATTAGGAAACAGTTTAAACATAACATATGTAAGATCAAATAGTTTAAATTGAAGCTGCATTGTGGGACCAAATAAAATAATAATGCACGAACGAAGGGGCTATTTCCTTTAAAAATTGGATGTACACAGGGAGACGTAATGATTAAAATTATAATAACAATGGAAGAAGCAATAAAATGAGTGAAGATCAAAATAGAAGAATAGAGAGAAAAGAGAGGGTAATTCAATACGTCAGGTCAGAAGCTGGAAAAGAGATTTTCAGCTAAACAAGTCACATGTAAGGATTGTATTAAGGATTAGAGAATGTTATAATAAGGTTAAGCCAGTTGTCATTACCAAAATTATTTCAAATAGGTCTGGGATTTTATTAATGGCAAATGTTGCAGGCGTATGTATTCCTTTGTTCTCCAGAACCAAACTAGAAATAGTGATGGTATAACTAGGACTATAACTGAGGAAAAATATGGTAAACCTCAAATTGAAAAGGACATATAAAAATCAAAACGGACTAACTTAGAGTATTAATAAGAGTATAATTACAGAAATTCATGAAGAGTTTTTGCCGCATTAAATGATGATGGTGGCTGGTGCAGTTGGTGTGTATAACAAATTAAAACCTGAGCTGAGTGGTAGAAGCACCAGATGAACCAATAGGAGAATGTGGACTGGTGCCACGCTATGAATTTTCCTTGGAGCACGTGGGGTCACAACCTACGTCATCAGGAGGGTTTTCCAGCAATGCTTTGGGAAATCAGAGGCGTACCTGGTGTTTTGGAGTCTGGAAAGAACGGAGAGGTTTGGAGAAAGCAGAGGAGATCGTTCCCAGCATGGAGACGGGACCAGAAAACCCCGTCGGATGGAGGCCAGCAAACATCAAACTGGACAGCTGTTGGTGAGCTGGTTACAGGTTAGCAGCAGAGTGGACAAAGAGAGAGAAAATGACGTAGGGCAAGGACGTTGGCAGAGCCAGGGTGCAAGAAGAGAGTTGCCTTTTGCAATGCGTCATGGTGGTAGAAGACCACCATGACGCATTGTATGTTTGGCATTATACGTGGGATTTGGAGATGTATAGATCCGAATATACCTTTCAGATTGGACATAAGGGAGGACTCGGAAGAATAGGAAATTAAACTAGTTATGAGGTGTACTCATGATTATATTTTAATGTGAGTGAAAAATGATTTATTCTAAAAAGTGTGTCTTTACATTTTGTCCACTGTGACATAAACAATAAAATAAACAAAATATTTTCGGTGAATCATTCCCAGCGAGAAGAGTTGTTTTGTTTCAGAGAAATGTAGAACTGTTTCAAAAGCTAATATAATCACTTCCTCTGACTGTCTATAAAGGTTCTCAGTCATTGAGGTCACCCTCTTAAAAGTAGGTTAAAGCAAAAGCTAGGTTTTGTCTCTAATTCTTCAACTTGAAAACTGAGTCCAGATGCTTTTACTTTAACCTTTTCTTCCTTTGACTGATTTTGATGCCAATTTTATTGTTGTATTAAGTAGCCTATTTTTGTCTTTACAGATACAGTAACTTTATGGTGACTATTGTTTCATTTGCAGAGCTCTAGGTTTTTCCGTGTGCACCAGATTCTGCCGATGCTGGACTTTTCTCTGCGTGAGGGCACAGATCTGGTTCTGTCCCAGCCGTTCCTGCAGTTCCTTCACGCCCTGCCGCTGCAGTACAACTACCCTCTGTACCGGGACATCTTTATTCGCTTTGGGACTCACTACTACGGCTCCGGTGTGATGGGCGGCCACTATGACCTGCTCTACCAGTTCAGTGAGGAGGAGATCACGGCTTCTGGTAACACAGCACCACCTCTTTGACACAAACACCAGTCACACATCAGGCCCCGCTTTAGAATCAGCATTAGACCAAACAGACTATAAAACCTGGAAGGTTTTTAGTTTAACAGTTTCAGTTTTATCTAAACTCACTCAATCTGTAAACTGAACCTGGTTTTATTCTCCCCCTAATAATCGTCAAAATTATAATAATAGCTTGCATTTACGGTATATAGCACCTTTCATGACACCCAAACAATAAAAAACACACAGACAGGAAGGGAAAAATAAAGTCAAGATCAAATACTGGGTGTGGTTGAAAGCCATTTTAAACAGAAATGTTTTGAGTATGACTATCATCCATTTTTAAACGTCAGTGCACAGTCATACATTAAAACAATGCATTGCCACAAGAAATTATTTTGAGTAATTAATGTAGCTGATATACTGTATGTCTGGCTGAACATAAGCCACTGTAATCAGTCAACAACTGAGCACATAAGCACTGAGCTGCAGGGAATAGGTGCCTGGTGTAATTCAGTTGAGTTCTGTGAAACTCCTATAATGATTTATCTCATCCTGCATAAAATCTCTCAAATTGACACAAATGAGAAACAAATTACACATCCATAACCACAACGGCTCATGTTATTGCAGGTGCTGATGGAACCTTAAGGCTTACTCCCATCCGGAGGTCGCCACAGCAATTTAGGTCGCATAAGTATCTATCTAGTGTTTTTACGCCGGATGCCCTTCTAGACGCATCCCTCTCCATTTTTCCAGTCCATGGCTGGAATAGCTACAATCTCCGCACTAACCTTTTCACTTTGGAGGATATGCTATTTCAGTTGTTAACTAGATTAATTTATTCTTTTACTCATTTGTAGCTGAAAGACAAATGGATGAACAAAAGAACCTGTAACTTTTATGAGCTGTACACTGGGCAGAGGAGATCCGATCTACAGCTGAGAGACCGTGTACAGATGCATAACTGTGCCTATCAAAAATTGTTCACCAATCAAAAAATGTTTCCACTAATGTAATCGTCCTGTCCTGTCATGTTTCCAATGTCATTTGCCAAATAACTGCTTGAAAATACTGTAGAAATCATCTTCTGCAGTCACTTGGCTGATCTTTTCCGATTTATTCTCTTCTTATTTATTCTCTTCTTCTTCATAGTCTCAGTCTTCTTTTAAAATCCTCAAAACTTAATTAATGACTCTTTACATTTTGATATTCCTGGGGTGACGTTGTTGTTGTTTTACATTTGCATTTTCAGATTAGATCAATTGGCGACTATATCACAATAAAGAAAAATTTTTACTTAAATCACTTCTATATATTTATGAAATCCACTTTCACATTTCACTTCACATCAAATTCTGATGCGTGTGTAGGCAGTTGGTGCTATAGAGATTTATTTATATTTATTTTGATTCATCCAGGCTGTATTCATCTTACACCTCAGCTCTAGAATGAGATAATAAAAAACAAACCAGGTTGGGTTCACAGAGTCAGTTCCCACAGAAACTGACTCGGTTTTTAAATAAACCTGAATGTCAAACTGAAAACAACATTTTCTTTTGGCTGCTACATTTAGGGGTCAATTAATTTAGTGTATCACGTGCAGTCAGGTCCATAAATATTGGAGACATTGACACAATTCTAATCTTTTTGGCTCTATACACCACCACAATGGATTTGAAATGAAACAAAGACGTGCTTTAACTGCAGACTTTTAGCTTTAATTTGAGGGTATTTACATCTAAATCAGGTGAACGGTGTAGGAATTACAACAGTTTGTAAATGTGCCTCCCACTTTTTAAGGGACCAAAAGTAATGGGACAGATTAACAATCATAAATCAAACTTTCACTTTTTAATACTTGGATGCAAATCCTTTGCAGTCATTTACAGCCTGAAGTCTGGAACACATAGACATCACCAGACGCTGGGTTTCATCCCTGGTGATGCTCTGTCAGGCCTCTACTGCAACTGTCTTCAGTTCCTGCTTGTTCTTGGGGCATTTTCCCTTCAGTCTTGTCTTCAGCAAGTTAAATACATGCTCAATCAGATTCAGGTCAGGTGATTGACTTGGACCATTGCATAATAATCCACTTCTTTCTCTTTAAAAAACTCTTTGGTTGATTTCGCAGTATGCTTTGGGTCATTGTCCATCTGCACTGTGAAGCGCCGTCCAATGAGTTCTGAAGCATTTGGCTGAATATGAGCAGATAATATTGCACGAAACACTTCAGGATTCATCCTGCTGCTTTTGTCAGCAGTCACATCATCAATAAATACAAGAGAACCAGTTCCATTGGCAGCTCTACATGCCCACACCATGACACTACCACCACCATGATTCACTGATGAGGTGGTACGCTTTGGATCATGAGCAGATCCTTTCCTTCTCCAGACTCTTCTCTTCACATCACTCTGATACAAGTTGATCTTGGTCTCATCGGTCCATGGGATGTTGTTCAAGAACTGTGAAGGCTTTTTTAGATGTTTTTTGGCAAATTCTAATCTGTCCTTCCTGTTCTTGAGACTCACCCATGGTTTACATCTTGTGGTGAACCCTCTGTATTCACTCTGGTGAAGTCTTCTCTTGAGTGTTGACTTTGACACACACACACCTACCTCCTGGAGAGTGTTCTTGATCTGGACAACTGTTGTGAAGGCTGTTTTCTTCACCAGGGAAAGAATTCTTTGGTCATCCACCACAGTTGTTTTCCGTGGTCTTCAGGGTCTTTTGGTATTACTGAGCTCACCGGTGCGTTCTTTCTTTTTTAGGGTGTTCCAAACAGTTGATTTGGCCACACCTAAAGTTTTTTCTCTCTCTCTGATGGGTTTGTTTTGTTTTTTCAGTCTAAAGATGGCTTGCTTCACTGATAGGGACAGCTCTTTGGATCTCGTATTGAGAGTTGACAGCAACAGTTTCCAAATGCAAATACCACACTTAAAATAAACTCTGAACCTTTTATCTGCTCCTTGTAAATTGGATAATGAGGGAATAACACACACCTGGCCATGGAACAGCTGAGCAGCCAATTGTCCCATTACTTTCGGTCCCTTAAAATGTGGGAGGCACAGTGGCAAAGTGGTTAGCACACATGCCTCACAGCAAGAAGGTCCTGGGTTCGATTCCCATCCAGGGCAGGTCCTTTCTGTGTGGAGTTTGCATGTTCTCCCTGTGTCTGCGTAGGTTTCCTCCGGCTACTCCGGTTTCCCCTACCACCAAAAACATGTACAATAGTTCCCCCCCAAAACACACGTGGGGCCAGGACTCCCCTGCAAAAGAGATTTGTAATCTCAGTGGGACTTTCCTGGTTAAATAAAGGTTAAATAAAAAAAAAATATACAAACTGTTGTAAACCAAATCCTCAAACTTAAGCTAAAAGTCTGCAGTTAAAGCACATCTTGTCTGTTTCATTTCAAATCCATTGTGGTGGTGTAGAGAGCCAAAAAGATTAGAATTGCGTCAATGTCCCAATATTTATGGACCTGACTGTATTTAGTCTGATATATAGGTTTTTAAATTGCATCCCCTTCCTGACACAATGCTCCCCATTATCTGCGTTTGGGACCACACACTGGGACTACACTCTTTGTTCCATCAGAGGAATTTAACCCCTATGTAATAGGTACTACTGTATTGAGGAGGCAACACTGAGTGTGAAATAAGCATTTTTTTCAAACGGGACCATAATGCCCTCTCTGTGATGTTCTCAGGTGAATCAGAGGAACACTTTCGCGGCTGTGTGCAGCAGGAGACTTTCTTCACAGTCATTCTGTACTCTCAATACAGTGATGTCAAGCGCTGTAAAAATGAAGACACCACTGAGAAGTACCGAGGTCTGTGTACACTCCACAACTGTGCAATTTAAAAAGCCCTCCAGTGTCTGCTCTTACACTGTCCAACCGCAGGTTCCCACATCCAGCGCTCAGAAAAGTCCTTCTCCTTAGTGCGGGGTGGGCTGCGGCAGGCTGCACGTCTGGCCTGGGAAAAGGGCAGCGAACCCCCAACAAACAGGCCTTCAGGGACTGGGCCAGATCAGTCCTGGAACAGCCCGATGTGGTCGAGCACAAGGTGGGTCATGGATGATTCAGCAAATTCTTCTTCAGTTCTTCTGTAGACTTGCAGTAGTTAGTTAGGTACTTCTACTTTTACATTCATTTGTCTATTTTGGCACTGAAAAAAATTAAGGCTACTTTTTTTTTTTTTTTTTTTTTTTAAATGCAGGAACGGCTATACTTTGGTTTGAGAATATATAACACTTTTATGATGTTCAAAACAAGAATATTGGACTATTTTCAAGTATTAACCACTCGTGTGAGGAGCGGAGTTTCCACTAGACCAGGCATAGACAAACAGAATCTCCAGAACTGCATGCGGCTCTTTAGCCCCACTCTTGCGGATCCCTGAGACATCGTTTTGGAGGTTAATTAAATGTGCAGTGCACCGCTTCATCTCAGCAACAAACTCTGCAGCTGCGGCGCATAATAACACTTCTACCGTGGTACTGCCACAATAATCTCTCCACATTCTCCACAATGCACCATGGCAGGACACAGCGTGACATTCTTTGCAAAGGAAAACAGCCTGAGGCCTGCAGCGAGACACATGCAGACAACATTAGAGGAGATAACTGACCCTACAAGTGTATCGGCGCGGACCTGGACGTTGGCTCATTCCTAGAAGTTCAAAAACACACCAGAGCTCTCCTTACTGAAGCAGAGAGCAGCTGATGTTTCCAAACTACCATGACAGACTAGGAATAAGATCCAAAGGTCCTTATTTGGTTAAGAAGCAGGTTCAGTGAGGCATGTATTATCAACATAATGTAGCATTAAAGTGAGCTTTTGTTTTTACCATTTATTCTTTAACATTTAAGCTTCCAGTGCTTTGTGAATCATGTAGCCTGTGTGGTCATGACAAAATGTATTTATTGATAACACGGTCTTAATTGTTCTCCGGTCACAGTGTTCATTTATTATGCCGGGGATTACACATCAGTCAGCATTTATTAATGATTAAAACATAATAGCCCTAGCACTAGAGTCAGATTTAATTTTTGGTTTGGTTTGGTTTGGTTTTAAACGCAAAAGTACACAGATCTAGTAAGGTAGATAGAAACAAACAATTTATAGGTAAACATAGAAATAAAAATGAAACTGTGTAAACAATATTGTTAAGATGTTTGAACAAAAAGATGTCGGCTGAAGCTTATGCTTATTGCGCTAAAACCTTTTACATTTCATTTTATTTATTTATTTATTAACACCTTAACAAAAAAGTCCTTTTATGTACATCTACAGATGTCATCTAAAACAGGTTTTAGAAACTGACTGGAATTTCCTTATTTTTTTAAATATTGTTTGCTGTAAGCTTGCTCAAGACCTAATGAAGACCTGCTATGGACTCGCTGTAGACCTGCTGCAAAACCTGCTGTAGTCCCGCTGTAGACCTGTTCTAGACCTCCTATAAAACCTGCTGTTGACCTGCTGTAGACCTGCTGTAAACCTGCTGTAGACCTGCTGTTGACCTGCTGTAGACCTGCTATAAACCTGCTATAGACCTGCTGTAGACCTGCTGTAAACCTGCTATAGACCTGCTGTAGACCTGCTGTAGACCTGCTGTAAACCTGCTATAGACCTGCTGTAGACCTGCTGTAGACCTGCTGTTGACCTGCTGTAGACCTGCTGTAAACCTGCTGTAAACCTGCTGTAGACCTGCTGTAAACCTGCTATAGACCTGCTGTAGACCTGCTGTAAACCTGCTGTAGACCTGCTGTAAACCTGCTATAGACCTGCTGTAGACCTGCTGTAGACCCGCTGTAGACCCACTGTAGACCTGCTGTAGACCTGCTGTAAACCTGCTATAGACCTGCTGTAGACCTGCTGTAAACCTGCTGTAGACCTGCTGTAAACCTGCTATAGACCTGCTGTAGACCTGCTGTAAACCTGCTGTAGACCTGCTGTAAACCTGCTGTCGACCTGCTGTAGACCTGCTGTAGACCCGCTGTAGACCCGCTGTAGACCTGCTGTAGACCTGCTGTAAACCTGCTATAGACCTGCTGTAAACCTGCTGTAGACCTGCTGTAAACCTGCTGTAAACCTGCTTTAGACCTGCTGTAAACCTGCTGTAGACCTGCTGTAGACCTGCTGTAAACCTGCTGTAGACCTGCTGTAGACCTGCTGTAGACCTGCTGTAAACCTGCTATAGACCTGCTGTAGACCTGCTGTAAACCTGCTGTTGGCCTGCTGTAGACCTGCTGTTGACCTGCTATAGACCTGCTGTAGACCTGCTGTAAACCTGCTGTTGGCCTGCTGTAGACCTGCTGTTGACCTGCTATAGACCTGCTGTAGACCTGCTGTAAACCTGCTATAGACCTGCTGTAGACCTGCTGTAGACCTGCTGTTGACCTGCTGTAGACCTGCTGTTGACCTGCTATAGACCTGCTGTAAACCTGCTATAGACCTGCTGTTGACCTGCTGTAGACCTGCTGTAAACCTGCTGTAGACCTGCTGTAGACCTGCTGTAAACCTGCTTTAGACCTGCTGTAGACCTGCTGTAAACCTGCTGTAGACCTGCTGTTGACCCGCTGTAGACCTGCTGTAGACCTAATGTAGACCTGCTGTAGACCTGCTGTAAACCTGCTATAGACCTGCTGTAGACCTGCTGTTGACCTGCTGTAGACCTGCTGTTGACCTGCTATAGACCTGCTGTAGACCTGCTGTAAACCTGCTGTAGACCTGCTGTTGACCCGCTGTAGACCTGCTGTAGACCTAATGTAGACCTGCTGTAGACCTGCTGTAAACCTGCTATAGACCTGCTGTAGACCTGCTGTAAACCTGCTATAGACCTGCTGTAAACCTGTTATAGACCTGCTGTAAACCTGCTGTAGACCTGCTGTTCACCTGCTGTAGACCTGCTGTAAACCTGCTATAGACCTGCTGTAGACCTGCTGTTGACCTGCTGTTGACCTGCTGTTGACCTCCTATAGACCTGCTGTAGACCTGCTGTAGACCTGCTGTAGACCTGCTGTAAACCTGTTATAGACCTGCTGTAGTCCCACTGTAGACCTGTTCTAGACCTACTATAAAACCTGCTGTTGACCTGCTGTAAGCCGGCTGTAGACCTGCTGTAAACCTGTTATAGACCGGCTGTAGACCTGCTGTTGACCTGCTGTAGACCTGCTGTAAACCTGCTATAGACCTGTTATAGACCTGCTGTAAACCTACTATAGACCTGTTATAGACCTGCTGTAGACCTGCTGTGAACCTGTTATAGACCGGCTGTAGACCTGCTGTTGACCTGCTGTAGACCTGTTGTAAACCTGCTATAGACCTGTTATAGACCTGCTGTAAACCTGCTATAGACCTGCTGTTGACCTGCTGTAGACCTGCTATAGAACTGCTGTTGACCTGCTGTTGACCTGCTGTAGACCTGCTGTTGACCCGCTGTAGACCTGCTGTTGACCCGCTGTAGACCTGCTGTTGACCTGCTGTAGACCTGCTGTGGACCTGCTGTAGACCTGCTGTAAACCTGCCATAGACCTGCTGTAAACCTGCTGTAGACCTGCTGTAGTTCTGCTGTAAACCTGCTGTAAACCTGCTATAGACCTGCTGTAAACCTGCTGTAGACCTGCTGTAGACCTGCTATAGACCTGCTGTAAACCTGCTGTAGACCTGCTGTAGACCTGCTGTAGACCTGCTGTTGACCTGCTGTAGACCTGCTGTTGACCTGCTATAGACCTGCTGTAGACCTGCTGTAAACCTGCTATAGACCTGCTGTAGACCTGCTGTAGACCTGCTATAGACCTGCTGTTGACCTGCTATAGACCTGCTATAGACCTGCTGTAAACCTGCTGTAGACCTGCTGTAGACCTGCTGTTGACCTGCTGTAGACCTGCTGTTGACCTGCTATAGACCTGCTGTAGACCTGCTGTAAACCTGCTATAGACCTGCTGTAGACCTGCTGTAGACCTGCTGTAGACCTGCTGTTGACCTGCTATAGACCTGCTGTAAACCTGCTGTAGACCTGCTGTTGACCTGCTATAGACCTGCTGTAAACCTGCTGTAGACCTGCTGTAGACCTGCTGTAGACCTGCTGTTGACCTGCTGTAGACCTGCTGTTGACCTGCTATAGACCTGCTGTAGACCTGCTGTAAACCTGCTATAGACCTGCTGTAGACCTGCTATAGACCTGCTGTAGACCTGCTGTAAACCTGTTATAGACCTGCTGTAGACCTGCTGTTGACCTGCTGTAGACCTGCTGTTCACCTGCTGTAGACCTGCTGTAAACCTGCTATAGACCTGCTGTAGACCTGCTGTAGACCTGTTATAGACCTGCTGTAGACCTGCTGTAGACCTGCTGTAAACCTGCTGTAGACCTGCTGTAAACCTGTTATAGACCTGCTGTAGACCTGCTGTTGACCTGCTGTCGACCTGCTGTTCACCTGCTATAGACCTGCTGTAGACCTGCTGTAAACCTGCTATAGACCTGCTGTAGACCTGCTGTAAACCTGTTATAGACCTGCTGTAGACCTGCTGTTGACCTGCTGTTGACCTGCTATAGACCTGCTGTAGACCTGCTGTTGACCTGCTATAGACCTGCTGTAGACCTGCTATTGACCTGCTGTAGACCTGCTGTAGACCTGCTATTGACCTGCTGTAGACCTGCTGTTGACCTGCTGTAGACCTGCTGTTGACCTGCTGTTGACCTGCTATAGACCTGCTGTAGACCTGCTGTTGAGCTGCTATAGACCTGCTGTAGACCTGCTGTAAACCTGTTATAGACCTGCTGTAGTCCCACTGTAGACCTGTTCTAGACCTACTATAAAACCTGCTGTTGACCTGCTGTAGACCTGCTGTAAACCTGTTATAGACCGGCTGTAGACCTGCTGTTGACCTGCTGTAGACCTGCTGTAAACCTGCTATAGACCTGTTATAGACCTGCTGTAGACCTGCTGTAAACCTGCTGTATGACCTGCTGTAGACCTGCTATGTAAACCTGTATAAAACCTGCTGTTGACCTGCTGTAAACTGGCTGTTGACCTGCTGTAGACCTGCTGTAAACCTGCTGTAGTCCCGCTGTAGACCTGTTCTAGACCTCCTATAAAACCTGCTGTAAACCTGCCATAGTTCTGCTGTAGACCTGCTGTCAACCTGCTGTTGACCTGCTTAAGACCTGCTGTAGACCTGCTGTAGTCCTGCTGTAAACCTGCTGTAGTCCCGCTGTAGACCTGTTCTAGACCTACTATAAAACCTGCTTTTGATCTGCTGTAAACCTGCTGTAAACCTGCTGTAGTCCTGCTTTAGACCTGCTGTAGACCGGCTGTAAACCTGCTATAGACCTGCTGTTGACCTGCTGTAGACCTGCTGTAAACCTGCTGTAGACCTGCTGTTGACCGGCTGTAGACCTGCTGTAAACCTGCTGTAGACCTGTTCTAGACCTCCTATAAAACCTGCTGTTGACCTGCTGTAAACCTGCTTTAGACCTGCTGTTGACCGGCTGTAGACCTGCTGTAAACCTGCTGTTGACCGGCTGTTGACCTGCTGTAAACCTGCAGTAGTCCCGCTGTAGACCTGTTCTAGACCTCCTATTAAACCTGCTATAGACCTGCTGTTGACCGGCTGTAGACCTGCTGTAAACCTGCTATAGACCTGTTGTAGACCTGCTGTAAACCTGCTGTAGATCTGCTGTAAACTGGCTGTAGTCCCGCTGTAGACATGTTCTAGACGTGCTATAAAACCTTCTATAAAACCTGCTGTAGACCTGCTGTTGACTTGCTGTTGACCTGCTTTAGAGCTGCTGTTTACAAACGTGATGTTCTTCTTTCCGTTTACCTTCTGAGTTACTGTACACCTCTTGTGCTTAGTGCTGAAGAGTCCTGATGACTCCTAGCTTGTGCTGCACAGGGTGGTGGGAATCAAAAAGCAAATATTGATCCGTGTGTTTTGTCTTCCTATAAACTTCTACTTGGAGAGTCCTGTCCTCACTAATAACCACTGCATAGTCTAAGAAGGCCAGGGGTTGTCTATGTCACTGGTAAACTTGATGTTCTTGTCCACTGCGTTGATGTGTTCTGTGAAGGCCTTTTCTTCCTGGGTTCTGATTTTGACCCACAACATATATACATACGTCATCAACATACAGTGCCTTGCAAAAGTATTTGGCCCATGGCAACATGAAGAACAAGGAACACACCAGGCAGGTCCGAGATACTGTTGTGGAGAAGTTTAAAGCCGGATTTGGATACAAAAAGATTTCCCAAGCTTTAAACATCCCAAGGAGCACTGTGCAAGCAATAATATTGAAATGGAAGGAGTATCAGACCACTGCAAATCGACCAAGACCTGGCCGTCCCTCTAAACTTTCAGCTCATACAAGGAGAAGACTGATCAGAGATGCAGCCAAGAGGCCCATGATCACTCTGGATGAACTGCAGAGATCTACAGCTGAGGTGGGAGACTCTGTCCATAGGACAACAATCAGTCGTATACTGCACAAATCTGGCCTTTATGGAAGAGTGGCAAGAAGAAAGCCATTTCTTAAAGATATCCATAAAAAGTGTAGTTTAAAGTTTGCCACAAGCCACCTGGGAGACACACAAAACATGTGGAAGAAGGTGCTCTGGTCAGATGAAACCAAATTCAAATTTTTTGGCAACAAAACAAAACGTTATGTTTGGTGTAAAAGCCACACAGCTCATCACCCTGAACACACCTTACCCACTGTCAAACATGGTGGTGGCAGCATCATGGTTTGGGCCTGCTTTTCTTCAGCAGGGACAGGGAAGATGGTTAAAACTGATGGGAAGATGGATGGAGCCAAATACAGGATCATTCTGGAAGAAAACCTGATGGAGTCTTCAAAAGACCTGAGACTGGGACAGAGATTTGTATTCCAACAAGACAATGATCCAAAACATAAAGCAAAATCTACAATGGAATGGTTCACAAATAAACATATCCAGGTGTTAGAATGGCCAAGTCAAAGTCCAGACCTGAATCCAATCGAGAATCTCTGGAAAGAACTGAAAACTGCTGTTCACAAATGCTCTCCAACCAACCTCACTGAGCTCGAGCTGTTTTGCGGAGGAATGGGCAAAAAGTCAGTCTCTCGATGTGCAAAACTGATAGAGACATACCATAAGCGTCTTACAGCTGTAATTGCAGCAAAAGGTGGCGCTACAAAGTATTAAGTAAAGGGGCTGAATAATTTTGCACGCCCAATTTTTCAGTTTTTTTTTTGTTAAAAAAGTTTGAAATATCCAATAAATTTTGTTCCACTTCATGATTGCGTCTTACTTGTAGATTCTTCACAAAAAATTACAGTTTAATATCTTTATGTTTGAAGCCTGAAATGTGGCAAAAAGTCGCAAAGTTCAAGGGGGCCGAATACTTTCGCAAAGCACTGTATCTGAACCAGTGACTGGGCACTGCACCTGGGAAAGAGACCAGAGCTCTGTTCTCCACTTCCTCCATGAACAGGTTAGCCACAATCAGGGAGACAGGTGATCCCATGGCACAGCCGTGATTTTGTCTGTAGAAGTTACCTCTGAAATGGCTGTAAAGAAGAGACTACTACAGAACACATCCTTACAGGACAGGACAAACCTCACCCCGAACCATATTTGCAGTTTACTGGAGGTATGTTTTTAACATGACTTATTTCCAGTTCAGAGGTAACTTCTACAGACAAAAACACAGCTGTGCCAAGAGGACACAGAAACCAAACAGACAGGAACCAGGGACAAAAGGGAAGGGTGTAGTTATCTCTTATGTGTCTGATTTAAAGGATTTTATACAAACACAACATTCCAGTCTACTTTAAACCAGGGAACACACTGCGTCAAAAACTGGTCCCAAAGATAAGACCCCTTTGCAGATAACAGAGTAATGTAGTTTGGGGATAGTTATGTCGGAAAAACAACAGCTTCACAAGAGGATTAACAGCACAGAAGAACCAATCCTGGAGGACCTGAGTCTGCAGTCCACCTCCACCTCAAAGAGAAAGGGCATTCCTTTGAGGACAGCAATGTCCGAATTTTGACCAGAGAGACCAGGTGGTTTTTAAGAGAGCGGTGAAGGAAGCCATCATTGTAAAAAAAGTATAAAAAATTTAAAAAGAGGAGGTGGCCTCAGATTCATTTTGCCTAGTATTTATAATAGTGTCTTGAAACCTAAAACAAAAGAGTTAGACCCTAGAACAACAAACACAGCACCTGAATGGAGCAGTGGCACTAACAACTCTCCTGAGCCTTAACGACTCACACATCAGGAGTCACACTGTCCTTTCAGAGCCAACGACTATGAGACCAAAACAGCCTGGTTCCATCAGGTTTGGTTTCACTCCTCCCTCTAGAGATATAAGCTCAGCTCTCCTACCAGTTGATCTCAGAATTCAAGTCTCTTGGAATAGAGACGAAACGTCTTCACTTTGAAAACTGAGTCCAGATGCTTTTACTTTAACCTTTTTTTTAATCTTCTGTAGTCCTTCTCTAAAGCCGCTGTAAAACTGCTATAGCCCTACTGTAGACCTGTTGTAGACCTGCTGTAGACCGGCTGTAGACCTGCTGTAGACATACCTTAGACCTGCTGTAGTCGTGCTGTAGATCTTCTGTAATCCTGGTATAAAACCTGCTTTCAACCTGGCTTAGACATGGAATGGTTTATGTTTAGTATGGGTTTAATCCTGGTTAAGTGTAGGGTTTAGTCCCAATTTTTTGTTTATTTAGTATTTCTGGTGTGTTTGTGTGCTTAGCTGCGGCCCCTGATTGATCTGGTGCGAGGCATCCCCTGTGCCGTCACGAAGCGCAGAAACCTGAGGAGGGCACTGCTGCAGTATCTAGACGAGTTTGACACCTGTAAATGTGCCCCCTGTCCCAACAATGGCCGGCCTGTCCTGGATGGGACCGAGTGTATCTGTGTCTGTCAGACTGGGACTTATGGAGACCACTGTGAGATCCGGGCACCAGACTTCACCTCAGGTACAACAGCAGTGCTAACCTCTTTTACCCAGAGAGCTGTGGAAGGTAAACCATCAAAATTTAAATTATACTTCATCAAGAATTTATTGTTATACACATATTTTTTAACAAATCTTATGTAGGCTTAAGACCTTACCTAAAGGTTTTTGACAGTGAACCATTAACAAGGACCTGCCTAAAGGAGCTAAAGCTTTGTGCAGGCTTGTATGATTAGCAGTAAAATCTTGAAACCAACTCAAAAACACACAGTGGAGTGAGGCTGAAAAGGGGTGATGTGATGGTGTTAATACCTGTGATAACCCGAGCTGCTGTGTTCTGATCCAGCTGGAGGCAAGAGAGTGATTTATTGTCTTGTGATGATTTATTTTTATTTTTGTTCGTCTGGGACGCTCTCTATTAAGGTGGACCAACACATGACATTACCCTCAGGAACTCTGTATTTATTGCTGACAACATGTTGAACATTGCGAGCCATAGTATTAACCAAACTTTTTGTAACAACCATATCACACACATATTACTACGTATGAAACTAGTGTAACTAATGTTACTATGTTATCATGTATGTGGATGCATATGGCAAACGACACTGGTCTGACTGAAGATATTATAAGTTGTTGCTGGGCTTTTTTTGATAGTCCAGAGCAGGAAATTTATCTGTCCCTGGTTGTGAAAATAAGGGTTTCCTTAAATGTTTTGCAACTTTATCTGCCAAAAATACCCAACTTTAGAATAAGGAGGGTCTGTAAAGTTAAGATGTTAACATGATTTTTATATTTATATATATATATATATATATATATATATATATATATATATATATATATATATATATATATATATAGCGCTTTTCCACCTTGGTAAGCACTCAAAGCGCTTAATTAGGGCTTCTACGTTCACAGAAGCTTCAAATGTGCCTTCAATCAGGTTCACCACCATCTCCCAGGCATTGAGGTTACCAGTGACAAAAGCCTTGAAGGATGCCTTTATCAGGGGTTCTCGGAAATTTACAAATAGGAGTATAAAAGCAATTGTGTTAGATGTGCCTTAAAAAAATTCCCACAGCTTTCCACGAGAATTAATTCCATCCGTGAATTCATTAATAATTCTTGTTGTTCTACAAACAAGCAGACAAATATAATGAGCAATTCAACATGTATGTAGAAAAACTGATATATTTTGCAACCTCCAGGTTATAGGTTATATAGAAAGGGAGAGAAAAAGTAGAAAAGATAGAAAAGTTATCAGAGGCATTATACAGGGAAATAAATAATACACAAATTTAAGAATTCTCTTTAATGTAATGTAGCTTAAATACTCTTTTTCGCCTACTAAATGTGCGTTGTATTGTAGGTACAATGTTCTCCTCACATTGTGGTGTAGATCCTTTTTTGTCTTGGAACCTTAATTGCATTCGAAACTCAACTAAAAACATTTATTACATTTTCATTGTTTTGCATTGAAGCATCGAGAGGAGCCAGCTGAGGTGGCTCGGGCATCTGTTTCAGATGCCTCCTGGACGCCTCCCTTGGGAGGTGTTTCGTGCATGTCCCACCGGGAGGAGACCCCGGGGAAGACCTAGGACACGCTGGAGGGACTATGTCTCTCGGCTGGCCTGGGAACGGTATCCTCGGAAGAGCTGGAGGAAGTGTCTGGGGAGAGGGAAATCTGGGCGTCTCTGCTTAGACTGCTGCCCCCGTGACCTGGCCGCGGATAAGCGGTAGAAGATGGATGGATGCATTGAAGCTTCATCGAGGCTCATTGCGGTAGTATGTGTAGCAACAGAAATGTGCTGTCTTTACCAGGTCTCTCAATTTTTTGACCCTACAACCAATACAGAAGGACCAGAGAAAACAAAGACCACAGTGAGACCAGAAGAGACAAAGACCACAATGAGACCAGAAAAGACAGAGGCCACAGTGAGACCAGAGGAGACAGAGACCATAGTGAGACCAGAGGAGACAGAGACCATAGTGAGACCAGAGGAGACAGAGACCATAGTGAGACTAGAGGAGACAGAGGCCACAGTGAGACCAGAGGAGACAGAGACCAGAGGAGACAGAGACCAGAGGAGACAGAGACCATAGTGAGACCAGAGGAGACAGAGACCACAGTGAGACCAGAGGAGATAGAGACCACAGAAGGACCAGAAAAGACAGAGACCACAGTGAGACCAGAAAAGACAGAGGCCACAGTGAGACCAGAGGAGACAGAGGCCACAGTGAGACCAGAGGACACAGAGACCACAGTGAGACCAGAGAAGACAGAGGCCACAGTGAGACCAAAGGAGACAGAGACCACAATGAGACCAGAAGAGACAGAGACAACAGTTAGACCAGAGGAGACAGAGGCCATAATGAGATCAGAAAAGACAGAGGCCACGGTGAGACCAGAGGAGACAGAGACTACAGTGAGACCAGAGGAGACAGAGACTACAGTGAGACCAGAGGAGACAGAGGCCACAGTGAGACCAGAGGAGACAGCGACCACAGTTAAACTAGAAGAGATAGAGATGTTTTAGAGTAATGTTGATGTTCTGAATTTGTAGGTTTCATAACTTTAGACCGTTTTGAGCAGTTGTCTTCAAAGAAATCCAATGAAGTCATTCCAGATGCAGAGAAGATTTATTTACAGATTGAAAAAGAGTGTTTATAATCTGTTTGGGCCTGTGAACGTTTTGACCACTACATTGAAGGTATGGGAAACTGACCACAAGTCCCCAACTTCACTGTTCAACTCCTACGACCTTGCCAAAACACCACTGAGATGTCAGAGACTGCCAATGCGCCTAATGAGAATCAATGTCACTGTTGAGCATGTTCCAGGTAAACAGCTGGTGGTGGCTGACACACTCTTGAGACATCCTCTAAAAGAAAACTGTGAACCAGATACAGAAAAACAAGTAAAAGCTTTTGTAAACACTATGGTGGCTGGCAAACCTATCAAATTACCTAAACTGGAGGAAATCCGCTGAGTCACACAGAATGACACAAAACTTCAAAAAGTAATCACGTTCCCCAGAAAAGGGTGGCCTCGGAAAATGGCAAACAGCTCATTCTGCGCGGGTATCACGCTGTCAGAAACCATCTTTCTGAGTCAGAATTTCTAGGGCTGTTTCATGACTGTGTAGTAATACCCACAACTTTCAGATCAGGTGTTTTAGACCAATTGCATGAAGGGCACCAGGGACTCACCAAGTGTTGAGCGCAAACTAATTCAACTTTGTGGTGGCCCAACATTGGGCAAAGTAAAGTCAAGCACCTTTTGCAGAGACCACAAACCTAAACAAAAACGGGAGCAACTGGTGACAATGTCTTTTTTTACCCCTGGCAAAGGATTGCAGTTGACTTGTGTGAGTTAGATGGTAAGACCTACTTTGGTTGCTGTTGATTATTTTTTCAAGAGACATTGATTGCTTTTCTCACTACCATCACAGGCAAGGCAGGTTGTTAACAAGCTCAAACACATGTTTGTGAGATGGGGCATCCTGCTAAAACTGGTCAGTGACAACGGGACACAGTTTACGTCAGCAGGGTTCCAAGAGTTCCAACAGAACTTTTGTAACTCTTGCATTTGGCACATAACCTCCAGTAATGGGGACTGGAATTTATGTGTTTCATGTGCATAACCTCCTCCAGTCCCCATTACCCACAGTCAAATGAAATGGCTAAGAGCTGCAAATTACATACTCAAACAGCCTGACCCCTGCTTAGCTCTGATGAGGAATTGTTCCACACCCGTTGCAGCTTCCGGTGCAAGTCCAGCACACCTTCTGACTGGGCAAAAGAATCCCACCGCATCAGTCTTTGAGAAGACATTGTTGCCATATCCAGTCAACCAGGACCATGTCCAACAAAAGGTGTCTGCAGCTTAGGACTCGTACAGATTCTTCTACTATCGCAGACATTCTGCTCATCCACTCCCTGAGCTTCACCCAAGCCAGGATGTTAGAGTGAAGCTTGAAGGAGACAAAGGTTGTACAACACCTGCCAAAGAAATGGCCCAATGCGACAGGCGAGGAGACTCCTGTTGAACCGCAGCCTGCCAACCCAATGGCACCACAGCAGGACTGTGGATCCCCGGTTATAGACATGGCTCCTCCAACTGAACCACCCATTAGCCAGCCATTGTCGGGACCTACTCCAGGGTCTCTCCCATCGACTGCCTCTCCTGTGATAGTGTCTTCCAGAGGGCGTGACCTGTCTCCGAGGTTTAGGAACTAACAAAGTTAACCCTGTTTCATATGGGCAAAATAATCCCATTCAGGACAGTCTACCCCTGTGATGTCCTACACCAGGGGTCGGGAACCTTTTTGACTAAGAGAGCCATGAAAGCAAAAAATTTGGAAATTTATTTCAGTGAGAGCCATATAATATATTTTAAAAGTGAATTCAACTAAATGTCAGTATAATAAGCCTCTGAATTTATTCTTTTAAATAATGTTGTTATAACACTCACCATTAATGCGACTTCTGGTGCTGCATGGATTTGCTGATGTCTTTGTAGTCGGGTTGGTACTTGGTGAGGTTAAGCTTCATGCAAGCGTTGAGGCTTTCATCCGTTAAACGTGATCGTAGGTTGGACTTGATGTTTTTAAGATGTGAGAATGACTGCTCACATGCATACGTAGATCCAAACATGGTCAATACAGCAATACTCACACGCTGCAGTGTGTGGTATGTGACAGGAAGTGCGTTCCAAGTTTTGAGAATCAGCTGGTCTTCGGGTTGGAGTTTTTTCATTTCTGTCCACATGTGCTTGCTCGCCAACTCCGCTTTCTGTCGTGTGATTCTTTCCAAATCTTCATTCAGTGACTTGAACTTATTCACCCACATGTCTGAGGCCTTCAGGTCAGCCACTTCTGCTTCAAAATCTCTGACGGAGACACCAGGGATGTAATTCAGGTCGGCTGTGTTCAGTGAACACTCGTTTGGATGGGTGATGAACTTAAAAGACGAGTGTGCTCACAAAATTCTCCAAAGCGTGCTTTGAAGGACTGTAGGAGACTGGATGTGCAGCCAGCTAGCTGGTGGAGATCAAGGTTTTGAATGGGCTCACTTGCTGTGCATGTATCTTTAAATTGGCTCAGTTTTTCAAAATGTAGTAAACGACCTGTTTCAAGATCCGTGATGAAAAGCTCCAGCTTGTTTTCAAAAGCAAATACAGCTTGTTGAAGGGATAACACTGTATTTCCAATGCCTTGCATTTTCACGTTGAGCTGGTTCAGATGTTCAGTCAGATCTACGAGATAGTAAAACTTGAGGAGCCACTCGGTGTCGGCTAGCTCAGGATGCCCGATGCCTTTCATTTCAAGGAAAGTCCGGATTTCGTTCAGGCAAGCCGCAAAACGGCTAAGCACCTTCCTCTTGACAACCAACGCACATTGCTGTGCAAAAGCAGACCATGATAGTTATTTACAACTTCATCCAGCAGTGTTTTAAACTGGCGATCATTTAAGGCTCGGGCAACAATAAAGTTGATCACACGAATGACCAGCGACATCACTTCGCCAAACTGCCTGTCACACATCTGAGCACAAAGTGCCTCCTGGTGTATAATGCAATGGAAACTTAGGATGGGTCTATTTTCATGTTCACGGAGAAGCGCCACAAATCCTTTGTTTTTTCCCACCATACACGGAGCACCATCAGTACACACTGAGAGAAGTTTATCCATAGGTAGACTTTTTTCTTGAGCAAACTCCATGAAAGACTTGAATAAATCCTCACCTCTTGTGGACCCTTTTAATGGCAGAACAGCAAGACTTTCTTCGCGCAGTGTGTCACCAACAGCATATCTTGCAATCACGCTGAACTGCGACAAATGGCTCACGTCTGTTGACTCATCCAAAGCCAGAGAAAAGAACGGCGCTGCATTTATGTCCTTCACTTGCGTTTCCTCCACTTTGTTTGCCATCATGATGGTACGATCATGAACAGTTCTTGCCGACAGAGGCATGTCTTGTATCCGTTTGATTATCTTGTCTTTGTTCGGAAGATCATCAAAAAGTTCATTGGCTACATCCAGCATGAACGTTTTAGCATACTCGCCATCTGTGAATGGTTTTCCGTTCCTCACTATTGCTAAAGAACCAGCAAAGCTAGCCGAATTATAGTCACCTTGCCGGGTCCATACGCGGAGTTGCTGCTGGCTAGCTTGCACCCTGCTCAGAAGCTCTTGGCACGCTTTCTTTCTGCTGTCTCCCGCAGGGTATTTTGATGCAAATGTAGCGTGGCGCGTGTCAAAGTGCCGCTTTACATTCGACCGTTTCAATGATGTAATTTTGTCATTGCAAATTAGACACACCGCAGAACCCGCTCTCTCCACAAAGGCGAATTCTTCGGTCCATTCGTCCTGAAATGTACGATACTCGTCGTCTTTTTTTCTTTTCGCCATCTTCTTCGTCGAAGGGTTAACTTTGAGCTAATGACCGAGCAGACGCAGTCTCAGACTGATTCAAAAGGGCGCGTTTACCTGTTTTACCCAGCAACGGCAAACGTAGGCCAGTATCATCCAATTAAAATAATGTACAATTGCTCCTGCAGCCCTGAACAGGACATGCGCAGTGAAAAATCGATGGATGGATTAAAACAAGTGAGAATATTTTGTTTTATCTGCGAGCCATATGCAATCATCAAAAGAGCCACATCTGGCTCGCGAGCCATAGGTTCCCGACCCCTGTCCTACACTATTCAGTGTGGATGTTGTTTAACGGGAAAAACACTTTTGTTTAAAAACAGGAAAATATGTTATCAAGAATGTATATTGTCAAGAAATGCATTTATGTGTTACATGGTCAAATAACAACAAACAGGTTACTTACATTCTTTTCTTTTCAGAATATGGATTGATTGAAGTCAAGTGACTCATATTAACCGATTTTGACAATGTTCACTTTAGTCTTTTAAGAGGGGAGATGTTGTGAGATTTGTCCTTATTGGCCATGGTAAGGCTACTCTAGTTACTACCAGTCGCAGTGAGAGGACACTACGGGGCGGCAGAGGTTCTGGGAAGAGAGTGCTATACAGTTCAGTGTACACTCCTGTATGCCATGTTGCAAGTGTAATAAAAGCAGTTTGTAACAAATACATTATGTGTCTTACCTCATATGACAATTACAATTGCTTAATTATTGATTAAGCAATTACAATTGCTTAATTATTGATTAAAAATATTATTTTATTTATTATATAACTGTTTTTTTTTTGCTGTAATACTTGTAAAAGGTTGTCTAGGCTTGTCTCTTTAAAATGAATAAAAGTAATTAAATGTCGTAATATTACAGTAAAACATTAAAAAATATGCACATTCACTCAATAGAGATGTTACTCATTTATAAATAAACACAAGTTAAAATTATTATGGCAGCTTATGTATGAACATTTTTAGAAATGGCACCATTCTACTAAACCAAATTTATTTAAGATTTTTATTAAGCATTTTGAAGGACCTATTTTTGATTTCAAGTACTTTCCAGTTCTTGAATCTGCGTGTCTGAAATTTATGTACTTTCAAGAAGCGTGGGAACCCTAAAAACACTTTTGCACACTAGTACTAGGGGACTTAAAACTGTTGATCTAGTGTGACAAAGTTGGGTTCACTAGTAGTACTCATGTGCAAAAATGTTTTACTCATCACTGTTTTTTGCGTTCACTAGTTAGCTAATGGAACAAATCTTTACTAGTGAGCTTTTTGCTGCGTACTAGTTCAACTAAACATTTTTGCCTCTGTTGAGTCACTTGGAAGGTTACAAAATGACTTACACATTGACATGTTGACAGTTTGGCATCCTACTAGTACTGGCATTTTGTCATTTAGTACACTAGTACTAGAAAACGTGTTTCACTGAAAGCACTAAAATAGTTGTGGTAGCAAGCATTTTAATGTCCGCTATTGTCACTAGTGAACAAATCTGTCCTTACTAGAGCTCTCTGTATACCATAAATGTGTTTAGTAGTGACACTAGTAAACACTAGACTGATGATAGTTCACTAGTGACACTAGTTAGAGTGGATTATCAATTTCAATTTTGGGTCCACTACTGTTCTCACTTTATGTCAATGTATGCAAAAATGTAGACACCATTATGTACGCTGACGCTTACCTGCTTCCTGCTTCTGAAGAGTGCAGACGCTCCTCTGTTTGCTCATGTCAGCTTTTCTTTTCTTTTTAGTTAGTTTAGTTCTCCACATATAGCCAATGATTTTAGGATTAACTTTTTTAGATTACTTTTTACTTTCTTTTAACTGTATTTTTATGTTTTTACTTATTTTATTTTTTTTACTTAACAACACTTTGGACCTGCTGAGCGACTGCAGCCTTGGTATCTATTTTTCAACATGTCTGGGGTAAAAACAACTACTACAAACTCTTTCTGCCATAATTGTTGAAAATATCCTCAGTAAATCAGTGTACTACAAACAAATATTTTTGCTTTGGAATCTTAAGGAGGACTTCATGAGATGATCCAATCACATGTCAAATGTGGTAAGACTGTAAATGTAAACTTGGATGACAAAGTGTCATTCCCAAAACTGAGCAAAGCAAAGGGATTTAAACAAAATGATGCCACCTGGCATTAACTTGGTGCCCAGCCAAAGCAGCACTGGATCAGAAAAAAGAATGCTGGCATCACAAGAGCATATACAGTATAGCATATATCAGACATCCAGCTAAAAAACAGATTCCAACCACTGACTGAGCTAAAGGTGAATGAACCAGAAAACTCTGCTGTAACTGAAAAGCATGAAGTAAATCAAACTTATTCTATGAAAAACAGGAGACATGAATCTGTGGAAAAGCACCAGGCAAACAGAGACAGAGAATCTATGTCAAAAATGAAGGACAGCGATATCCTGCTGCTTGGAGACGGTGCTATCAGAGACATAAACAACAGTAGATTTGTTACATGCAGGTTTCCAAGTGCTACGGTCACTGATATAACAACACTCCTCCCCCAAGTCATGTCCAAACACACAGGGATTAAACAGCTGATGTTACACGTGGGTGCAGTTGACACGAGGAAGGGGGAATCAGAAGTTTTAAAAAAGGATGTCTCCAGACTTTTAGATAAATTTGAAAACCTGGAAGTGCAATCCTTTATCAGTGGACCAAACATCGACAGGTGGATCAATAAATTCAGCAGGCTGCTTGCACTAAATACATGTCTGTCCAAGGCCTGTGAGACAAGAGGAGTACACTTCATTGATAACATTGATTCAACTTGTTTTGGCAACGTGACGACCTGTTTAAAGGAAAGGGGCCCACATCTAAACACGGGAGGGGTCAGGAGTCTAACGGATAATTGCCTGCACTCCCTGAGACACCTAAATGGTTCTGGGCGCCCTCTTGAACAAAAATGGTTCCTCTGAGAAGTCATCAGCCACTGAATGAAAAAAGCACTCCTGCCTCACCAGCCAAGGATCCTCCTCTGACTATACCACCATCAACACCTCCACCACTGCCATGGACCCCCCCAATAGGACCCTGGACCCCCAGTAACATCGACACCTTCTGCGGACCTCACCCTCTCTGTCCCATCCCTGTCTTCACCAATTGGATTTCCAGATCACCTGGAAATTTTGGTAAAATCTGGAATTAAGATGATACCCCTTACACCTAACTTGGCCAGGTCACGGGTTCTATCATCATCACTAAAAACATCACCCCCAATACCACCCAGGAGTACTACTTCTCCACCTCGGCCAGTACCTAGAGTCCAATGCACCTCTGTCAGACCCCCTCCACCTCCTCCCAGACCAGCTCCAAAAGCCTTGACTAGCATCAAAGCTACTATCAGTGGACACTGAGGGCCTCTGCTGTTCCAGGACTTTTTGTCATAATAAACCACTTATCAACCTGAGGCCCTGGGAGAGAACACTCCCCCCTAGCTCCATAACTACAGTCAGAAGTCACAGATTAAAGAAGAGAATAACAGTTAGATTGTCTAATCAGACAAATCTGATTCAAATCCCCTGCAAACAGATAAAGCCAGGTCCTGCTCAAACAGACTTGACACTTGCAGTGTTCAATGTCAGGTCTTTGGGAAACAAATCTTTTTTAATTAATGATTTTATAACTTCATATAAGCTTGATTTTAATGTTTTAATAGAAACATGATTAGACAGCAGGACTGGAAATGTGGTCCTTATTGAATCCACCCCATCAAATTTCACATTTTTATCCAAAATACGGGAAAACAAAAAAGGGTGTATGTGCCTTTCTTAGGGATAATAGTCTTATCTAGAAGCTATCACTTGGAGAGTTTTCTTCATTTGAGTATGTGTGTTTTACTGAAATGCATATCTTTAGTTAGAATTTGAACAAATAGTCATATCTGGTGATTTTAATGTGCATATGGATAATGTTTGTGACAGAAATGCCAAAGAACTTTCTACTATTCTTGATACTTTTGGTCTTTGTCAGCATGTTATTGAGCCGACCCATATCAGAGGTCATACTCTGGATCTGGTCATTACTAAAGGTCTTCATATTTCAGATGTCACTGTGATTGATGTTGCTCTATCTGATCATTCTTGTGTCTTTTTCCATCTGTCCATAATTCCAAAAGTTGCCGTTGAACCTACTGTTTTAAAAAAGAGATACATTAACGATAACACCAGGACACAGTTTATGGAGGCAATCAGGTTTGAAAATGCCTCATCAGGTCAAGTTGATGATTTGTTGAATTTTTATACTTCAGGTGTTTTAAATGTTATGGACACCATTGCTCCTGTTCAGATTAAAGTGATTAGGAAGAGGCAGAAGGCTTCGTGGAGCAATGCTCACTTTGTCAGGGCACAGAAAAGGGAATGCCGAAAAGCCAAAAGAAAATGTTGTTTTGTGATTTGATGATGTTTTACCCACTACATTTCTAAAATCAGTACTAAGCAGTTTGTTACCACAACTCACTGATATATTCCAATAATTCCTTACAGTCTGGAACATTTCCAAGGGTCTTAAAAACTGCTGTCATTAAGCTGCTCCTAAAGAAGAGCAGTCTTGATGCTACAGTGCTCAACAACTATTGGCCCATATCAAACCTGCCATTTTTAGGGAAAGTCATCAAAAAAGTTGTATATTAGCAACTTAATGACTTTCTATTACTTAGTAACTTTGATCTTTTTGAGTCAGGATTCAGGCCTCATCAAAGCACTGAGACTGCACTTATCAAAGTCACAAATGACATCCGGCTGAACACAAATGACGCGGGAAAAGTCTCTGTCTTAGTTCTGTTGGACTTGAGTGCTGCGTTTGATGCAGTGGACCATAAAATCCTGTCACAAAGATTAGAGGAATAGATAGGCATCTCTGGAACTGCCCTTAAATGGTTTCAGTCCTATCTTGAAGACAGGATGTACTTTGTTTTGGTTGGTAACTGTGTATCGGACCAAATGGCCCTGACATGTGGGGTTCCACAGGGGTCTATCTTGGGACCTCTATTATCCAAACTTTACATGCTTCCTTTAGGCCAGTTAATACGCAGCTGTGGCGTATCCTACCATAATTATGCAGATGAACTTAGATTTACATTTCACTCACAGCAGGTGAAAATGGACCAATCCATTCACTGTGTTACTGCATTAAACGGAATGACATGTGGATGCAAAATTATTTTCTTCAACTGAACAGAAACAAGACTGAACTAATCATCTTTGGGCCACAGAAACAAAGAGAAAGTGTCAGCAGTCACCTCGAGTCTCTTTTTCTAAAATCTAAAAATCATGCTAGAAATCTAGGGGTCATCTCTATAACAGAAATGGTTAATTGATTCTTGTCTATGTTTGAATGTTAAAAAGACTGTATCCATGTTCTTCTCCAAACCAACAACACTCTAAGCTCCAGCAAAAGTCTACTTGGGAGCACAAGAACTACAAAATGTTGAAGTATTTCAATTCCTTGGGGCCTACTCAGATTCAAAACTTTCTTTTAAAAAGAATGTTCAAAACATTGTAAAAATGACAAATTTTAATGTAAGGAATTTTAAACATATTAGAGCATCCTTGACAGACAGAGCAGCAGTCACATTCTTACACTTAATAATACTGTGCCCTCCTGATGCACGTGCTTTTTCATTGCCGCACTGGGTACACTGGAGTTTGACTTACAGTCCCTTGTGATATGTTTGAATGAGGCACAGCATTTGAAGCAAATATTGTTTTATTTTTGAAAAGTCTTTCTCTCGTGCGAAAGGTTCTGCACTTTGTTAGAGGATGAGCCTTTTTGCGAAGTGGGCAGAGTTTCTCATGTTTATCTTTTGTTTATATGAAACTGTATGTCTGGATTGGAGCCAGGACTTATGTCTGTTTTGTGGACCGATATTTCCTTTGGTCTGTTTGTTCTCCAAGGAGGTTTGTCTGGTTTGAGTTGAACTGAAAGCTAAGGTCATTCCTAGCATTGGCCTCTTGTGCAACAAAGTTCACAAAGACACTGTATGGTGGATATGTGACACCATTTTGACGTTTGTAGTTTGCTCCAACTGTTATACATTTTTCTGGTTAGTGGAAGTTAAATGGAAGCTTTTGGATAATAGGATTTACACCTCTAGCTGTGTCTAGAAATGAGTGGCCAGGAAGGTCTCTTTCGGCTTTACGCACTGCATTTCCATTAGTAAGTCCCTGAACCTTCTAAGTTTCACATAGTCTTTGGATGTGATTTTTTAAGAAGATCTTCAATCACCTCAGCTGAGCCATAACATTGTTTAAGTCTATGCCAAATCATCTCCAGACCTCCAACAGGATTGTTAATGTGTATAGTTTCTAATTTGCTCTGTGTGCTCCGCAGATTCTTTGCCCAGCCATTTTAACATCAAGTCCATTTCCTCACTAGCTGTCAAGTCCAACCCTCTGAATGCATTGTTGAAAGAGCGCTTCCACATGCTGAAGCTTTGAGGTTTGTCATTAAACTGTAGAAGCCCGGTTGCTATTTCCCTGCGAGCAAAGTACCTAATAAAGTCACGTACATTACTGTCCCCAGGCTCTTGGTAAGGATTGCAATGTGTGGATGCTGACACTTTGTGGGACCAGCTGGTATTGTCAGGTTTAATGGGCCCGGAAAAGGCACTAGCTGGAACATACTGGGAATAGTTGGCATTTGGAAGAGAAGCATGTGGAGTTAAATAGTTATTGTTATTCTCTCCACTGGGATATGGTAACTCATTGCTAGTGTGTTCCCGTTTGAATTGCGTTTTGGTGTCATTGTTTTGTAATGGCTCTAAAGGACGACTTTTTTCATTGTCCACAAATGAGGCTTGAGTTATGACGTAATGTTTGGTCCGCTCGGCTGTTTCGGAAAGAGTAGGGTCACTTTATGCATCTAACTGTGAGGCGAAAGCTCCCTCTAATGCCTCTGCTTCTGCTATGGCTGAAGCTAAATCCTTTTCCTGCTGTAACAGTTCAATAGATGCTTCAAGATTAGCTTTTTCTAATTTTAAACTCATTTCTTTTTCTGCAAAGTTGAGGTGGGCCTTTGCTTTCTCAGCTTTTGCTCTTGCCATGGCTGCTGCAGAACCTGTAGACCCAGCTTCAGACCAGGATTTGTAGGATGCTGCTTTGCTGCATTGAGCCTTGGAGGAAGGAGTCCTGTTAGATGAGACTTTGCTGGGTGAAGCTTTGACGGATGTTGCGTTGCATGGCGTGCTGTCCGATGACGAAGCCTTAGAGTCTAAGGCTTCGCCCGATTTTTCAGTTTTTTTATTTGTTAAAAAAGTTTGAAATATCCAATAAACTTCTTTCCACTTCATGATTGTGTCCCACTTGTTGTTGATTCTTCACAAAAAATTACAGTTTCATACCTTTATGTTTGAAGCCTGAAATGTGGCAAAAGGTCGCAAAGTTCAAGGGGGCCGAATACTTTCGCATGGCACTGTACCTTAAAAGTCTCCATTGATACAGCGAGACACATTATCCATGTATAAATACGATAGAGTGTGTCAAGTATGTCATCTCAACGCCCGCGCTAATATTCACTTTACCATAACAGAACAGATACTGTCTTATATTGAGTATTGCATTAGCAGCTGGTCAGACGCTGGATCTTCTGTTGTTAGACCTGTTGTTTTTTTTTTTTTAATTATATTATTTGTATAGCGCTTTTCCACCTAGTAGGCACTCAAAGTGCTTTACCGGTGTTACAGCTGACATCACTGGAGGCAAGGTGGGTTAAGTGTCTTGCCCAAGGACACAACAACAGTATGAACTGTGGGGAGAGCGGGATGTTATGATGTTTTGAGCGGGGATTGAACCGCCCAAGGACGGCTACTGCCGCCCAGTGAATCATACTACAAAAGGGAATTGAACAATTGGGTCAAGAAACCTTTTTCTTACCACCACTGCCACATTCTTGATAAATATAGTTTAGTAGGTCTCTCAAATTTTAATATATTTAAATCTGCTTGTTTGATTTACAAAGTTACTCATGGTTTGGCTCCTCTCCTGTTGAATCAGTTTATCAAACAGAAATCTCAGTCCCGGTTCAAGGAGTGCCCGTCCTTGAACCGCCACCTTATCGTTGTGGAGGGGTTTGAGTGCCCGAAGGATTCTAAGAGCTATGTTGTCGGGGGCTATATGCCCCTGGTATGGTCTCCCAATGAAAACAGGTTCTAGGTGACGGGCCAGACAAAGAGTCCTTTATGGATAAAAAAAATATATCAAGGACCGTAACGTCACCCGGTATGGCACAACCATGGACGGATGGGGCCCTGATCAAAACAAACACCATGTTCAAGCATAAGGGTGTCCACCAGTGCACGTGGCACCAGGACACCCTTGGCTGGAGGTCAATGATTGACTTTGTAGTTGTTTCATCTGACCTCCAGCCGTATGTCTTGGACACTCGGGTGAAGAAAGGGGCGGAGCTGTCAACTGATCACCAGTTGGATCCGATGGCGGGGGAGAAAGCTGAACGTTTAACCGAGTCCACCTGTATAGATCTTCAACTCCCACCTCTGGCAGAGCTTCGACCAGATTCCGAGGGAGGCTGGAGACATCGAGTCCGAATGAACCATGTGCTCCACCTCCATTGTCGATGCAGCCAATCGGAGCTTTGGCCGTAAAGTCTCTGATGCCTGTTGTGGCGGAAACCCCCGAACCCGGTGGTGGACACCGGAAGTAAGGGATGCCGTCAAGCTAAAGAAGGAGACTTACCGAGCATGGTTGGCCCGTGGGACTCCTGAGGCGGCTGATAGGTACCGGCAGGCCAAGCGGATTGCAGCCCGGGTGGTTGTAGAGGCTAAAACTCGGGTCTGGGAAGAGTTTGGTGAGGCCATAGAAAATGAATATCGGTCGGCCTTGAAAAAATTCTGATAAACCGTCTGGCACTGTTTACAGTGAGGATGGGAATCTTCGATTTAGTGCAATACAGTTTAGTTTTGTCCCTTCCTTTTATTAACTTGTTGCTGTTCTATTGTCTGTACTAATATTGACTGTTGTATCGGAGTGTCTGTATTTGTCCTTTTTGTGTTGTGTATATAGTCATTTTTTCTTTCTTTCTGTGTGTACAGTCTACCTGCCAGGGGGTCCGCAGATCAAAATTTGCTTTGGGCTTTAATCTGGCATATTTACATTAGTTTTAATGTTCATTAATATGCATTGTCCCATTTTCTTAACATAAATAAATAGTAATACTAGTGACCAATTTTAGACCTCACCAGTGTAGTACTACAAAACAGTGTTACAAGAACTACTAGTAGACACTTTTTGAACCTCACTAGTTGTACATGTAGACATACTTTTTCTTACTAGTGAGGTCAAAATGTGTCCACTAGTTGTACTTGTCAGCAAATTGGCATCCACTGTTGTCCTTACTAGTTCACTAGTTGACAAAATGACCACTAGTAGCACTAGTGACCCAAAAAGGCTTTTAAGTAAAGATAATCAAGGTTGATATCAACAATATTAGAATAAATACTCTAACAGCTTCCACACCTCTGTGTCCTGTGTGTCCTGTTGGGTCCTGAGGTGTCCTATTTCTCTACAGAGGAAGTGGATGGCTCCTGGAGCTGCTGGGGCTCCTGGAGCAACTGTGGAGCCTCCCTGACAAGACAGAGAAGCAGGAAGTGCGATAACCCGGAACCACTCAAAGGAGGGCTGCCCTGCCCCGGCCCCGGCCACCAGAGGGAGCCCTGCTTCATCTCCATCTTTGAAAAGTTAGACAGCTCACTGTGTAGAACAAAACTAAACCAGGTCTAAACCAGGTCTAAACCTAATCCATGTTTAAACCAGGTCTGAACCAGGACTGAACCACATCCATCTTTGTCCATTTTATTTGTATACTTCCTGTATTTTTACCACCTACTTTCTGTGCAGACAGGAAACATGTGACAATGATGCTGACTTTACAGACGGCTGGACTGATGAGCTGCCTCCTGGCGTGGAGGGCTGTACAAGACCTACGAGACCAGAGAACAGCATTCTCATCGTCAGAACCCAACTTTATAACACTCAATTCTCTACAAACCACCACTATCACTGCTTTTATTACACTGCTATATTATTTCCATTATTTTTTTTTACATTCTTCTCTATCTGTAACTTCTGCCTCTTGTCTCTCTCTGTTGCTTGTCAGAAATCAAAGCAGTATTATGAATTTGGCGAAGACGAGGAATTCCAGTGCTTCACAGGCTTCGAGCTGGAGGGCTATCAGTTTTTCAACTGTGTCCCAGGTGGCACATGGAGCCAGCCCAAGGGACGCTGCATCCGTCAGTTCACAAGCTGTTCTATTAACCATATTACTACAATGAGTTTGCAAGTGTAATTTGTAAATACCTTTCTTGGCCTCCTGACTGACAGTACTGAGAGACTAATCAGACAGAGATACAATATATTTACAAATACATAAAGGGACTAAGCCAGGTCCCAGATGCCATATGACCTTTTTGAAACATTTTAAAAAGAATAGGGACCAGGTTCTTCATATATCAACAACCACAGAGACTGATGATTGATTATGGCCATTTTCAGTAATACAGTAGTCACATATTTTGATGCAAATACAAAGTACATAACCTGTAAAAACTGATTTGTTTACGACAACCATAAACGAGGTGGTTTTTTGGTAACATTCACTATGACCAGCAAATGCAAGGAGAGTGAGAGAGATGACACAAAGTCAAATGGTATTTCTCTGTCTTAATAAATTGTAAAGCATGTCTTTTTGGTCAAAAAATATTATACTTAAACATGACACAATGAATGAAGAGACATGGGAGTCTCTTCAGGCCAGTGTCTCAGGCCCCCGGTTTGACAAACAGGTCCCCAGTTTGACAAACAGGGCCCTGAACTCAATTTGATTACACTTCAACAAAAAACTTAAAGGCAAAATACTGACAAACCAATCAACATTAACTTAGTCAAACCCTCTGTATTTCCGTTTTTGTAATTCAGGTAAGACGTGTCTGCCTCCGGACGTCCCTGATGGAATGGTGCTGTTCCCCAATAAAGAACTGTACCGCGTTGGAGAGTCTGTGGGCTTCAACTGTCTTACACCCGGCTTTACACCACTGCCAAGAGGTTTCTACAAATGCACCACCTCTTTCACCTGGGAGCCCCCTTTGCCTGCAGACTTGCGCTGCACCAATGGTACACAACAAAAATGCAATTCTCTAAAACTAGAAAACCTCTAAATAAGAATACTTGTCACATTAATTCTAAAACACTTAAAATTGGGCTAGTTGTCTAATACCTTTCTAAGATGTAATAATTTCCATTAATAACTAAAAAGTTATTAAGTTTATATTTTGATGGTTTCACCTCGGTGGCTCACCTGGTAGAGCGCACACCATGGAATACCTGGTTTAAGTCGTGCTTGGGTCATTTTCTCTCACCCGTTTTCCAAAAAAAAAAAAAACATTAACAAAGGTTTATGTATATTTTGATCAAGATTTAGGAATTTACTGTTTGACACCTTTCTCCAAATATGACATTTATTAGGCTCTGCGGCCTCATTTATAAAAAGTTGCGTAGGATCTCTATTAAACTAGTACGTACAACTAATGGAAAATGGCAAACACCCAAAAATATCCTGATTGATAAAACCGTGCGTACGCTCACCTGCACACAATTTCCCTTTTATAAATCCCATCTGAAACAGAAATGTGCGCACGTAAATCCTCCCCGCGTCACACCCTCTCCACGCCTTCATGCAACCAAACAAGGACAATGCCAATGCAATTGTGAATTAATTATGCCTAAACATAAAAAAAACGAGCCAGTCCACGCAGCAAAACCACCGGTGGATGTGTTTTAGTAGACTGTAGATGGGCAGTAGTACACATATTTGATGCACAGTAAAAAAAAACACTGTTGATGCGCAGAAGAACACACATTAGATGTGCAGTAGTTGTGCATTAGAAAACTCTGGATGTGGAGTTGAACACTCTAGAAGTGCAGTAGAACAGACTGTAGATGTGCAGTAGTAAGCACTGTATAGGTGCAGTAGAACAATGTAGATGTGCAGTAGAACACACTGTAGATGTACAGTAGAACACACTGTAGATGTGCAGTAGAACACTGTAGATGTGCAGTAGAACACTGTAGATGTGCAGTAGAACACTGTAGATGTGCTGTAGAACACTGTAGATGTGCAGTAGAACACTGTAGATGTGCAGTAGTAAGCACTGTATAGGTGCAGTAGAACACTGTAGATGTGCAGTAGTAAGCACTGTATAGGTGCAGTAGAACACTGTAAATGTGCAGTAGAACACTTTAGATGTGCAGTAAAACACACTGTAGATGTGCAGTAGAACAGACTGTAGATGTGCACTAGAACACTGTAGATGTGCAGTAGTACACTGAATATGTGCAGTAGAACACACTGTAGATGTGCAGTAGAACACACTGTAGATGTGCAGTAGAACACACTGTAGATGTGCAGTAGAACACACTGTAGATGTGCAGTAGTACAGACTGTAGATGTGCAGTCGTACACTATAGATGTGCAGTAGAACACTGTAAATGTGCAGTGGAACACTGTAAATGTGCAGTGGAACATTGTAAATGTGCAGTGGAACATTGTAGACGTGCAGTAGAACACTGTAGATGCGCAGTAGAAGACTGTAAATGTGAAATAGAACACTGTAGATGTGCAGTAGAACACACTGTAGATGTGCAGTAGTACAGACTGTAGATGTGCAATAGAACACTGTAGATGCGCAGTAGAAGACTGTAAATGTGAAATAGAACACTGTAAATGTGCAGTGGAACACTGTAAATGTGCAGTGGAACATTGTAGACGTGCAGTACAACATTATAGATGTACAGTAGAGCACTGTAGATGTGCATTAGGACACTCTAGATGTGCAGTAGTTCACACTGTAAATGTGCAGTACAACACTGTAGATGTGCTTTAGACAATTGTTGATGTGCAGTAAAACACTGAATATGTGCAGTAGAACAGACTGTAGATGTGCAGTAGAACACTGTAGATGTGCAGTAGAACACTGTAAATGTGCAGTGGAACACTGTAAATGTGCAGTGGAACACTGTAAATGTGCAGTGGAACATTGTAGATGTGCACTAGAACAGGAGGGAGATGGACAAGTTTGGTGTTGGATGTATCATTGATGCTAGCCTGGTAGGCGGGGGTGGTCGGTGTGTCACAGTGCTGTATATTACATATTTAATAAATACAACCTTTTTTTTTTTTTAGAATCAGCCCTACCTCATTCTACACCGCGCTCCAGGACTATGACGCAGAGTCAGTTAGCTTCAGTGAACGTGCAGGGGCTTCGACGCTTCTTCATGCAATGAACTGCGTTACATTTAAAAATATTGACCCAAAAGACAATACTTTTAATTAAATGATTATACCCAAATATAACTGATATGTTTTTAGAAATAAATAAATAGAACATAAACAATACAACCTGCTTCAGTTCATCACCTTACCGTGAGGGTCGACTTTGTGCCAAGTCTCTTATGCCTAGAATGTGCGTACGCCTGGGTCAGAGATTGCGTAGGGCTACACACAGTTCAACGTCTTGTTGGACTTTTATAGATCTCATCTTTTGCGTGACAGGTGACGTACGCATGTGTTATTGTGTAAGCAAACCTGTCATCAGACATAAGCCGCTGTTTATGGCAGTGTCTTATTCAAAGTACATAAGAGGTTCAATCAAGCATTACCTGAGCAGTTGTTGTGTATTTACGGTTGCAGAGTCTCCGTTTGTCCCTGACAACCGCTGTGGACCAGGACAGAGACTCCAGAACTCCAAGTGTGTCTGCATTGACAGGCAAAGCTGCAGGTAAATCTGCACTGTCTGTAATATCTTCAAGTAAAACTTTCTGCATAATTTTTCTTTTTAACACACCAGCCTCTGACTACTTGATTCTTTGACCTCACTTATAATATCAGAGCCACAAACCCGAAACTCCTGCATGTTGTGTGTTGGCAAAATCCCATTTGATCTGGTAATGTGTAATATAAAACTTATAATGGGTGAAAAATGTCTACAAAGGTTATCAATCATCCAGGACAACGAAGGCATCTGGACGTAGGTTTGAAAGTGAACACGTTTTGTCCCTCACCTAAGGGATTTTTCATTTATAAGTTCAACTGATAAGAGCTGGGTTTTATATCTCTCAGAAGTCAAGGTCATCTTACAGTCAAAGTAAAAATAAACTGTAAGTTTGAAGAGTAGGCCAGTGAGAAGTGTGGAGTTTTGAGATAAGATTTGAAGGTGCGGAGAGAGTCAATAAATCGGAGGTTCTGATGGAAGGAGTTCTAGCCCCCACTGAGGCCAGGCTGTGCAGGTGGAGTGGAGAGGAGGAGGTTTGTATGGCTGGAGCAGGTCTGAGAAGTACTGGGGGGCGAGGTTATGGAGGGCCTTGAAAGTGAGGAGGAGGATTTTTAATTCATTAATTTGTAGGTCGGGGACAGTACCTCTGGACTGGCAGACCGGGGTGGTGGTCCCTCTTTTCAAGAAGGGGGACCGGAGGGTGTGTTCCAACTACAGAGGGATCACACTCCTCAGCCTCCCCGGGAAAGTCTATGCCAGGGTACTGGAGAGGAGAATGCGGCCGATAGTTGAACCTTAGATTCAGGAGGAACAATGCAGTTTTCGTCCTGGTCGTGGAACACTGGATCAGCTCTATACCCTCTCCAGGGTGCTGGAGGGTTTATGGGAGTTTGCCCAACCAGTCCACATGTGTTTTGTGGATCTGGAGAAGGCATTCGACTGTGTCCCTCATGACGCCCTGTGGGGGGTGCTCTGGGAGTATGGGGTCCGGGGTCCTTTGCTAAGGGCTGTCCGGTCCCTGTACGACCGGAGCAGGAGCTTGGTTCGCATTGCTGGCAGTAAGTCAGACTTGTTCCCAGTGCATGTTGGGCTCCGGCAGGGCTGCCCTTTGTCACCGGTCCTGTTCATTATCTTTATGGACAGGATTTCTAGGCGCAGCCAGGGGCCGGAGGGAGTCTGTTTTGGGGACCACAGGATCTCGTCTCTGCTTTTTGCAGATGATGTTGTCCTGTTGGCTCCATCAGGCCAGGACCTTCAGTGTGCACTGGAACGGTTTGCAGCCGAGTGTGAAGCAGCTGGGATGAGGATCAGCACCTCCAAGTCTGAGACCATGGTTCTCACTCGGAAAACGGTGGCTTGTCCCCTTCAGGTTGGTGGAGAGCTCCTGCCTCAAGTGGAGGAGTTCACGTATCTTGGGGTCTTGTTCACGAGTAAGGGAAGGAGGGAACGTGAGATTGACAGAGTGGACGCCTCCCTAGGGAGGTGTTCCGGGCATGTCCCACCGGGAGGAGACCCCGGGGAAGACCTAGGACACGATGGATGAACTATGTCTCTCGGGTGGCCTGGGAACGCCTCGGTATCCCCTCGGAAGAGCTGGAGGAAGTGTCTGGGGAGAGGGAAGTCTGGGCGTCTCTACTTAGACTGCTGCCCCCACGACCCGGCCCCGGATAAGCGGTAGAAGATGGATGGATGGATAATTTGGAGGTGAACCGGTAGCAAGTGATGATGCTAAAGGATGGGGGTGATGTGGGCGCATGAAGCTGTTTGGGAGATGATACAGGCGGCCGAAGTTTGGACCGTTTGGAGTCTATGAAGGGATTTGTTGGGTAAACTAGAAAGGGAATTACAGTTGTCACCAGAGAGTGGACCTGGACTGCAGTGCTAGTGGGGCAGAAGCAGAAGCGGTTGATATTGCAATGGTGGAAGTAGGCTGACCAGGTAATGTTGGAGTTGTGAGGTGAGAATAAAAGAGTGCTATCGAGCAGGAGGCAATAAAGAAAAATATCTAATTCTATCTAAATCTAATTATTTTTAAATACAATAAAAAAAGGAATAAATAACAATTATTTTGTGTTCTGCTGGAACACTACAGCATATTAGGCATACATCAGAGGTTGCGCTAGACTTTCTCACTCTCCGTCATTTTGACGGATGCAGTCGTAAAATTTCCGTCCTCGTTGATCATTACCTGTCGTTTTTAATTTTCATACTTTGATAATACTTATAATGGCTTTTTGTTTTACTCACGTTTCAAGAAATTTCAAGACAAGCATAGAGGACAGATTTTTTTTTTTCAGTACAACAAATAACGTTACACAAAAAGTGAAAGGATATTTTGTGATTGAACTCTAGAGCACGCAGTATATTACACACTATGATTCCGTCAAAAATTAACTGAACTTAATTCCATTGCTGTTGTTGTGCCCCCCCTGAAAAGTCCGTTACTTGTGTTAGCTTTTTTACAGATTTTTCGCAGAACATTTTTCCTCCTTCCCACCTCAGCCACGTAACTTCTGTTCCCACTGAACACAGAAGTCCCGTAACATCTGTCGGTGACTGCTCAGTGTTCTCCGTTTGTCCTTCTTCACCCTCCACTGCATCATGTCCTCTTTTTTCACCTTTATTTACAATATCAGAACTATTTGGCGGTTTGAAAAAACTACTCGCACTCAGCTGCCGTGACGTTTTTGCAACTGAATGCAGCGTGACAAAGACGACAAGATTCAAGATAATTGCTGATAATTGCTACTCTTGACCAACTGGTCAGGAGTAGGAATTATAATAGATCACCCTCAGAATAAACCGTCAAAATGACGGATGGCATTCAGATTTTTCCGTCCCTGCTAAAAAAAAAACATCATTGATGGGAAATATTCGGTTAATGCGACCTCTAGCATACATAGCAAAGTTATTTCAGATTAATTAAAAATCAACACATAAAAGTTTATTTTATTCCATTTATACCAATCATGGTATATTAATGGCATAATCATGCCAATTATGCCACTCTCACTCATATCATTATTGATCCAAAAACAACAGCAATAATGTCTGATGTTAAAGTTGCATCACCTCCTTCTTAATCCATTAATCCTCTCTCATCTCTGATGTATGTTCCACTAAAACACAAACCACAAAGAGGTCAACAAACTTACTCAAAATTCTTCTTCTTCCCCAATTCTTAGTGATCCAACCCATCCTCAAGTCCGTTCCCCTCTCTGTCTATACAGAAGGTGACAAACATCGGTAAAACAAGAGATTAATCAGAGTTCTGACTATTTACCATAGCCCGCTGCTCCTTAATTAATTAACATAATTAACTCTCTGAAAGGACCGGTTTGTGTAAATGTCCACATTTACACAAACACAACGTTGCTGCCACCGACGTTCACGTTCTCTGTGTGAAAACTTCCTCACAGATATAAGCTGGTTGTACTGCATTGTGTGTGTGTCCTGCTCCTGAAGAATTAGTAATAACTGATGTCTGTGAAGGTTCTCAGTCATCCAGGTCATCTTAAATTAAATGTTAAAACAAAAGGACTTGGTTTTCAAAGTGAAGTTGTTTCATCTCTATTCCAAGAGACTTTATAAAATCTGAGATCAACTGAAAAGAGAGCTGTGCATATATCTCTAGAGGGAAGGGTTTGACCTGAAACTAACTCTGATTCTTTATGGAGTGAGGTTGGTCCTGTCCTGTAGAGATGTGTCCTGTAGTAGTCTCTTCCTTACAACCACAAGTGCTTCATTGGTGGGTATGCAGGTAAAGAGGGATTTGACATCAAAGGAGACAATAGTCTCATCTGCGTCTAGTTGTAGATTTTTTTATTTTGTTTGTAAAGTCAAGACAAGACAAGACATTTATTTTTGTATAGCCCAATATCACAACAACAGTCGCCTCAAAGGGCTTAACAGACTGCACTAGACAACATCCCCTGTCCTTAGACCCTCCATCAGGGAAAGGAAAAACTCCAAAAAAACCCAGCCGGTAAAAAAGAGAAACCTCAGGGAGAACCACAGGTGTGCAATAGTGGATGAAACAAACTACCATAAAAGACCGGGAATAAGTCTCATTTTATAAAGCTGGTTCAGTAAGACATGGCGCAGTGGCTCAGCGGTTGTCCCTCAACTGGTTGGTAGTTTGATTCCCGCTCTCCTAACAGTTTATATTGTTGTTGGTTCCTTGGGCAAGACACTTAACCCACCTTGCCTCCAGTGGTGTACCAGCTGTAACACTGGTGAATGGAACCTTAATGTAAGTCGCTTTGGATAAAAGTAAAGATAAAGAAAAGATGTGTTTTCAACATAATGTAGCGAAGTAAAACTTAGTGCTTTAGCTATAAACTTTTGCATTGCATTTTTTTTTTTTTTTTTTTACAATTTATTATTTAGCATTTAGGCCAAAAAGCAGCCATTGCTTTGTGAATCACTGACTGAAACATCCAGGTGTAGCCTTTATGGTCATTGCAACATATATTTTTTGATCACACATATATATTTTTTTTCTTCGCTAATTTTGAAAACTGTTTATTTATTATGATGGTGATTACACATAATAATGTAAACCAAGTTTAGTGCGCAAAATGTAAAAGTCTGAAATAGATCTCAACAGATGCATATTTTATATTTCTGGCTTGAAGTGGCTCTTTCACTCCAAAAGGTTGCAGACCCCTGCTGCAACCCAAAACACCAGAGCAAGTCCACTACAGAATGTTTTTTTAGCGCTTTCCCACCATATTAAGCTATTTACCAGTGTTAAAGCTGGAACACCACTGGGGGCAAGGTGGGTTAAGTTTCTTGGCCAAGGACACAACAACAATGGGGAAGAGTGGGATGTTATGATGTTTTGAGCATGCATCGAACCACCCACCTGCCGGTCGAAGGACGACCGCTCTACCCTCTGAGCTACTGCCGCCCTAAAGTTTTCAGTTGTGGCTTTGTGCACACATTTGGGCCATAGCTTCCTGATCAAAATGCAGGTACCATGCATGGACGGAAATTGATTGAGGGGCATGTCTAAATCTACTTTTTCCAATTTTCAGGGCAAAGACGGTTGTACAAATAGTTATGTATGAGCCAGCACAGATTTAGAGAGGCTGGATTTTAGTGATCGGAAATTTGTGTCTTCTCAAAGATAGATTTGCTTCTTAAAAGAGCTCTTATGGCGTCCAAATGATTCAAAAATGGCTCTTAAGATAGTATCACTCAGAGCTTTTATTTTATCTCAATTTAGCAATTGTGAATGTTTTTTGCGTTGACAAGCATTTTTTTATTCAGTGTTTTCACAAAAATATTTTTATAAAGGTTTTAGTTAGAAAAAGTACAATTACTATTATTTAACATTTTAAAGCATTTTTCTAAATAGTTTTTTGTGAGAACAAACACAAACACTGTCTGCATTGCATCTCCTTTTTCTCCAGAGTTTGTTCTTCAGAAACTATCAGTAACAGTTAGAGAACGGTAAGGGGGCGATAGGGGGAACGATAGAGTGTGCTGTCTGTCAGTATAATAACCGCATGATCACTTCTCCCTGCAGTGCACATGAAGCTAGTCTGTGCGTCCTGAACACTGAGGTGGATGTGCCCGTTCCCATGTCACTCTGTGACTTTAATGTCGGCCGTTGCCATGGCGACCCACTCATCTTGATAGTTGAGGGCAAATGCAACGGTTTGGATCGTGCCAAACTGGACTGGGCCCGCTTCAGAGCCAAGATGGCAGCCAAGAGTTCAGTCCATCAGAGTTGTGATCTAGATACATGCTACGAGTGGGAGAAGTGTTCAGGTGAGTCCTGGTTTAGTCCCGGTTTAGTCCCGGTTTAGTCCCGGTTTAGACCAGGTTTAGTCCCGGTTTAGTCCCAGTTTAGTTGGTTTTGGACAGTTTTCTGGCTTGGATTTAGTCTTTTTTCTGTTATTTATTTATTTTTATTATGGATTTAGACTTTTATTTTTATTTATTTTTTTTTTTATGGATCTGGTTGACCTATCGACCTGATTTACTTAGTTCATTCCTAGTTTAGTTTTGGTTTAGACCGGTTTTAGACCTTGTTTATCTGGTGTATTGTTTTCCTGTAGCATCTAAACGATGCGAGTGCCACGCGGCTCGGGATTGTCCCAGAGACGCCCCAGCTCAGTTCTGCGTGTCCATTCCGGTGATGCAGATGACCCTCTCCATGAGCCTGTGCTCGATGGCCGCCATGAAATGTTCAGGACACCAGTTTGACATTCTCAGTGAGACCCCCTGTGCCAGCTCCTAACCGCCTGTGTCACACTCCATGTTTGTTGATATGCCACAAGGCATCTGCATAAGTCTAAATGTATAATAACCTATGTTTTAGTCCTGGTTTACTGTGGGTTTAGCCTTTTATTAGTCTTGGGTTTATATCTACTAAAATACATGTTTAGTCCCAGTTTATTCCTGGATTTAATCCTAGTTAATTTTGTGTTTTCCAGTTTTAGTCATGCATGGTCTGGTTTAGGCCTGATTTAGTGCTTGAATCAGACTAATTATACAGTAGTTAGTGTTACCTGGTTTTGATCTTAGTCTGTTTGCGGTCTGAGTTTGTCTGATTGCAGCTGTTGTGCTTTGATGTTAACCTGTCACAGAATCTTTTCAAATATTAAAACACTCTTGAAAAACATTTTTTGTGTGAAGCTATTTGACTGTGGCCATGTTTTCCTGAATGTGTTCATCCGTATTCTGCTACTACCCAGGACCTTCTTGCTGTGAGGCCTTCATACTCAGTCATGTTACTGACCTGTTGCCAATGAACCTAATTAGTTGCAAAATGCTCCTCCAGCTGTTTTTTTACTACTTACATTGTGTGGTAGCTTGGGGGATCAAATTTCCTGGGAACAACTTTAGCCACAGTTCCAGGCTGTGCTAGTCCCAAGCCTAGGTAAATGGAGAGGGTTGTGTCAGGAAGGCCATCTTGTGCAAAAACATTGCCAAGCTACTCAAGCCAACTACTTCGCTGTGGCGACTCCCGGATTTGAAAAAGCTGAAAATTACTTACTTTTTACTTTTAGACTTAGACAGGCTTTATTGATCCACAAGGAAAATTGTTTGGTCCAGTAGTTCAATTGCACTTAAAAAAACACTCTTAAAAAACAACAGGTATACAATACCTACTATATATAAAGCAATATAATATGACTTAATAGAATAGAATAGATAAATTTAGAATAAACAAGATTTGCATATTTTCCAGTTGCCTCTGTCCCAACTTTTTAAGATGTGTGTTTTTTCATGAAATGGTTAAAAGGTAAAACATATTATGAAGACAAGGCTAGGCTCCAGTCTGGGATAGGCTCCAGTCACCCACGACCCCTAACTGGATTAAGCAGAAGAAAATAAGATGTTGTCCTGCTGGCTTTACCAGACTGCATTGGGACAGTTTTCAGCCAAGTGTGAAGCAGCTGGGTTGAGAATCAGCACCTCCAAGTCCGAGTTATTCGGAAAAGGGCGGCTTTCTCTCGCCAGGTTGGTGGAAGGTTCATGTGCCAAGTGAAGGCATTCAAGTGAAGGAAGAATGGAGCTGGAGGTTGACAGCAGCTTCAGTAGTAGTGTAATCAATGCCTCGTTCTGTTGTGGTGAAGAAGAAGCTAAGCTGCAAGGCGAAGCTCTCAATTTACTGGTCAATCTACGTTCCTACACTCACCTATGGTCATGAGCTTTGGGTCATTACTGAAAGGTTAGGCTCAGATACAGGCAGCCTAAATGGGTTTCCTCTGCAGGGTGGCCGAATGCTCCCTTAGAGATAGGGTGAGGAGCTGGGTCACTCAGGAGGAGCTCAGTTTAGAGCCTCAGCTCCTTCTACAAGAGCCAGCTGAGCATCTGTTCCAGATACCTGCAGGATAAGAGGAAGATGATGAGATAAGATTGTGGGTAACTCTCTTCCATTACTGTTGGGGGCACAATAAACAAAAGAAAATCCCAAAGCCATTCCAGAGGGGTACATAATGTATGTCATAAAAATCAGTAATTGACTACAATGTAGGCCTATTGGGAAGTCATGAGTGTGGCATGTCGGTGTACTGTTTACCATTAAGGTGATTAGTGAGCAGCACTAACGTGGCTTTCAAAGCCAGGTGCGCACTTACACACACACCATATCAAGGGGGTTTTGTGGAGGCGGGATGTGTGCTACTATCCAATTGCGTTTGGGTTATGTCTCCCATAAACCACTTGCGTTCCTTCATTGCTATACCGGAACTCATTATTTTTGTGTCGTCTCCCTGCTCTTTGCTGAAAGCACGTGTTGTTGAGCATGCAGCGTGGGTTTAGGACTCCTTCCAGGTAAGTCCACTCATTGTCCAGCTTATATTTTGGGCTTCATGCCATGGCTGACACCCAAATTCTGCCCTGGATCCTGGGCTGTCGCCTGGGCGGTTGTGGGACTTGCAGGTGTTCTCCCACGGCTCTCCCCCACCTCCTGCTTACCGTAGGTGCTCACGCAACCGCCAGCAGGTAAGACACCTAACTTTTAGATAGTGTAGCCATTTTGTCCCATCAGTTGACTCAACCCATTTATGAGGCCTGTTTGGTAGATTGTTTTTTTATGCCATTTTTTGTGCCGTTGATTGATGAACAATGGGAGCTACTAATTGTAAATATGTAACTGCGACAACAGCAACATGGTAGTGCAAAATGCCTGTGTGATGTAGAAGACTGTGAAGATTTAGTTGGGAAAATAGTAGCAGAGACTTCCAACAACAAGGGCAAACAATGACAAGCTTCCTCAGGCAGAGCAATGGCTTATTGAAGCCCAAAATAGAAAAAGAGCAAAAGGAGAAGCAAGATACGAGTTAACAGAGAAGCATAGAAGAAGAAGAAGAAGAAGAAGAAGTTTTATTTATATAGCGCCTTTCCGTAGCTCAAGGTCGCTTTACATTTCACAAATACAGTACAGACAAACATTTACATATACATCTATATATACACATCACATGAAACATATAGTTGTAATTACCCAAAATGCTTGTTAAATAGATATGTTTTTAACTGAGACTTAAATGCATCCACAGATGAGATGTTTCGTAGAGTAAGAGGCAACGCGTTCCATAGTTTAGGAGCATTTAAACTAAAGGACCTTCCACCAACAGTAGACAGACGGAAACGCGGGGTGAATAACAGACCGAGTTCGGCTGATCTAAGGGACCGGACAGGGCGGTAGGGGGATAGTAGGTCAGACAGATATTGGGGAGCAAGACCATTTAATGCTTTGAATGTTAGAAGCAATACTTTAAAATGTATACGTGATGCTACAGGTAGCCAGTGCAGGTCATGAAGCAGAGGAGTAATGTGAGCAGAGCGCCTAGTGGAGGTGAGAACTCTTGCTGCTGAGTTTTGAACATACTGTAATCTAGCGATGAGTTAGAAAAGGCTTAGAAAGAAGAATACACGTGTACTTCTTAACACTAATCAATGTATGCTTATATAAATGTTCCTGGGAGCCTCTAGGTCCCGGCCTTCCTTTGCTCAGCCTAGCAATGGTAACTAGATGTCACGCACAGAGTGTACATCATTTTGATGTACTGCATCATGAAAATTGATTCTACTGTAAGTCAAAGACCCATGGCTTTGCTTTGTTGTCCAATAGTAACAACTTATTTATACACATTCTGTTGAGAAAAGGTTGAAGTATGCATGGCGTTGCAATGGTTCGAGTCTTACCTCTTGGATAGGTCATTATGGGTATCCTGGAGAAACAAGGTCTCTGAGTCCCAACATCTCAATACAGGGTGGATTCATCCTCTACAACATTAGGAAAATTAGACCTTTCCTATCAGAGCACTCTACGCAAATTCTAGTCCAGGCTCTTGTCTTGTCCAAACTGGATTATTGCAATGCTCTACTGGCGGGACTCCCTGCCTACACAACCAAACCTCTGCAGCTGATCCAGAATGCAGCGGCAAGAGTGGTCTTTAATGAACCAAAGAGAGCGCACGTATCTCCTCTCTTCATTAGGTTACACTGGCTCCTGTTGACGCCCGCATCAAGTTCAAAGCTATGCTCTTGACCTACAAGACCACCACTGGTTCTGCACCCTCATATCTTCACTCACTAATACAGACCTACGTTCCTACCAGATCCCTGCGCTCTGCAAATGAACAACGTCTGGTGGTACCGTCCCAAAAAGGTAAAAAATCACTCTCACGTACCTTCTCTGGATCTGTTCCACATTGGTGGAATGATCTACCTGCTGCTACAAGATCAGCAGATTCTGTAGCCATTTTTAAAAAACGCCTGAAAACACATCTCTTCCGTCAACACGTGACTGACAAACACTGAGTTCTACTTCCTTTCTATCGATTCCTTCTCTTTAAAAATGTTTTTGGTGCACTTATGCTTTTTGTACCTTGTGTTTTAAAAATTTCTTCCATTGTTTTCCTCACTTGTAAGTTGCTCTGGATAAAAGCATCTGCTAAATGACTAAATGTAAATGTAAATGTATACGAGGAAATGAATGGTATTAAATATTGTTTGGGAAAAATATTGTTTCAAGTAATCAGGAAAACTGAAATGAAGACAGTTGAAAATAACTAATAACCAAGGGTTTAATAAAATTGTATATATATATATATATATATATATATATATATATATTAGCGCTGGGCAACGATTAATGCATTTAATCGCGATTAATCGCACAATGTTCTGCGATTAATCGCGATTAATCGCATTATACACAAAATTAAAAATGAATAAAAAATTTGTGTACTGCATACTTTTATTTTAAAATAACACTTTTTACAGCAGTTAAAGGTTAGTGGCAGTTAAAATATTTCTTGTAAATCTCAACTTAAACATGTAATCAAATTAAATATTAAATCCAAAAATATTTGCCACTGCCAGGGCATTAATATTTTGTTTAGTTTGTTATAGAAAAACAAGTTATGTCCAGAGCCTCAATCATAACAATATAACAATATAAACAATATAAATGTCTCTCTTGTGTTTTCATTACATGTGAATGTGAATACAGTTCCCACGCATTTCACACACCCTCTCCGGCCACGTTGAGTTGAGTTGTGCACGTTTCACTTCACCTCTTCACTTCAACTCAAGGGTGTATGGGTAATGTAGTCTCTGCTGTCGGTGGGACAAATTAAGAAGTGTGCATTGTTAAAGGCGCTCTGGAAAGCCGCAGCTCAGACAAACGATTAAAACTGTTCGTTGATCACCAGAAAGGTACCACAGAGAAACACGAGGGGACTGAGTTTGAGTTTTAAAAAGTCTGATATTTATTAAAAGTATTCAGATAAAAGAAAGAAAAAAAAAACAACTATGATAAGAAGTCCAGTAAATGGCTTCTAAAGTCAGTCCGCGGGTTACAGGGAAGAGTCCGGGGAATTTGCGGGAGAGCAGTCTTTTGGGGAGAGCAGTCTTTAAGTTGTAGGCCTCGGCCTCCCGTCCGCGCCGCAGGGGCCGGCTTGGAGGAGTGCTGGCGCTCCCTCAGCGGTCTCAGTGGACTCCGAGGTCCCAATACGCCGCCACAGGACTATAACATACACGAGAATGTCGGCTTAGCGACCACACAAATATATATCAAATAAAACCGCACAGTATGCATAAAAATACGGGACACGTCCCTTCACTTAGCATTTAAAGTGGCGTTGTACAGGTCCCTGGTTCCTTCCTGGTCCGCGTAGATACGGCCGGTCGCTCCTTAAGTCCTGATCCGGTCTCTTCTCCGAAGGGGGAAGATGGCGCTGTGGACAGGGGAAGGCGGTCTTAGGCACACAGTTAAAAACAGCTCAGGTAGGTGTAACCTCCACACAGTTATGGACACTTCCCTTTACTTAGCTGTATCGGAGCGTTGTATGCGGTAGATTCCTGCGGTTTCTCTGGCTTCCCGTTGCCTTCAGTTGGTTCAGCTCTCCGTGCTGCTCACTATTCTTTCCTTCTGCCGTTCCTTCCTCTCTGTCTCTGTCCGTCTCTCTTTCTCTCTGTTCCTTCCGGGTCCTCTCTCCTTCCTGGTTTCTTTCTCTTTTCCTTTTCCTTTACTTTCTCTGTCCGTTCACTTCCCCGCCGTAGTTCCTCTGCCCGTACCGGTCCCTGGCTCTCTCACTCTGGTCGCGGGTCGCCCCAGGCCTCCTCGTAGGCCCCTCGCTTCCCGTCCTACCAGACACGCCTCGCGGGTACCCTGCCCTCAGGTCTGTTCAGGAATCCTCCCGGCTTCCTTCCTCCTCTCACCGGCGTCCGCCGGTGCTGGTCTTTCCCCCCGTTCCGTTTCCGTGTTGTTCAGTCCAGTTCTTTCCCTCTGCTGCCAATCCTCCTTTCCTTTTCCGTCCCTTTCTCCTTTGCCCGGCGTCCGCCGGGCCGCTCCCTCCTCCTGTGCCGTCTGCTTGTCTTATCTCGCTTCCCTCCGCTCTCAGTTCTCCTTGTCTGTCCTTCCATTGGGCCTTTTGAACTAGACCCGGGCATATCCTATTGGTCCTGGTGATTGTGCAGGTGTGGTGGGCGTTCCCCATCACGAGTTCATCTGTGTGCCTGCAAAATTTAAAGGGGCCGCGCACTCCCAGAACACACAGAGGGGGGACAAACACAAAGTACAAACCGGCACCCTGTGACAAACACTTCTGACAAGTCATGATAAACAGGAGGGATTAGAGAAAAGGTCAAGTAGTTCAGAAATAGGCGCACTACCCTGAACTACCCTGAGGTATGGTCAGGGTGAAGACAGGTTGAATGACAAAAAGTGCTCCAGGTGACAGCACCAGTGGACCAATTGAACTGTGGGATGTGTACTGATAACAAGGGGATCCCCAGGATCACACGTGACATTGGAGAAAGCAACAGAAATAGCTTAAAAGTCTCTCTGTGGTTGCCCGAAAGAATAAGGGTTATGGGCAGTGTGCAATGGGTGACATTACCAATGAGCCTGCCGTCTACTGTCTGAATAGGTTTTGGTTTGTCAATAGGAATGATGAGAATATCGGCACAATTAACTCTGTAAGTCTGTGTCAATAAAATTATCATCCACACCAGAATCAGGGAACAGGAAATGACTCACCCCTAGACAAGATAGCCAACTGGAGCTGAATGCAATGAGGAGGGGATTTCACAGTGGACGTGGTAGGACTCATCAGCGACCTCTTTTCTACTACTATTTGCCATCTTAAAGATGGAATTCAAGATACGTTTCCCACAAATTCTGACAAATGGGTAGTGTCTTCACGGAATTTTAGCGCGGCTGCAATGGAAATGTTTGCCACACGGCTGACAGATGTTCTTCCTAATTTAACTACACCTGGAAACTCAGTAGAGGCCTACACAAAGGAGGTCCATGCAACCCTCTCGGCCATCACTGACTCAGTGGCACCCTCAGGACAAAGCCCAGACCAACCAGACGACCTACACCATGGTATAACGAGGAAACCCGGGCTTTAAAACAGGCCTGCAGGAGTTTTGAACGCATATGGCACAAGTCAAAAACTAATCTAAATTATCAAAAGTGGTGTTTGTGTGTAAACACCTATAAGCACGCCCTCAGCACTGCAAAGACGGCCTATTTCTCATCTCTAATCAGAGAAAACCGGCAAAACCCCAGGTTTCTCTTTGGGACAGTTGCTAAGCTAATCCAACCGAGAACAACTGAAGACTCCTCTCCCTTTAGTGCACCAGACTTTTTAGATTTCTTTAATCATAAAATTGAAGATATCAGGGATAATATTTTGTTTTTGTCTTCCTCAGCTACATACAGCCACCAGACTTTTAACAGAGACCAGAAAGTTTGATCACATTACTCCGGTCCTGGCTTCATTACACTGGCTTCCTATTCATGTTAGAGCTGATTTCAAAGTTCTCCTGTTAACATATAAAATCCTTTGTGGACGTGCGCCCTCTGACCTATCTGACCTCATCACCCTGTATACTCCAGCTCGTACCCTTCGCTCTCAGGACGCTGGCCTCCTACAACTTCCTCGAGTAAAGAAGAAGTCTGCTGGCTACAGAGCCTTTTCTTATAGAGCCCCACTTTTATGGAATGGGCTCCCGGTGGAAGTGCAGCGAGCTGACTCTGTTGAAGTTTTCAAAAGCAAACTCAAAACATACTTATTTCACCAAACGTATGGAGATGATTGATCATAGGTATACGTTTACACTGGTTGTAGGTACACGTTTACACTGGTTGTAGCTGTAGGTACACGTTTACACTGGTTGTAGTTGTAGGTACACGTTTACACTGGTTGTAGCTGTAGGTACACGTTTACACTGGTTGTAGCTGTAGGTACATGTTTACACTGGTTGTAGTTGTAGGTACACGTTTACACGGGTTGTCGCTGTAGATACAAGTTTACACTGGTTGTAGCTGTAGGTACACGTTTACACTGGTTGTAGCTGTAGGTACACGTTTACACTGGTTGTAGCTGTAGGTACACGCTACACTGGTTGTAGCTGTAGGTACACGTTTACACTGGTTGTAGCTGTAGGTACACGTTTACACTGGTTGTAGCTGTAGGTACACGTTTACACTGGTTGTAGCTGTAGGTACACGTTTACACTGGTTTTAGCTGTAGGTACACGTTTACACTGGTTGTAGCTGTAGGTACACGTTTACACTGGTTGTAGCTGTAGGTACGCGTTTACACTGGTTGTAGCTGTAGGTACACGTTTACACTGGTTGTAGCTGTAGGTACACGTTTACACTGGTTTTAGCTGTAGGTACACGTTTACACTGGTTTTAGCTGTAGGTACACGTTTACACTGGTTGTAGCTGTAGGTACACAATTACACTGGTTGTAGCTGTAGGTACACGTTTACACTGGTTGTAGCTGTAGGTACATGTTTACACTGGTTGTAGCTGTAGGTACACACTCAACCGCTCATATTATTATTACATCTGCCTATTACAGTAGTATTTAGCACTTTTTTTCTCTTTTCTACCTCCTCCTAGGGTGGACGCAAACCTCTGACCTGCTGGGTGATGTGTAACCCCCACCCCCCCGCCTGTGCTCTAGTGTGAGGACCCCCACCCCATCTGTCATCTACCTTGATGTTGGCTGCGGCCCCATCCACTATTGCACACTCAGAGTGGACACTGGACACTGCCAATATAAATGTTTTTATTTGTGAATATGTTTGTGTATTTCTATGTATTATTCAACTTTCCTGGACACATTCATGCACGGCCTGTCCATCCTGGGAGTGGATCCCTCCTTCTGTGGTTATCCCTGAGGTTTCTCTTTGTTACCGGCTGGGTATTTTTTGGAGTTTTTCCTTACCCTGATGGAGGGTCTAAGGACAGGGGATGTTGTCTAGTGCAGTCTGTTAAGCCCTTTGAGGCGACTGTTGTTGTGATATTGGGCTATACAAAAGTTAATGTCATGTCTTATCTTGTTCGGTATTACTAGATAGGTTGTCTCTATTAGAGAGACGTGTTTGTGAGTTAGAGCAGCTAAATCAGACCTGCATCTGATACTATCAGTTTCCTGATAGTATCAGATGCAGGTCTGATAGCAGTCCTGCTAGCGATAGCTCCAGTTGCGGCTCAGTTGCTTCGGCAGCTGTTGCAAAGAGTGCTACGTTTGTAATGGTCCGGCGGCGCAAGTGTACAGGCAGGGGCAGGCCTCAGGTTGTCCGGTCTTGTCCGCGGTCACCCCCTCTGACCGCGAACCGGTTTTCGGCGCTTTCAAGTCCGCTTGTTCGCGCTGATCACCGGCCCGTTTCCTCTGCGCCTGCCAGCGGAACGAACATCGTACTCTTGTGATAGGGGACTCCATTACCCGCAATGTTAGACTTGAGAGGCCAGACATTGTCCACTGTTTCCTGGGGGCCAGGGCTTCCGATATAGAGGCTAACCTTAGGGTGCTGACATCACACAGAAAGGGATAGTTTCCCCAGACACATACCCGCACTACATACAAGCAGATACAGTGCCTTGCGACAGTATTCGGCCCCCATGAACTTTAGATTTTTATTTGTTAAAAAAGTTTGAAATATCCAATAAATTTTGTTCCACTTCATGATAGTGTCCCACTTGTTGTTGATTCTTCACAAAAAATTACAGTTTCATATGTTTATGTTTGAAGCCTGAAATGTGGCAAAAGGTCGCAAAATTCATGGGGGCCAAATACTTTCGCAAGGCAGTGTAGTTATTCATGTCGGCACCAATAATGTGAGAATGAGGCAGTCTGAGGTAACCAAAAACCTTTTGAACTAGGAAACAAAATGAGTCGGCATCGATTAATTGTCTCTGGCCCCCTCCCCGTAAGGGGTAGTGATGAACAGTATAGCAGATTAGTTTCCATGAACCGGTGGCTGGCCTGGCATTGTAGTCAGAAAGGTTATGGTTTTGTGGATAACTGGCCTTCTTTCTGGGGCCGCCCAGGCCTGCTGAGGGCAGACAGCCTGCAGCCTACTGGACAAGGTGCTGCCATTTTGTCTAGTAATATAGACAGGTGCATTTGGTGCATTTGACACAAGGAATCTTAGCAGGTCGCAGGAATTAGAGAACCTGCTAGTCATGATAGTGCGGGTGTGGAACTGGATAATGTAGCAGCTTCTAGTTGTCTGGTTAGGCCGTGCCATCCCGATGTCTACTGCCTAAATCTGTTAGATATGGTGAATTTATTTAGTCCTCAAACATCTGAAAACTCACAGAGTCAGCCTCAGTGGCACCCCTCAGGACATAGCCCAGACCAACCAGACGACCTACGCCATGGTATAACAAGGAAACCCGGGCTTTAAAACAGGCCTGCAGGAGTTTTGAATGCAAATGGCGCAAGTCAAAAACTAATATAAATGATCAAAAGTGGTGTTTGTGTGTAAACACCTATATGATACACAGCTGTATCTACCAATAAAAGCAAATAATACTACTGACATCACGCGTCTAGAGGCGTGCCTCGTTTCAATTAAAACATGGATGTCTAAAAACTTCTTCCATTTGAACTCGGATAAAACAGAGCTCTTGTTAATTGGTCGCAGGCGCAGAGGAAACGGGCCGGTGATCAGCGCGAACAAGCGGACTTGAAAGCGCCGAAAACCGGTTCGTGGTCAGAGGGGGTGACCGCGGACAAAACCGGACAACCTGAGGCTTGCCCCTGCCTGTACACTTGCGCCACCGGACCATTACAAACGTAGCACTCTTTGCAACAGCTGCCGAAGCAACTGAGCCGCAACTGGAGCTATCGCTAGCAGGACTGCTATCAGACCTGCATCTGATACTATCAGGAAACTGATAGTATCAGATGCAGGTCTGATTTAGCTGCTCTAACTCACAAACACGTCTCTCTAATAGAGACAACCTATCTAGTAATACCGAACAAGATAAGACATGACATTTACTTTTGTATAGCCCAATATCACAACAACAGTCGCCTCAAAGGGCTTAACAGACTGCACTAGACAACATCCCCTGTCCTTAGACCCTCCATCAGGGTAAGGAAAAACTCCAAAAAATACCCAGCCGGGAACAAAGAGAAACCTCAGGGAGAACCACAGAAGGAGGGATCCACTCCCAGGATGGACAGGCCGTGCATGAATGTGTCCAGGAAAGTTGAATAATACATAGAAATACAAAAACATATTCACAAATAAAAACATTTATATTGGCAGTGTCCAGTGTCCACTCTGAGTGTGCAATAGTGGATGGGGCCGCAGCCAACATCAAGGTAGATGACAGATGGGGTGGGGGTCCTCACACTAGAGCACAGGCGGGGGGGGGGTGGGGGGTACACATCATCAAGTAAACCATGAAAAAATTCTCCATGAAGAGCAACTTGATCCCACACCCTCTCTGCAGCTGCAATCCACAAACTTAGTGTTACGGACCGGCAGATAACCCAAACGCAGACACACGTAAAGTAATACAAAACAGATTTATTGAGACAACTTAGGAATAGCGAGTTCTTCGGGGATAGCGAGGTGAAGCAGGACAAGACCGGGGCTGGACTGGAGCGGGACTGACGACGGAACTTGAAGGTACAGGAGAAGGCAGATGTGGAGCAGGAACAGGACTGACGGCAGGACTGGAAGGATCTGAGACGAACAAAAGAACAGGTAAGTAATTAGAAATACAATAGGTCATTCGAACGCGAGACGTATTACTGACTGTAGTAAGTGTTACGATCTGGCATCGAGGAGCAGGCTGCGGTGCTTCTTAACCCCTGTTGATTACCAACTCGGATCAGCTGGTCTTGCTCTGCCGGCGCTCCCGCACACCTGTTTCCCCTCTGCGATTCTGTAGGGGCGGGAGAGCCGGGCGGTGGAGGCCGCGGCCAACTGTGCAGAGTGCACTGAATCTTGGCCTTGCTTGAAAGAAAACAGGTGTTGACTAGTTTTTTTATTCTGAATGGGGTGATGTGTTTCATTTCTGTAGTGAATTGTAAATATGAGTGGCCACTCCAAAGCTTTTTCTGTAAGTAACCCTTTGATGTAAGCAATGGCTCTTTCGGAACTGTACGTTTGTGGCTGCAATTCAAAGACAAGCTCACATTTTAACAAGAGCCCAAATCCCCTGAATAGGGTTGTGGGGTTGGGATGAAGGGCTCACGTTGAGTTGTGCAGGTTGCTTACAAACCTCTGGTGGATTTTGGACTGAGGAGCCATGTGTGAGCTGAGTCCCAAATCTAGTCACATGAGCAGAAAGACTTCTGATAGTCTCCATGACTTCATTCAGGCCTTGTTCATGACGTCTGTTTTTTCCTGAGAGGGAGCCTTGAGAATGGCTTCTGAGTCCACAAGGTCCATTTCTGGCCAGATTGTTCTGTTAAGGGGCTGGAGGCAGGACCTCAAAGTAGACACAGAGGTTGGTAAGGTTTAGAATGTTGGTTTAGTTGTACAGCAGGTAAAGTGGATAACTTGGCATAGCTGTTGCATGGCATAGTCCTGGCAAAGTGGCAGGCAGAGAATACTGGGTATAAGCACAAAAACAAATTAACAAATAACAAATTAGGCAAAAAGTTCACAAGATCAGATGCTAGGCCGTAGTGTTCTAACCACTTAGTAGACGGAACAATCTGTGGAGGAAAGCTTGGAGTCTTTGTACTGCTGTTGATGAGAGACAAATAAATAGGTGGTTGTCATGGGGGCGCTGAAAGACTCGACGGATATGCTGTGGGACTCGAGGTCCAGAAAGAAGATCAAGATATTATCAAGGTATACAAACTCATACATTTAGCGTATCACAAAGAACATAATTTACAAGAGCCTGGAAAACTGCAGGGGCATTAGTGAGACTGAAGAGGATGACAAGATATTCCACAATGCATTTTTGTGTTACTGCTACAATAGCAGATGAGTGTTATTTTTTCCGTCTAGATCTTCCACATCCCCAAACTCAACACCTTTAAAGACTGCTGAATGTTTTATAAAGATACATACACCCACTAAACTATTTAATAGGACAGTTATTGTTATTCTGGTATTGTAATTTGATTTTAGCGTAAAGTTTCCTTTAAAAAGCGCTATTTAAAACTTTTGTTGTTGGTTGTTGTTGTTGTTGTTTTTGTGTCTGAGAGAAATCCTTTTGCAGTGGACATTAGAAATAACAGCGAAGAACAAGACAGGTATTACATCAGCTTCTACAAACGTAACAACGCAAAGTCAGCATTGTCTCTGAGATGTCGACTTGACGGTGTCAAGTTTTCTGTTTAATAGTTTTTCCATGTTATAGCTGATGCTGCAGTTGGAATTGGAGTGAACATGTTATGTCAACACCTATTCTAAAGCTCTGAATGGGTTTCCACCTTAATATTGGTTAGTGTTTGCTTTGTTTCTAAATAAATTTTAGAAAATGTTGTAGTACAAAGTATGTGAACATTTTGGAATTTTCATAATTTTTCATAATGGTTTTCTGAATAAATCTGTCTTTCTTAAAAGGTACTATAAGTAGCTTTTTAAGCTGAAATAACGTTTTTATTTGCCCAAATATGAGCTGTGGCATTTTGGGGTTACACTTTGCCAGGGACTCTATTCTTTGTTCCTTCCATTGGCCCGTTTGTTCAATAACCTTCACCAGAAATAACGAGCGAGCTATGACAACTTTATAAATGTAGCCAGGATGTAATTTAGGATGTTATCACAGCCCATCTAATGCTAACGCTGTCACATTTCTGACATTGGTTGTTTTGTTATATTTACTGGTCTGTTTATAGTAAAATAATGTTTTGTTAGCATTACTACACTAAAGTGTCCAGTAAAGGTGGCCAAAGACTACAGCTACATCCCTCAGCTGCAGAGCAGAATTTTGGAGAATTGTCTAAGGTCTCCAGGGGGACTCCCAAGAGGACAGATGACCCTACCTACAGCTGAACTGGCCCAGACACAACTCCACAGAGGACAGGTGTGTCAGTCACTTTCACAGGAACCATTATGGTTAGGTCTCATGCAGCAGTGGAAAGGTCTTTGTTATTTTTCAGCTTTACACCAGAATTTCTAGGTGCACTTACCTACACTGCGGTAGACATGTTTGTTACCTCTCAAACATTATCTTTATGTCTGTGTAATATCTGCCATAAATAAGTAATGAAATGAATGTTATTGTTGTCAAAATGACACCAATACAAATTCTTTCTCTTACTTTCTGTCTCTCTCTCTCTCTCTCTAGGACATGAGAGACATGACACACATGTCACATAAACCAAGGGCAGCAACAAAAATGAACTGTGCAACACTTCTTTATTATAAATGTGCAGGAAAGAATATATAATTATATATCTGTTTAAACTGTGCAATTAAAAAAAACCACCATGTGGTGGGTTGAGACACCCTGTTGGTAGCATTTGTTTTCTAGATCTGTTTTCATGACTCTGCAGATCAGGCAGGTGCACCATGAGCCCCGTTTGGTTCGGCTGTCCTGGTGTGGCTTGTCTGTTCTCCATCACATCCCTGGCAGACAAGTTCCAACCATCTGGAGAACTTCTTTGTAACTGTGCCTAAAAATGGAACAATAGCGGCAGTAGCTCAGAGGGTAGAGCGGCCGTCCTTCGACCAGGGGGTGGGCGGTTTGATGCCCGCTCGAAACATCCCAAAACATCATAACATCCCGCTTTCCCCACATGCTGTCGTTGTGTCCTTGACCAAGACACTTAACCCACATTGCCTCCAGTGGTGTTCCAGCTTTAACACTGGTGAATGGAAGCTTAATGTAAAGCGCTTTAAATGCCTACTACAGTAGGTGGAAAAGGGCTATATTAAAAATAATAATAATAATAAAAACATTGTTTAGATTGCAGAGATTTATTTGGGTGTGTGATAATTTCTGTAGATATATGACCTACATGTCTCTGTTCATAGTCCTGTCCTGGCTGCAGCTGAGCCCCCCTCAGTCTGTTCTCCTCACTGACAGCTCCAGCTCCTGCTCTTCTCCTTCTTCAGTCACTGTCAGAGCTCTCCTCCACAGGAGCTGGAGTCCTGAGAAGAAAACATTTTAATAGATTACATATCTGTCATCATATTTTGCTAACCTTCATGTTGACGGTATTCTGAATGACACTAACAGTGAAATAAACAATGATAAGCTGAAATGATACAGCAAGGTTACATTTATGTTGTCTTAACCTAATGCAAAACTAATTTAGTACAGTTATGGTTCATAAAAACAAGTAAAACTCATTCTTTTCTCTACATAGGTTTTCCTCAGAGTTTTACTGTGGAGCTTGTCACGGGTGTGCTACACAAGGTGGTTTAGGAAAACTGCAGCTGTTTTGACATTAGTTGACCAGATAAAAATGAAGTGCTGTAACATTTGTGCAAAGATTTGACAAAATAACAGTAATAGTAACACGTACAGTATCCTGTCTAATATAAGTTCACTAACTTCAGCTGTTATCCTGCTGAGACTGCAGACCTCGGTAAAAACTACGCGAGTTGTTGATGTAGCTGCTCAGCTAACATTAGCTATTTTAAAAAACGTTACATGTCATTGATAATATCTCATACAAAGTATGCGTTATCTCTAACTGCCGTATTGTGTTGAACAACACTTTATAAAACATGCCTTTGTCAAACATTAGTCGCCCTCTTCTCTCCCATGTCTCAGGAGTTCTCTTTTACTGCTGTGTCAGCACTCGAGAGTTAAATATAGTTTACTCTCAATAAAGTCTGTCAAACAATAAACTTGCAGAAGTGTAACTTTTCTTACCTTCGTTGTTCTCTGTAAATGTCAAAGTCATGTGAACCGCGGCCTCAAACGAGCTCACGCCAGCGAGAGCGAGCAGGTAGTGATGGGTCGTTTTGCGAATGAGTCGGCTATTTTAACTGAACAATGGGAGCTGGCGCACATATCTGAAGACCCAACTCTATTTCTAAAAATATAGCCAATAGTAATTCAATCATTATGTAATAATAAAACAATTAATTATTTTAATTTAATTAACAAAAAAATAGACTAAATTCAAAGAACACAAAAATATAATTATAAGGCGCACACACTCATTTGTTTCAACTGTCTGTTCCTGTCAATCATACACGCGGTGTTAACCTATTATACACACACACACACACACAATTTGCCAAAACAAAATCTCATATAAAGCCGGTTCTACCCACAACAACCTACTCAGGTTTATGTGAACTGTGAAGCTGTGGAGCAACTGGAGCCTGCACCTCCACAGGTACTACTACACAACCCTCAGCAACGCAGTCTTCTATAAAGGACCAGTTTATGCAAAAGTCAATGTCCTTAGCAAAAAAAGGCCAAATTGATATTGCATTGGCAAAAATGTTTAATAGTATTATTTTTTTTATATCAAATCAATGCATTTTTAAAGAAATTGTGAGACATTGTGAGTATGATTTCATTTAATATTTTAATTAGTACTGTTTTCACACATATCATAGTCAAAGTAATAGTTAAAACATTTATTATTTAAAGAGCTCTTTTCAGTGAGCTGAGTCAAACGAAAAAGAGCCGGGACGCCCATTACTACGAGCAGGACACTGACTGTAATTCTCCTAACGGCCACGGGTGTCAGTAACTGTTCTGAAATCTGAAAGTTACGCAATGTCCCATTAAAATGTGATCTGATCGGTGTCTAAATTAAGGGTATGGACAAGCATAACATGTCTGATCTTTTATGTCTGTATTGAACAAACACATTCAACATTCAAAATGGCAGTAAGTAATTATAATTAAAAACTGGTTGACCCTTGGCAGCAATAACCTCAACAAGGCGCTTCCTGTAGCTTTGGATCAGACCTGTACATCGCTGGGGAGGAATTTTAGCCCATTCTTTCTTGGCTGGTACCTCACTCTATTCTTATTGTGTACACAGATGGTTTTACTATTTCAATGTTTCTTCTTGAGCCCTTGTTTTTTTATGTGGCTGTTGGTTGACTGGATAGCTTGTATATTTTACTTGAAAGCAAATAAATCAAGAATTAATGCATTTAATTTAACATAATTTACATTATAATTGAAAAGCTTTATTTGGCAGACAATAGGCCAATAGGTATCAGGGCAAACAAACCTTTACAAATGGCAAACAATACCCAAACAAGCATAACAAAACTATATTAACAAATAAATGTGTTTTACAAATTTAAATCATACTCCAAAATAAACACAATTATTTTGCAAACAAAGTCCATCTTACACGTACAAAAAACTTTCCTACAGTTACAACAAGCTTATCATATTTGTGAAGCAGGTTTTCACATGACCAGGGTCATTTGTAAAAACAGCGGAGGGCGCATAGGCACACGGACCTTTACCCTGCAGTCATCTTTTACTGCAGCAGGGAGCAATGCTGTGGCTCAAACTCATCAAAAGAAACGATCAAATCAGTGGTAGTTTGATTATTATTTCTGTGTATCTGGTAGCCACACCTGACAGATGGTGTAGGTCTCATTTATGTCACTGAAAGCAGTTATTGTGGACACACCTGTTGCTTTTGCTTCTGCTGTCACTCCTGTAGTGCTGTCCAGTGCTGAAGTTAAAGTGCCTTGTCTTGTCACTGGAAGAGTCCCAGCCGCTCTGTCCGGTGCTGAAAGTGCTGCCTCTTGTTTAACCTCGGCAAATGGTACAGCGGTGATGCCGGTCGCTGATGCTGATGAGGGGGGTGGGGCTCAAGAAAGGTTGTTAAGTTCTAAAGTCATAAACAAGCTTCTCATGCCTGTAAATCAAAACGGTTTTGCTCTAGACAGACATTCCCACGTGAAGGGAGCAGTTATGCTAATGGTTCACAGGTACCAGATGAGCTGGGCGTTTTTTCATTTATGAAGATAGAATCAGGCCTGTGTGCACAATGACTGGATTTAGCGTCAGCTACATGGATAAATGTAAATGTAAATGTAGGGTGCATGTCAGCAATGTCAACGGTCATCTAAACATCATATGCTATATAAGCTCTTACATTTGAACAAAAAACAAAACAAAAGCAGAACAAAAACTTCTCCACATGTCTGACTGGTTTGCACCAAAATGTTAAACAATTACATCATACTTCAAGTTACAGTGTTCATCTATGCCATGTGCTATTTTCTTTTTTTTTATTATTAAACATACATATTTTTATTCTTTTCAAACAATGAGACATTTATTTGTCCCCTGATTAATTCAATCACAGTAGACCAACAGTGTTTCAGTCTGTTTCTTGTTACTTTCTATCCAGTCTTCAGAAGAATCTCGAGACTTAACGTTTATATTGGTACTTCTATCGCTGTATTATAGCCCCTTGTTGTTGACAATAGCATGCACTAAACCCTTAAAGATATTATTTATTTTGTATTTTAATCTTTTATTATCTATTTATCTTAACTCCTAGAAACATCTTTCTTGAGCATTCGCTATTATCCAGCCGCAAATTGGCACATGGATTTAATCGTTATCTTAGATTAGCACAAACCATAGACCGCTTCTATTGTAGCTGTCCCCTTTGAAAACTACTGACTCAAACAAGCGCGTGTCTTCAGCCACCGCATAAAGCCCTTTCGGCTACTAGAACCCATAAACAGAATGGTCCCAGCCACTCCTGCGAGGGGAATATCCCGCACCAGACCTAGTCAATGCTTATTTATGAAAAAAACAAAAAACATCTAAATCAATGCCATGAAATCCAGGTTCAGACAGCAACAAGCATAATCTGACCATGAGTACAAAAAGACAAGTCCTTAAATACCTCTAAGCAAATAACATCTGTTTTACATCATTGTCATCCCTATCCTGATGTAGAGAGGGGTCCCTGTTCCCAGGAAACCGTGGAGGCATATTGACAAGCTTCTAATCTCTCCCAGATGGAAGCTAGGAGCCGTGCTACCATGGGTCACATACCTTGACCCCATTCATCCACACAAGACTACCACACGAGAGAATATTATAATGCATCCAAATGCTGCATTTTTTTCTACCGTCACTGACATTGATAATGGCTCCTCTCTCCTTCACCTCTCCCTCCGTCCTGTTTACCTGTGTATGCACTACAGGAAGCACCTGTGGCAGGTCATCATACACACGTGGACATAATTGTTGGTACCCTTCGGTCAATGAAAGAAAAACTCACAATAGTTACAGAAGAAACTTTATTCTGACAAAAGTAATAATAAATAAAAATTCTATGAATGTTAACTAATGAAAGTCAGACATTGCTTTTTAACCATGCTTCAACGGAATTATTTTAAAAAATAAACTCATGGAACAGGCCTGGACAAAATTGTTGGTACCACTAACTTAATATTTAGTTGCACAACCTTTTGAGGCTATCACTGCAATCAGACGATTCCTGTAACTGTCAATGAGACTTCTGCACCTCTCAGCAGGTATTTTGGCCCACTCCTCATGAGCAAACTGCTCCAGTTGTTTCCGGTTTGAAGGGTGTCTTTTCCAGACGGCATGTTTCAGCTCCTTCCAAAGATGCTCAATAGGATTGAGGTCAGGGCTCATAGAAGGCCACTTTAGAATAGTCCAATGTTTTCCTCCTAACCATTCTTGGGTGTTTTTAGCTGTGTTTTGGGTCATTGTCCTGTTGCAAGACCCATGACCTGCGACTGAGACCAAGCTGTCTGACACTGGCCAGCACATTTCTCTCTAGAATCCCTTGATAGTCTTCAGATTTCATTGTACCCTGCACAGATTCAAGACACCCTGTGCCAGATGCAGCAAAGCAGCCCCAGAACATAACAGAGCCTCCTCCATGTTTGACAGTAGGGACAGTGTTCTTTTCTTGATATGCTTCATTTTTACGTCTGTGAACATAGAGCTGATGTGCCTTGGAAAAAAGTTCCATTTTTGTCTCATCTGTCCATAGGACATTCTCCCAGAAGCTTTGTGGCTTGTCAACATGTAGTTTGGCATATTCCAGTCTAGCTTTTTATGATTTGTTTTCAACAATGGTGTCCTCCTTGGTCGTCTCCCATGTAATCCACTTTGGCTCAAACAACGACGGATGGTGCGATCTGACACTGATGTTCCTTGAGCATGGAGTTCACCTTGGATCTCTTTAGAAGTCTTTCTGGGCTCTTTTGTTACCATTCGGATTATCCGTCTCTTTGATTTGTCATCAATTTTCCTCCAGCGGCCACGTCCAGGAGGTTGGCTACAGTCCCATGGATCTTAAATTTCTGAAAATATGTGCAACTGTAGTCACAGGAACATCTAGCTGCTTGGAGATGGTCTTATAGCCTTTACCTTTATCATGCTTGTCTATAATTTTCTTTCTATTCTCCTGCGACAACTCTTTCCTTCGCTTCCTCTGGTCCATGTTGAGTGTGGTACACACCATGTCACCAGACAACACAGTGACTACCTGAAGCCCTATAAATAGGCCCACTGACTGATTACAAGATTGTACACACCTGTGATGCTAATTAGTGCACACACCTTGAATTAACATGTCCATTTGGTCACATTATTTACAGTCTTTTCTAGGGGTACCATCAATTTTGTCCAGGCCTGTTCCACGAGTTTATTTTTTTAAAATAATTCCGTTGAAGCATGGTTGAAAAGCAATGTCTGACTTTCATTGGTTAACATTCATAGAATTTTTATTTTTTATTACTTTTGTCAGAATACATTTTTTTCTGTGACCATTGTCAGGTGATGGTCCTTCAGGCATGTCACTCAGGCATGCCGAGATGCGAGCAGAGACCGTCGGATCGTCAGGTTGAAATGACAGGTTGAGTTGAGTGTCATCTGCAGCAGTGATAGGAAAAGCCATGCTTCTGAATGACAGAGCCAAGGGCTTCCTCTATTTCCACTGAATTAGGATAGGCGTTCATAGTGCAGCTTTGATAGTGACCATGTCGGAAATATACCCCCTCAGAGCTCACCTCTAAAGAACCTAGATAAGCGTAGATAAGATCTATAGGTTTAAGCCATACAAGTGCCAGTAGACCTAATAGGGCTAACAAAATGGCATGTGTGTGTGAGAGAGAGAGTAGCTGTAGAGAGAAACCACACCAGTGCAGTTTATGTGAATGGACAATTCAAAGCCAAAGTGAAATCAGTTAGAAGAAAAAGGCGTACCGAGGCGTTCCCAGGCCAGTCAAGTGACATAGTCCCTCCAACCTGTCCTAGGTCTTCCCCGGGGTCTCTTCCCAGTGGAACATGCCCGGGATACCTCTCTAGTGAGGCATCCAGAAGGCATCCAACACCTCAGCTGGCTCTTTTCGATGTGGAGGAGCAGCGGCTTCACACTCGGGTGCAAACCGTCCTAGTGCACGCTAAAGGTCATGGCTTAATGAAGACAACAAGACAACATTCTGCAAAAAGCAGAGACGAGATCCTGTGGTCCCCAAACCAGAATCCCTCCGGCCCATGGTTGAGCCTCAAAGTCCTGTCCATAAAAATAATACTAAAAGTATAGTATGCATCTCGGGAGAGTATAGTTCAGTTATTAGTGTTGAGGCCAAAATTGCACTTTTTGGCCGCAACCATAAATAATACATTTGGAGAGGAGTCAACCTAGGCCTGTGATGAAAGTTACACCATTGCTACTGTGAAACACGAAGGTGGATTGCTGATGTTTTTGCAATGTGTGAGCTACAGTGAAACAGAAAACTCAAAATTGATGGCAAGATAAATACAGCATGTTATTAGAAAATACTGGAGGAAAATTTGCACTCATCAGCCCGGAAGCTGCGCATGGGACGTACTTGGACGTTCCAACATGACAACAATCTAAAGCACAAGGCCAAGTCGACCTGTCATTAGCTACAGCAGCATAAAGCGGACTGGCCATCTCAGTCTCCTGACCTCAGTATCATTGAGCCACTCTCAAATACGCAGTTCATGCAAGACAGCCCAAGAATTTACAGGAACTGGAGGCTTTTTGCCAAGAAGAATGGGCACCTAAAGAGCCTCATCCACAACTACCACGAAAAACTTCAAGCTATCAGTGATTTAAAGGTGACAATGTATGGTATTAAGAACTGGGATGTTGTAAATGTTATAAAAAAAAACTGTAAATGTTTTATCAGGGTCATTTGGGCATGTCTGATGTCATTGCCACCTACAAGTGAAAAAAAGGTTTATGTGTTATCATTACTATTCACTAAAAAATGGCCCAAAAAAAAAATCAAAAATCAAAAAAGGATTTTTAAACTTATGGGCACAACTGTATGCCTTCAAACTGCATGTCAGTTTAGTTCATTTGTTATTGTGAAGAACCGTGGACAGTTCCTGTGTTTTTGGCACCGTGGTGCTAATGTGCTTGTATTGTTGTAGGATACCTACAATCAAAAATACGCTGTTCTATTATTATTACTGTGTTTGCATTAAGTGGAATGGTTTTGTAAATATATAAGGTTCCAGTAAGTTCCAGTTTATTGATGAAAAGAAAGAGGAAGGAGTTACAAATGCTGATTTCCTCTAAATTCAAGAGAGATAGAATAGGTCCTAAGAGAGCTGAGCTTATATCTTTAGAGGGAGGGGTTTGACCTGAAACTAAACCTGATAGACCAGGCTGTTCTGGTCTAATGGTTGTTAGCTCTGAAAGGACAGTGTGACTCCTGATGTGAGAGCCGTTAAAGGCTCAGGAGAGTTGTTGATGACACTGTTCTTTTCAGGTGTTGTTACAGGGTGAAACTCTTTTGCTTTAGGTTTCAGAACAGCACTGCACAGTCTAAGAAAGCCAGGCAGTTATCCATGACAACTTCACAAGTGAACTTGATGTTATTGTCCACTGCATTGATGTGCTCTGTGAAACATACAGTATTGTTCAAAATAATAGCAATACAACTGACTAACCAGAATAATCCAGGTTTTTACTATATTATTTATTTCTAAGTGGCGAACAAGTTACGAGATTCTCAGAAAACAAACAAGACCCAGCATTCATGATATGCACGCTCTTAAGGCTGTGCAATTGGGCAATTAGTTGAAAGGGGTGTGTTAAAAAAATAGCAGTGTGGCATTCAAACACTGAGGTCATCAATTTTGTAAAAATGAATCAAGTGGCCCCTATTTAAGGATGAAGCCACCAGCACTTGTTGAACATGCATTTGAAAGACTGAGGAAAATGGGTCGTTTAAGAAGAACAGCGTACTTTGATTAAAAGGTTGACTGGAGTGGGTTAAACCTATAAAGAGGTGCAAAAAAGTATAGGCTGTTCTTCTAAAATGATCTCCAATGCCTTGAAATGGAGAGCAAAACCAAAGAAGAAAACAGAAGACAGCAATCAAAATGGATTGAAGAAAAACCAGAATGGCAAAGGCTCTGCCAATGATCAGCTCCAGTTAGCAGACGTCTGTGTGAAGCTAATCTATTTTCAAGAATCCCCCGCAACGTCCCTTTGTTTAAAAAAAAAGCATGTGCAGATGAAGTTACAATTTGTCAAAGAACATATCAACTGGCCTAAAGAGAAATGGAGTAAATGGAAATGGAGTAAAATTGAGTAAAATTGTTCTTTTTGGGTCCTAGGGCCACAGACAGTTTGTGAGACGACCCCCAAACTCTGAATTCAAGCCACAGTTCACAGTGAAGACAGTGATGCAAGCATCATGATATGGGCATGTTTCTCCTATTATGGTGTTGAGTCTATTTATCACATACCAGGGATCATGAATCAGTTTGCATTTGTCAAAATACTTGAAGAGGTCATGTTCTCTTATGCTGAAGAGGACATGTCCTTGAAATGTTTGTTTCAACAAGACAATGACCCCAAACACACGAGTAAACAAGCAAAGTCTTGGTTCCAAACCAACAAAATGAATGTTATGGAGTGGCCAGCCCAATCTGAAGTTTAGGAAGCAAAACCAAGAAATGTAAATTAATTGTGTAATGTTGTTAAAGAATCATGGAGTGGAATAACAGCTGAGAGGAGCCACAAGTCGGTGCCACACAGATGTGACGCAGATTTAAAAAACTGTGGTCATACAACTAAATATTAGTTTAGTTATTCACAGGATTGCTAAATCCTAGAAACAAGCCTTAAGAGCGTGCATATCATGAATGCTGGGTCTTGTGTGTTTTCTGAGAATCTACTGCACCTACTGGTAACTTGTTTGCGACATAGCAATAAAAAATATACTAAAAACCTGGATTATTCTGGTTAGTCACATTGTACTGCTATTATTTTGAACAATACTGTACCTCCAGTTAACTATGAATATTGTCCGGAGTGAGGTTGGTCCTGTCCTGTAAAGATGTGTCCTGTAGTTGTCTCATTCTTACCACCACAGGTGCTTCATTGGTGGGTATGCAGGTAAAGAAGGATGTGACATCAAAGGGAAAATAGCCTCATCTGCGTCTAGTTGTAGATGCTTGATTTTGTTTGTAAAGTCCTGTGAGTGGATGATATGGTGTTGTGAGTGGCCAACCATTGGAGCCAAAATGGTGGCCAGGTGTTTGGCTTCATTGTAGGTGGCTGCTTACTATGGGTCGTAGTGGAATTTCTTCATTGTGTATTTTGGATAAGCCGTATATAAATGGAGTGGTGTTCCCAGGATAAAGTCTGTAGAACAGAGGTCGATCAATGACTTGGTCCTTCTCCAGCCTCTGCAGACAGTCTATGACTTTCTTCTTGTAACCACTTGTTGGATCTCTTCTCAGTGTTCATAGTTGGTGGTGTCACTGAGTAAGCTGTTAATACTGGACTTGTAGCCATCTATGTTTAGAATCACAGTGCATCTTCCTTTGTCTTTGCAGAATAGTGATGCTGTGATCCTTCTCCAGTGCTGACAAGGCCCTCCTTTGCTCCAAGGTGATATTCGAGGGGGGTAGTTTGGCACTAGCCAAAGAACCCCCGTAGAACTGTGACTTTGAATCTCAGTTCTTTAGCTTAATTCCAGAAGACAAGCTGTTGTTCCTTATGGCTGATTCTGTTGCTGTAATGAGGTCTACTGTAGATCCCTACGGAGCAACTGAGAAATTAAGCCCTTTTTCAAGAACCCCAAATTGAAAATAAGGTTCTTGAAATAGTTGGTTTGAGAGGTGTGTAGAATCCATTTTTGTTCAAAAGAAAAAGCTTTCTTTGAACAGAGGAGGTGGCCTCAGATTCATGTTGTCTAGTATTTACAACAGTGTTTTGAAACCTAAATCAAAACAGTTTCACTCTAGAACAACAACACCTGAATGGAGCAGTGTCACTAACAACTCACCTGAGCCTTTAACGACTCTCACATCAGGAGTCACACTGTCCTTTCAGCGCTAACAACTATGAGACCAGAACAGCCTGGATTCATCAGGTTTAGTTTCAGATCAAACCCCTCCCTCTAGAGTCTCTTGGACTTAGAGACAAAACGTCTTCACTTTGAGTCCAGATGCTTTTGCTTTAAACTTTTCTTCAACCAAAAAGCATTATACAACTCAGACAGGATCTTCAGCACTTTTATCTTGAAATATAAATAAATAAAATAAGTGTTTGTGATTGTACTGTTTTTGTTTATTTCTTTTTTGTAAGAGCTTGGGGCACTGGGAACTGCATCTCTGCCCTTAAGGATCTTTGTTCAACATTAAATAACTGACAAATTTTAGTGACAGTGAGACATTTATTAGTCACAATAACTCAAGTTTACATATCGTTAGAGAATTTTAGATCTACTTTAACTTTACAGTGTCCTTAACCCAAATTTGGGCCTATCTATTGTCACTCAAACAAGTTATTCTCCCTTTACTTGATCAATTCACTCAAACAGAACACCCTTTAAGAGATAGTGGCCTTTCTCAGTCATTGTCTTTTTTTGTGGCTCATCTTAGACAATTGGATAACTCAGCTCCAGCTTTAGGCTCTATCAAGTGAGTGCCTTCTCTTTAGGCCTTACGTGTGCACTGACCTACTAATAGGCATTATAAACTCCGTCGAATGAAAGCATACCCAGACTTGAATGTTCAATGCTACAAACTGTGTTTAAAAGTTCAACTGCCTCCGGGCCTGTATTTGGTGGTAATAAACTTATCCTGACTCCTAACAGCTCTGAAGAACAGCTCAAATGTTCCCTAACACATATCAATGAAAGAAAAACATCTATATTTACAACAAATCACTTTGAAATATGTACAAATGGGTAACAAGCTTCTTTCTTTCCTCAGGGATTTTCAGAACAGGCATCGATGCTGATCATGTTCACCCTTTCTCCAGCACACCTCCTGGCCCCAACCTCACATTCACTGGTCGTCACGGCAACATCACTGTTATTATATTTGGCACACAATGGGGCGGAGTCTGAGAGGCATTCTGACACTTTCTGGCAAACACATTCATTTGTCGAATCTAAAATGAGAAACACAATAGTCAAGCTCAAAAGAGCAGTAAACTTTGTGGAAAATACAACTGGGTTTCAGTGTTGCAAAAGGAGCAGCACTGTTTGTTTTCACAGCCACCGACGCATTATACACTTTATGACCATACATAGAAATCCTTTGCCATTGTGAACAACATTGTAATTTGACTTTTAGACTAATTCATTTCTTGTCAGCAATGTCCAAAATCTGTGCAATTTTGGGCATGTGGCAGAGGCTTTGAGAGAGATTTCAAACAAAATATGATGAATTACTTTTTTAGGCTTTCTCCACTTGTATGTTGCTAATCTTGGAAGATCATGTTTTGAATAATTTGTTTTATTATGTAGTTTGAGGAAATAGTCATTCATTCTGAACAGATTAGTGTGGATGCAGACTTCATCTATAAATTAAGATATTTTGAAACCTTTGGACATTGCTGTGCTGTGTGTTGTTGCAAGATTTGACTGACCGTCACATCTGGTCCCCGGCCCACAGCTTTTGCAGGACGTCTCGGGCCATGTGCACTCGTCGTCTTTCAGCATAGTGACACCTCGTCCCAAACATTGCAGTGCCCCCAGCTGGCAGACTCCAAAAACACGTTTGAACAGGCCCACGTCGGCACACAGCTGCAGGGACGGCCTGAAGCGAGAAACAGGATTCACATACTTTACCATGACTTACACATATATATATATATATATATATATATATATATATATATATATATATAATATATATTAGAGCTGGGCAAGTTAACGCGTTATTTTTGCATTAACGCATTAATGAATTAACGCCGACAATTATTTTATCGCTAGCTGCTCGGCCGATTACTATGGTAAAAGATGTCGGTCTGAAGAACATTCTTAGGATCGCAACGAATGACTGCACGTATGAGCCGCCCTCATCCAGTGCTTTAAGTGGGCTGGAGTATGTGAGCGGAGCTGAGCGGGAAGAATTTGCGCTCCACGCTCAAAATATTTCATAATTACTCCGCTCAAGCTCCGCTCTGGGTGTACAATTTTCCGCTCCTCGCTCCAGGCTCTTTTCTTTTTTTTATTTTTTTATTTAATAACACCAGTGTCTGATCAGAAGATGCAGGGACTCCTGGCTCGTGATTGGTAATTGAGCGATAGTGGAGCGTTTGAGCGGGAGAAAATCACAACGCCCAACATTTAAAAATCCGCTCCTCGCACCTGGCAAAATCACACAACTCCGCTCCTAGCTCCGCTCCCACTCCCCTTCCTCCGCACCGCTCACATACTAGTATTCAGTACCGCCACTTCTCCGTGCGCCCAGAACGTGCTTTTAGCGTACCGATACGCTCATTTGGACATCTGTTTTAATAGAGGTTTTAATCCTTTGTCTGAGCTGCGGCTTTCCAGAGCGCCCTTCACAATGCACGCTTCCTAATTTGTCCCACCGACAGCAGAGACTACATTACCCATACACCCTTGAGTTTTACAAGTGAAACGTGCACAACTCAACTCAACGTGGCGGAGAGAGGGTGTGTGAACAGCGTGGAACTGTATTCACATTTACATGTAATGAAAACACAAGAGAGACATTTATATTGTTTATATTGTTATATTGTTATGATTGAGGCTCTGGACATAACTTGTTTTTCTATAACAAACTAAACAAAATATTAATGCCCTGGCAGTGGCAAATTTTTTTGGATTTAATATTTAATTTGATTACATTAATGTTTAAGTTGAGATTTACAAGAAATATTTTAACTGCCACTAACCTTTAACTGCTGTAAAAAGTGTTCTTTTAAAATAAAAGTATGCAGTACACTAATTTTTAATTCATTATTAAATTTTGTGTATAATGCGATTAATCGCAATATACAAATTAAATGCATTAATCGTTGCCCAGCGCTAATATATATATATATATATATATATATATATATATATATATATATATATATATATATATATATATATATATATATATATATATATTCAATTTTTATTACACTTTTATGGAAGAGACCCGTTTTGTGCCTTAAAGAGGCCTCAAGGGTTAAACCCCAGACTGTATTATACCTGGAAGAAACTATGACCAGACAGGACCCGTGAGGCACCTCAGTGGCTCAATGTGTTTACCTCACTGTGTTACCAGCACCACTGTAAGCTGTTTCTGAATAAATCAGCTCCACCTGACTGTGGACTGTTAATCTGAACAAGCACTTCTCTCACGGCTTTCACACACACACACACAAGATTAAAGGACCTTTTATTCTTATGCGTAAAAGTATATTGCGGATTAACAAGCCATACTTACAAGCACTGGACTGGCATTTTACACACACAGCCCTTTTTTCCAACTGTTTGCCACAGTTTACATTTGATTCCAGTTGAAGGAGGTGGATCAGTTGGAACTGAGGAGGAAACCAAAGATTACATATAAACAATTTTATGAAAACATTTATTTTGAAATATATGTATTTGCTGTGGTTGTTTCTTTTCAGATTGTAGTCTGGTTGATTTTCTTTATTGGCCTTCAATGTCACATGGCAGGGTATTTTGAATGTTTAAATATTCCAAGGCCTTTATAGGTTGTTTATTTTAGTATAGCAAGTCCATTGCTGAGAGTGGATATGTGAACATATGTGGAGAGTGGCGACAATACAGATTTACTGACACAACTAAAATGTTGACGACAGGAAAAAGAATATGTAAGATTTTACATACTAAATTTTGACAAAATTTAGAGCAATATCTTCCACAATGAAGAGTTAAAATGAGTTGTACTACATCACTTGCCACTAGTTGGAGTCGAACAGTACAGTACAGTGTGATTTGAATTCATATTTTCTGCTAAAATTAATGGTCCTTTTTCTATTGATGCCTATGGGGCACTTGCTGCTCATTTCTCCACCGGGTGGCTAATTATTGGATATTGACGTCAAAGCACACACATTCTTAGAGAGTGATGGACTGTACCTGGTTTGCAGCGTGCATCTTCAGGGGAAGGAGACCACTGTAGACTAGGGCTACACATGCTCTCAGACACATCACTGTCTAACATCTGCCTCTGGAGACAGGAAAGGGATATGCTGTCTCCAATCTGATAGGCCGCTTTAACAGGTGTGGCTGTGACGTTACCGTGGAGCACAGGTGTCCCACACGTGGAAGCTGAGGAAGTAAAAAGACTATGTGATGTGATGCTGCTGCACTTGCTGTACTGCCAAAATTACAATAATATTGCATTTTTACATTACATTTATTCATTTAGCTGACGCTTTTATCCAAAGCGACTTACATTTTTCTAATGTAATTACCAGTGTTACAGCCACTGGAGGCAAGGTGGGTTAAGTGTCTTGCCCAAGGACACGACGACAGTATGAACTGTGGGGAGAGTGGGAATCGAACCGCCTACCTTCCGGTTGAAGGACGACAGCTCTACCCACTGAGCTACTGCCGCCCCATGTGATGTTATGCTGCTGCACTTGCTGTACTGCTATTTACATAATATATAATTTGTAAACTAACTCTCTTTAGCCATGGTTTTTAGTTTTGCATTATTGGTGAAATGGAGACTGTTAGCCATTTTAAAATATTCCTATTTATAATTAAACATGTTGCCAGCACCACCCGGTCCTGTAGATTCATCCTCTACAACATTAGGAAAATTAGACCTTTCCTATCAGAGCACTCTACACAAATTCTAGTCCAGGCTCTTGTCTTGTCCAAACTGGATTATTGCAATGCTCTATTGGCTGGACTCCCTGCCTGCACAACCAAACCTCTGCAGCTGATCCAGAATGCAGCGGCAAGAGTGGCGCTCTAGGAAGCACACGTAACTCCTCTATTCATTAGGTTACACTGGCTCTTTGAACATTCCACATATCCATAAAAAATGTATAATTGTCAGTATCAAGGTCCTGGTGAATAATCTTCTATAATATTGTATAAGTTTTACAGTTGGTGAAATTTGAGTTTTATTTACCTAGACTTTGTAGTCAGAGAACAAAATGACAAATTTTTAATATTATTCATAAAAAAAAAAAAGTAAATGTTCAGAAAGTATGTCTTGAAATGTCAGACACACGTTTACAAATCCTGCTCCCTGTGCTCCAAGTCTGTTCCTCTGTGCATCTGGCCACAGCGCTTCCCATCAGGTGATAGTTGTCAATACAGGAAAACTCCACTGTATCCCCCACCAAATACACCTCTCTGGGATTCTGGTGGAGACATGCACATGTAATCATAAATACAAACCGAACAGAAGGTAACAGGAGGACTGACAGCCACTGGCTGAGTAGTCAGCTAATTAGTAGATAAAGAATAAAGTTATTTTTAGCAGTGTTAGAGTAAAGGGGCGCAGTGGCTCAGTGGTAGAGCGGTCGTCCTTCAACAGGAAGGTAGACGGGTTGGATTCCCGCTCTCCCCACAGTTATATACATACATACTGTCGTTGTGTCCTTGGGCAAGACACTTAATTCACTTTGCCTCCAGTGACACATGTCTACTCCAGTATGAACGTGTGTGAATGTTGCTCTGGTGTATGAATGTGTGTTAATGTTGCTCTGGTGTATGAATGTGTGAATGTTGCTCTGGTGTATGAATGTGTGTGATTGTTGCTCTGGTGTATGAATGTGTGTGAATATCGTTCTGGTGTATGAATGTGTGTTAATGTTGCTCTGGTGTATGAATGTGTGAATGTTGCTCTGGTGTATGAATGTGTGTGATTGTTGCTCTGGTGTATGAATGTGTGTGAATGTTGCTCTGGTGTATGAATGTGTGTGATTGTTGCTCTGGTGTATGAATGTGTGTGATTGTTACTCTGGTGTATGAATGTGTGTGAATGTTGCTCTGGTGTATGAATTAGTGCGATTGTTACTCTGGTGTATGAATGTGTGTGATTGTTACTCTGGTGTATGAATGTGTGAGAATGTTGCTCTGGTGTATGAATGTGTGTGATTGTTGCTCTGGTGTATGAATGTGTGTGAATGTTGCTCTGGTGTATGAATGTGTGTGATTGTTACTCTGGTGTATGAATGTGTGTGATTGTTGCTCTGGTGTATGAATGTGTGTGATTGTTGCTCTGGTGTATGAATGTGTGAGAATGTCGCTCTGGTGTATGAATGTGTGAGAATGTCGCTCTGGTGTATGAATGTGTGAGAATGTCGCTCTGGTGTATGAATGTGTGAGAATGTCACTCTGGTGTATGAATGTGTGTGATTGTCGCTCTGGTGTATGAATGTGTGTGATTGTCGCTCTGGTGTATGAATGTGTGTGATTGTCGCTCTGGTGTATGAATGTGTGAGATTGTTGCTCTGGTGTATGAATGTGTGTGATTGTTGACCTGGTGTATGAATGTGTGTGATTGTTGCTCTGGTGTATGAATGTGTGTGATTGTTACTCTGGTGTATGAATGTGTGTGAATGTTAATCTGGTGTATGAATGTGTGTGGTTGTTACTCTGGTGTATGAATGTGTGAGAATGTTGCTCTGGTGTATGAATGTGTGTGATTGTTGCTCTGGTGTATGAATGTGTGTGATTGTTGCTCTGGTGTATGAATGTGTGTGATTGTTGCTCTGGTGTATGAATGTGTGTGATTGTCGCTCTGGTGTATGAATGTGTGAGAATGTCACTCTGGTGTATGAATGTGGGAGAATGTCGCTCTGGTGTATCAATGTGTGTGAATGTTGATCTGGTTTATAAATGTGTGTGATTGTTACTCTGGTGTATGAATGTGTGTGATTGTTACTCTGGTGTATGAATGTGTGTGATTGTTGCTCTGGTGAATGAATGTGTGTGATTGTTGCTCTGGTGTATGAATGTGTGAGATTGTTGCTCTGGTGTATGAATGTGTGTGATTGTTACTCTGGTGTATGAATGTGTGTGAATGTTGATCTGGTGTATGAATGTGTGTGATTGTTGCTCTGGTGTATAAATGTGTGTGAATGTTGCTCTGGTGTATGAATTAGTGCGATTGTTACTCTGGTGTATGAATGTGTGTGATTGTTACTCTGGTGTATGAATGTGTGAGAATGTTGCTCTGGTGTATGAATGTGTGTGAATGTTGCTCTGGTGTATGAATGCGTGAGAATGTTGCTCTGGTGTATGAATGTGTGTGATTGTTACTCTGGTGTATGAATGTGTGTGATTGTTACTCTGGTGTATGAATGTGTGAGAATGTTGCTCTGGTGTATGAATGTGTGTGATTGTTGCTCTGGTGTATGAATGTGTGTGAATGTTGCTCTGGTGTATGAATGTGTGTGATTGTTGCTCTGGTGTATGAATGTGTGTGATTGTTGCTCTGGTGTATGAATGTGTGAGAATGTCACTCTGGTGTATGAATGTGTGAGAATGTCGCTCTGGTGTATGAATGTGTGAGAATGTCGCTCTGGTGTATGAATGTGTGAGAATGTCACTCTGGTGTATGAATGTGTGTGATTGTCGCTCTGGTGTATGAATGTGTGTGATTGTCGCTCTGGTGTATGAATGTGTGTGATTGTTGCTCTGGTGTATGAATGTGTGAGATTGTTGCTCTGGTGTATGAATGTGTGTGATTGTTGCTCTGGTGTATGAATGTGCGTGATTGTTGCTCTGGTGTATGAATGTGTGTGATTGTTACTCTGGTGTATGAATGTGTGTGAATGTTAATCTGGTGTATGAATGTGTGTGGTTGTTACTCTGGTGTATGAATGTGTGAGAATGTTGCTCTGGTGTATGAATGTGTGTGATTGTTGCTCTGGTGTATGAATGTGTGTGATTGTTGCTCTGGTGTATGAATGTATGTGATTGTTGCTCTGGTGTATGAATGTGTGAGAATGTCACTCTGGTGTATGAATGTGAGAATGTCGCTCTGGTGTATGAATGTGTGAGAATGTCGCTCTGGTGTATTAATGTGTGAGAATGTCACTCTGGTGTATGAATGTGTGTGATTGTTGCTCTGGTGTATGAATGTGTGTGATTGTTGCTCTGGTGTATGAATGTGTGAGAATATTGCTCTGGTGAATGAATGTATATGTTGCTCTGGTGTATGAATGTGTGTGATTTTGCTCTGGTGTATGAATGTGTGATTGTTTCTCTGGTGTATGAATGTGTGTGAATGTTGCTCTGGTGTATGAATGTGTGTGATTGTTGCTCTGGTGTATGAATGTGTGTGATTGTTGCTCTGGTGTATGAATGTGTGTGATTGTTGCTCTGGTGTATGAATGTGTGTGATTGTTGCTCTGGTGTATGAATGTGTGAATGTTGCTCTGGTGTATGAATGTGTGTGATTGTTGCTCTGGTGTATGAATGTGTGTGATTGTTACACTGGTGTATGAATGTGTGATTGTTACTCTGATGTATGAATGTGTGTGATTGTTGCTCTGGTGTATGAATGTGTGTGAATGTTGCTCTGGTGTATGAATGTGTGTGATTGTTACACTGGTGTATGAATGTGTGTGATTGTCGCTCTGGTGTATGAATGTGTGTGATTGTCGCTCTGGTGTATGAATGTGTGTGATTGTTGCTCTGGTGTATGAATGTGTGAGATTGTTGCTCTGGTGTATGAATGTGTGTGATTGTTGCTCTGGTGTATGAATGTGCGTGATTGTTGCTCTGGTGTATGAATGTGTGTGATTGTTACTCTGGTGTATGAATGTGTGTGAATGTTAATCTGGTGTATGAATGTGTGTGGTTGTTACTCTGGTGTATGAATGTGTGAGAATGTTGCTCTGGTGTATGAATGTGTGTGATTGTTGCTCTGGTGTATGAATGTGTGTGATTGTTGCTCTGGTGTATGAATGTATGTGATTGTTGCTCTGGTGTATGAATGTGTGAGAATGTCACTCTGGTGTATGAATGTGGGAGAATGTCGCTCTGGTGTATGAATGTGTGAGAATGTCGCTCTGGTGTATTAATGTGTGAGAATGTCACTCTGGTGTATGAATGTGTGTGATTGTTGCTCTGGTGTATGAATGTGTGTGATTGTTGCTCTGGTGTATGAATGTGTGAGAATATTGCTCTGGTGAATGAATGTGTATATGTTGCTCTGGTGTATGAATGTGTGTGATTTTTGCTCTGGTGTATGAATGTGTGTGATTGTTTCTCTGGTGTATGAATGTGTGTGAATGTTGCTCTGGTGTATGAATGTGTGATTGTTGCTCTGGTGTATGAATGTGTGTGATTGTTGCTCTGGTGTATGAATGTGTGTGATTGTTGCTCTGGTGTATGAATGTGTGTGATTGTTGCTCTGGTGTATGAATGTGTGTGAATGTTGCTCTGGTGTATGAATGTGTGTGATTGTTGCTCTGGTGTATGAATGTGTGTGATTGTTACACTGGTGTATGAATGTGTGTGATTGTTACTCTGATGTATGAATGTGTGTGATTGTTGCTCTGGTGTATGAATGTGTGTGAATGTTGCTCTGGTGTATGAATGTGTGTGATTGTTACACTGGTGTATGAATGTGTGTGATTGTTGCTCTGGTGTATGAATGTGTGTGAATGTTGATCTGGTGTATAAATGTGTGTGAATGTTACTCTGGTGTATGAATGTGTGTGATTGTTACACTGGTGTATGAATGTGTGTGATTGTTGCTCTGGTGTATGAATGTGTGTGAATGTTGATCTGGTGTATAAATGTGTGAATGTTAATCTGGTGTATGAATGTGTGTGATTGTTACCCTGGTGTATTAATGTGTGTGATTGTTACTCTGGTGTATGAATGTGTGTGATCGTTGCTCTGGTGAATGAATGTGTGTGATTGTTGCTCTGGTGTATGAAAGTGTGAGAATGTCGCTCTGGTGTATGAATGTGTGTGATTGTTGCTCTGGTGTATGAACGTGTATATGTTGCTCTGGTGTATGAATGTGTGTGATTGTTGCTCTGGTGTATGAATGTGTGTGATTGTTGCTCTGGTGTAGGAATGTGTATGTTGCTCTGGTGTATGAATGTGTGAGAATATTGCTCTGGTGAATGAATGTGTATATGTTGCTCTGGTGTATGAATGTGTGTGATTTTTGCTCTGGTGTATGAATGTGTGTGAATGTTGCTCTGGTGTATGAATGTGTGTGATTGTTGCTCTGGTGTATGAATGTGTGTGATTGTTGCTCTGGTGTATGAATGTGTGTGATTGTTGCTCTGGTGTATGAATGTGTGTGAATGTTGCTCTGGTGTATGAATGTGTGTGATTGTTGCTCTGGTGTATGAATGTGTGTGATTGTTACACTGGTGTATGAATGTGTGTGATTGTTACTCTGATGTATGAATGTGTGTGATTGTTGCTCTGGTGTATGAATGTGTGTGAATGTTGCTCTGGTGTATGAATGTGTGTGATTGTTACACTGGTGTATGAATGTGTGTGATTGTTACACTGGTGTATGAATGTGTGTGATTGTTGCTCTGGTGTATGAATGTGTGTGAATGTTGATCTGGTGTATAAATGTGTGAATGTTACTCTGGTGTATGAATGTGTGTGATTGTTACCCTGGTGTATTAATGTGTGTGATTGTTACTCTGGTGTATGAATGTGTGTGATCGTTGCTCTGGTGAATAAATGTGTGTGATTGTTGCTCTGGTGTATGAATGTGTGAGAATGTCGCTCTGGTGTATGAACGTGTGTGATTGTTGCTCTGGTGTATGAACGTGTATATGTTGCTCTGGTGTATGAATGTGTGTGATTGTTGCTCTGGTGTATGAATGTGTGTGATTGTTGCTCTGGTGTAGGAATGTGTATGTTGCTCTGGTGTATGAATGTGTGAGAATATTGCTCTGGTGAATGAATGTGTATATGTTGCTCTGGTGTAGGAATGTGTGTGATTTTTGCTCTGGTGTATGAATGTGTGTGATTGTTTCTCTGGTGTATGAATGTGTGTGAATGTAGCTCTGGTGTATGAATGTGTGTGATTGTTGCTCTGGTGTATGAATGTGTGTGATTGTTGCTCTGGTGTATGAATGTGTGTGATTGTTGCTCTGGTGTATGAATGTGTGAATGTTGCTCTGGTGTATGAATGTGTGTGATTGTTGCTCTGGTGTATGAATGTGTGTGATTGTTACACTGGTGTATGAATGTGTGTGATTGTTACTCTGATGTATGAATGTGTGTGATTGTTGCTCTGGTGTATGAATGTGTGTGAATGTTGCTCTGGTGTATGAATGTGTGTGATTGTTACACTGGTGTATGAATGTGTGTGATTGTTACACTGGTGTATGAATGTGTGTGATTGTTACTCTGGTGTATGAATGTGTGTGATTGTTGCTCTGGTGTATGAATGTGTGTGATTGTTGCTCTGGTGTATGAATGTGTGTGATTGTTACTCTGGTGTATGAATGTGTGTGATTGTTGCTCTGGTGTATGAATATGTGTGATTGTTGCTCTGGTGTATGAATGTGTGAGAATGTTGGGACAACAGATGGAAATTAGCCTACAGCTACAATCTGGCATGTTTACATTCATGTGGTTGTGTCTCATACACTGTCCCAATTAAATAAATTAATTAATTAATAATAATAAAAATACTCATTGAATGTGCCTTAAAAATTAACCCACTGATGGAACAACTTAAGCAGGCTATAAGACACGTCATAACACCATCACGTGACGCTTCTGACAAAGGCTACAGGAACACTTTCTCCTGTCTGATTAAAACTGAGTATGTTTTATACATATATAGACAGAATGAACTAATATCAAATAAAAAAATATATATATTACTCTTATGAAGCCGTTAGAGAGTGGAGGAGGAGGGCTACAGGTCTTTGGAGGAGAAACTGAGAGACCCAAGCACTGCGGCTCCATCGTCCTAAGAAAAAGAAAATATCATACACATGAAAAGTTTCTCAGTCTCAGCTCAGTCTGAGGACCTAAGGAGCAGCTCAGACCTGAGGTACTGCAGCTCGGGGTCCTCACAGGCCTGCTGTTCCAGGCCTGTCCCACTGCAGTGGAAGCCCCCGTGGCTCGGTGCGGGGTTAGAACAGCTCCGGGACCGTGACCTTCGACCTCCAGAGCAAGACCCCCAGGATGACCAGCAGCTCCAGCCACCATGCACCACTCCTGGAAAATATAAACCAGAACGAACCATCAGATCAGCCTCACGGAGTTTAGGTTTGATCCATTTAGATTTAGTTTAGTCCTGGTGCTGGTCTGGTCCTGATCTGGTCCTGGTCTGTCCCACCTGGCTGTGCCCCGGTCTCAGTGCTGGTCTCACAGGCCGGTCCAGAGGTTCCAGGGCGACACACGCAGCGACACTCAGAGCCTGAGACCAGGGGCGTCCCGTTATTCTGACAGGGTCTGCAGTGACAGCGGTCCTGCTCTGACAGAAACTGCTCCTGGGCCCGTTTTAGGTAAAACCTCTTCAGACCAGAGCAGGGCAGCTCCTTCACCAGCTCGTACAGCGGACGCAACTGCAGCACATACAAGATATACATTTATTGCCGGTGCATCTTTGATCCTACTGTTAATAAAATGCTGAAAAAAAGAAAGTGTGTGATTTGAGATTTTATTTTTTTGGTGTTTGAAATGAAAATTAATTGGATATAAAATTCTTATAACATCTTTACACTTTATGAAAACATTTGATAATTATTATAAAAAGTAAATTGAGTAAAGCACTGTTATAATATTTTTTATTATTATATTGTTTATATTATTTATAGTTACTGGGTGCTCATAGTTCTCTTCAGGTCATGTTAAATTCATGTCCTTCTGGAACTAGACTAGATATGACTTGCCAGAGGACTTCTGCACCTGGAGCTGGGGCCTTGGGGAGTGTGTATGGAAGATACGCCTCCTCTAACAGCCCCCACTGCAGTGATATAAAATCTCATGTTTTGTTTACTTTCTTAAGCAAACCTCACTCTGTACCTTTGATATATGTTTGTCTGTTTTGCTTCATTCTTGCAAGAATTAAACCTGGCCATTGCTTTTTAAATTAAACTCTGTCTACGTGTTTCTCTGGATAACATAAGGATATCGAATTCCTATAACAAGCACAGAACCCAGTTTTGTAGTCCAGTCACTTTCAAGTTCTCAGTGTTTAAGTCCAAGTCCCCAAAGACTAGTGTGAGTCAAGCCTTATCACTTGAGTTTAAGTTACTAAAGAAGGGTCCGGGTCGAGTCCAAGTCAAATCACCACAGTTAGTAATTTTTTGTGTGGGTGCAAAACTGGGATTTTAGTTTTGTTCCTATTTCATAATAAAACATTTGATTGCTCGTACTGACCTACAGTGTATTTATTGAGACCTACTCATGAAAAGTTTAATGTAAAAGTAATAAAAGTGATAAGTAAGTAAACTCAAGTAAATTTTATTTACATAGGTTGTCCAGGTCATCTTGAAGAAAACGTAAAAGCAAAAACTTCTGGAGTCAGTTTTCAGAAGGTTTTCACCTGAAGACCGGAGCGTGTGGGAGTAGGAGTAAGGAATCAACAGGTCAGTGATGTACTGGGAAGCCTGTCCATACAGCGCTTAAAAAGTCAAAACTAAATGTCACTGGAAACCAATGGAGTGAGGATAAACCCGGTGTAATGTGTGCCCTTCTGTTGGATCATGAATAATCATCTCAAAGTCTGTTCTAGACAACAATGTTGTCAGTTTAGAAATAAATACTAGATAATACTAGAGAATACTAGATAATACTGTTTTTAACCAACTGTCTAGAATGACTTTCCAGAGACATAGATTAGTCAGACAGGTCACTAAGGTTTCTAAAGCTCGACTGGACGCAAGGTATCTGATTTGAAGTACATTTTTTTTTAAAGAATTCAGGTTTCAGTCTTTGTGTATTCATTTGTAAGCAGATATTGTTTAACCAGATATATGATATATGCAGATACTCAGATAATAAATGTAATGGTTTAGAGATCTGCTTGTACTTATTTGTTTAAAATAAACCAAATTGGACTTTTTCAAAATGGGACTGACAACCACTTGTTTAAAAGAGCTGGGCACAGAATCAGTTTTTAAAAAAAATCCCAAAAAAATCACATTGTCTGATTTTTAAAGAATGTATTTCCAAATTATGGTGGAAAAGTATTTGGTCAATAACAATAAATAATCTCAATACTTTGTTATATACCCTCTGTTGATAATGACAGAGGTCAAACGTGTTCTGTAAGTCTCCACAAGGATTTTACACTGTTGCTGGTAGTTTGGTCCATTCCTCCAGATCTCCTCTAGAGCTGTGATGTTTTGGATTTTCAACTCCCTCCAAAAATTTTCTAAGGCGTTGAGATCTGGAGACTGGCTAGGCCACTCCAGGACATTCTTACGAAGCCACTCCTTTGTTGCCCGGGCGGTGTGTTTGGGATCATTGTCATGCTAAAAGACCCAGCCACGTTTTATCTTCAGTGCTCTTGCTGATGGAAGGAGGTTTTTACTCACAATACGTGGCCCCATTCATTCGTTCGTTTCCACGGATCAGTCGTCCTGGTCCCATTGCAGAAAAACAGCCCCAAAGCATGATGTTTCCACCCCCATGCTTTACAGTAGGTATGGTGTTCTTTGGATGCAACACAGCATTCTTTCTCCTCCAAACACGACAAGTTGAGTTTTTACCAAAAAGTTCTATTTTGGTTTCATCTGACCATATGACATTATCCCAATCCTCTTCTAGATCATCCAAATGCTCTCTAGCAAACTTCAGACGGGCCTGGACATGTTCCAGCTCTCTGCAGGTCATTCATGGTTCTGGGATTTTTGCTCACCGTTCTTGTAATTATTTTGACCTCACGGGGTGAGATCTTGCGTGGAGCCCAAGCCTCTCTCATGGAACCTCTTAAACGGTCCTCGAGTAAGGGCGCTATACAGCAAAATACTGCAATATACCGCTGTCCACCAGAGGGCAGGCTCCAAAAGCGGAACTATAAGGAGAAACCCGATGGCGACTTTACAAGTGTAAAACTCATGTTTACAGCCTGGTACAAAAGATGGCTCAGCTAAGTTTTTACATGGCAAATCTTCCCAGCCTGGCCATAGCCTGACAGCTCTTTGGTCTTGGCCATAGTGGAGTTTGGTGTCTGACTGTTTGAGGTTGTGGACAGGTGTCTTTTATACTGATAAGTTCAAACAGGTTCCATTAATACAGAGTGGAGGACAGAGGAGCCTCTTAAAGAAGAAGTTACAAGTCTGTGAGAGCACCGCTGTGGGCGTACTGAGGTTGGGTTTGGGCGCAAAACAGACTGAGGCCTGATAACACTCATTAAGTCCTCATGTAAATCCAAAACAAGGACACGCTCGGCTTTACGCACCTGCTCTGTACCTGTGATCGCTTCCTGTAGGTCATGTCAAATGTGATGTGACAAGCTCCTTCAAGTGTACTTTCAGACTTGTGGGTTTCCACAAACCTGACACATGCCCAAAAAGGTCCATTTTATTACAATGGGATGAATGGCCCTAATTTCAAAGAAATGACTGTGGCGTCTTTAAGGCAGGGCTTTAGCTGCTGTTAATTGAGTCTAACATCACTTCTGCAGAACAGCAGCACTTAACTTCTTTGTTTTGAAAAAATAAATAAAATTAAAATCACAAAAAGCCCCGATACACCCTGCCTCTTCTGGAGGAGACACAGACTGTGACCAGAAACAAATTACACATCTATCACCACAATTATTCACGTTAACGCTGGCATTGTAGCTGAAAGACAAATCAGATCACACTGAATGTGAAGCTGTAACTTTTCCTCTGAAACAGCTAGATTGAAGCTGTTTAAAACCCGTTGGCTGCGCACAAACTGTTATAGATCAGTGCCCCTAGCTTCGTGAGCTGGGCAGAGGAGACAATGCGCACAGATACTAAAGCCTATCAGAAACACTACTACAGTCAACTGTCACAGTCACAACCAGGACAGAAGTGCTTTTCTTGACAACATAGTATGTTTGCAACGCATGTAGCCTACCAACAAATAAAACCCAGATCCATGTAAATAAAAAGCACATAATCACTAAACAATAAATCAATAGATCAGTAGCACTCACCACATTCTTCTTACAACCACCGGTAGCATAATATTGCATTTCTACCAAAAATACTTACTAGCTTACTTGGACTAACTACATTTACTGCCATGTCCTTTTAAAAGTTTAGCCCCTGCCCCCGCCATTGTTACTATAAAGCCTACTACACTAAGCTACTGTATGTGCTCTGTTATTGGCCAAAATCCAGGCCTCTGGGCTAATTTCATTGAGTTCTAATAGCCATGGTACCAAAGGGGAGAACAATTAAACACCTTGTTCTGACTTATGTTTAACAATCTATATATATACAGCTCTGGAAAAAATAAGAGACCACTGAAATGCTTCTAGCAATCACCATCTCTACAGCAATTCCATTCTAATGTCTGTTGAATCCCAACACGGGCACATCTCATTCTACTGAATGAGGTGTGCCTGTGTTCATCACTGTGGTCATCACTATCCGCTTGCAAATAAATGCTCTAAATTGCAATATTTGTATTTTGAATTTAGGGTAAAATATTGTCAGTAATTTATAGAATAAAACAAAAATGTTAATTTTACCCAAACACATACCTGTAAATAAACCAGAGAAACAGATATTTTTATATATATATATATATATATATATATATATATATATATATATATATTGTATATATATATATATATATATATATATATATATATATATATATATATATATATATATATATATATATATATATATATATATATATACAGTGCCTTCGGCCCCCTTGAACTTTGCAACTTTTTGCCACATTTCAGGCTTCAAACATAAAGATATGAAACAAATTTTTTTGTGAAGAATCAACAAGTGGGACACAATCATAAAGTGGAACAAATTTTATTGGATATTTCAAACTAAAAAATTGGGCGTGCAAAATTATTCAGCCCCTTTACTTTCAGTGCAGCAAACTCTCTCCAGAAGTTCAGTGAGGATCTCTGAATGATCCAATGTTGACCTAAATGACTAATGATGATAAATGGAATCCACCTGTGTGTAATCAAGTCTCTGTATAAATGCACCTGCACTGTGATAGTCTCAGAGGTCCGTTTAAAGCGCCGAGAGCATCATGAAGAACAAGGAACACACCAGGCAGGTCCGAGATACTGTTGTGGAGAAGTTTAAAGCCAGATTTGGATACAAAAAGATTTCCCAAGCTTTAAACATCCCAAGGAGCACTGTGCAAGCGATAATATTGAAATGGAAGGAGTATCAGACCACTGCAAATCTACCAAGACCTGGCTGTCCCTCTAAACTTTCAGCTCATACAAGGAGAAGACTGATCAGAGATTCGCGCTACTGCCTACCTCATAATGATGAGAGACAATAAGACGTCGCCCGGCCAAACAAGGTCTGCGTCAGGTGTTGGGGAACCAGAGCAACTTGATGACAAATGGGCTACTGGAACGAGACGGAGATGGGCGAGATGCGATAACAAGGCTCTGTTGGAATGCTACTACTCCAGTAACCCTAGTCAGAGGGGTTACATGAAGAGAATGTGGGATGAATGGTTACTATGAAACCCACAATCCAGGCTTACATCGAAGCAACTAGTAGCTCAGTGTTCCAACATCCACAAGCGGCAGCTGCTATCACAACTTGAGATTGACGAGATACAACACAAAAAATGCTACGGCAAGGGGGAGCCAGGACGCAAGGTCAGAGGGGAGCCAACAGGTGCTCCCCAACCGGAGATTGGGTATGAAGCCCCAACAATTGAAATAACGCTGAATGAGGCAGCGACTGACCTGAAAGACAAGATCATGGCGAGAATGAATGCAAGGCAACCCCGACACCAATTACAACGGCTAAGTGAAGTAACATCAGAAAGTCTCCTAGAAGATGTGAATGCAGCATTGAGTGCGATCCCTACCACATCCATCACTGAAACCAATGAGCTGCTATACACCTCCGCAGCAGTGATCCTCGAGATGCTTGGTTATAAGAGCAACCATGGGAGCCATGAGAAACAGTACCCACCATGGAAACAAAGGCTGGAGGCTAAGATCAAGCAGACACGTAGAGAAGTAAGCCAACTGACAGAGGCCAAGAAAGGTGCAATGAGAAAACAGGTACCCAAGAGGTACAACCAGATGCCCATACCTGAAGCACTTGAAACTGCCAAACAAAGGCTCCAAGCCTTGGCCAGCCGCCTAACGAGGTACACGAGAGAACGAAGCCAGAAGAATAAACCGGCTGTTCGCAACTCAACCTGCAAAAGTGTACGCTCAATGGCAGGGTAATAACAGCAGAGCAGACCCTCCAAGGCTGGAAACTGAACAATACTGGAAAAGTATATGGGAGAGGAGGCATCACACAACAGCGATGCACAGTGGCTGGTGGCTCTGAGAGAGGACCACAGCAACCTCCCTGAACAGAATCCAGTTACCATCACAGCGGCAGACATCCAAGAAAGACTCTCAGGTATGAAAAACTGGACAGCACCGGGCCCTGACACGATCCACACCTACTGGCTAAAGAAGCTCACTGCACTCCACGAGCGCCTTGCAGCACAAATGAACCAGCTGCTAAGGGATGGGACGCACCCTGAATGGCTTACTGAAGGGCGTACAATCCTGATCCTGAAGGATCCCACAAAGGCTACAGTCCCATCCAACTATCGGCCAATAACCTGTCTCTCCACAACATGGAAGCTCATGTCAGGCATCATTGCGGCTAAGATAAGTGGGCACATGGATCAATACATGAGCAAAGCACAGAAGGGCATCGGCAAAGAAACCAGAGGAGCTAAACACCAACTCCTGGTTGACAGAACAGTCACCCAAGACTGCAGAACCCGACACACCAACCTGTGCACTGCCTGGATTGATTACAAGAAAGCATATGACTCAATGCCACACACATGGATCACTGAATGCTTGGAGATGTACAACATCAACAGGACTCTAAGAGACTTCATTGCAAATTCAATGAGGCTGTGGAAAACCACCCTTGAGGCCAATGGCAAGCCACTTGCACAAGTATCCATCAAATGTGGCATATACCAAGGAGATGCTCTATCCCCACTGCTGTTCTGCATAGGCCTGAACCCTCAGCCAAATAATTGACAAGACTGGCTATGGATACCGACTCAGGAATGGGGCCACCATCAGTCACCTCCTCTACATGGATGACATCAAGCTATACGCTAAGAGTGAGCGGGACATCGACTCACTGATCCACACCACCAGGATCTACAGCTCTGACATTGGGATGTCATTCGGGCTTGAAAAGTGTAGTCGAATGGTGACGAAGAGAGGGAAGGTAGTCCACACAGAAGGGGTCTCACTCCCAGAAGGAACAATAGCAGACATTGAGGATGGTTACAAGTACCTTGGAATACCACAGGCAAATGGCAACCTCGAAGAGGTAACAAGGAAAACAGCAACTGCCAAATACCTCCAACGAGTAAGGCAAGTCCTAAGAAGTCAGCTCAATGGCAAGAACAAGGCACGGGCAATAAACAGCTACGCCCTGCCAGTGATCAGATACCCTGCGGGAATAATAAGGTGGCCAAAGGAAGAGATACAGATCACAGACGTTAAGACACGAAAGCTCCTCACCATGCGTGGAGGGTTCCACCCCAAATCCAGCACCCTGAGACTGTACGCTAGCCGTAAAGAAGGCGGCCGTGGACTAGTGAGTGTGAGAGCCACTATCCAGGATGAAACATCCAAGATCCACAAGTACATCAAAGATAAGGCCCCAACAGATGACGTGCTCAGTGAATGTCTCAGGCAATGGGGAACAGAGGAAGAGGAGCTGGAGGAGGGACCATCATGGGAGGACAAACCCCTACATGGGATGTACCACCGAACATAACTGAAGTGGCTGATATCAAGAAATCCTACCAATGGCTAGAACGGGCCGGACTGAAGGACAGCACAGAGGCACTCATCATGGCTGCACAGGAGCAGGCCTTGAGCACCAGAGCAATAGAGGCCCAAATCTACCACACCAGACAAGACCCAAGGTGTAGGCTGTGCAAACAGGCCCCTGAGACAATCCAACACTTAACTGCAGGGTGTAAGATGCTGGCAGGAAAGCATACATGGAGCGCCATAACCAAGTGGCTGGCATAGTGTACAGGAAACATCTGCACGGAGTATGGACTGGAAACCCCAAAGGTCAAAGTGGGAAACACCTCCAAAGGTGGTAGAGAATGACAGAGCCAAGATCCTGTGGGACTTCCAGATTCAGACTGACAGAATTGGTAATGGCAACCAACCAGACATTGTGGTGGTGGACAAACAGCAGAGGAAGGCCGTTGTGGTTGACGTTGCAATACCAAGTGATTGCAACATCAGGAAAAAGGAACATGAGAAACTAGAGAAATACCAAGGCCTCAGAGAAGAGCTGGAAAAGGCTTGGAAGGTGAAGGCAACAGTGGTGCCTGTGGTCATTGGAGCACTTGGGGCAGTAACCCCCAAACTGGAAGAGTGGCTACAGCAGATCCCTGGAAGAACACCAGACATCTCGGTCCAGAAAAGTGCAGTACTAGGAACAGCAAAGATACTGTACAGAACCCTCAGAACCCTCTGGTAGAGGACCTAAACTTGAAGGATGAGACCACCCGCGGAGGGTGAAGGACAAAGTTTTTTTTTTTAATTAAAAGTAAAACATATAATAAATAAATAATAATTATATAAATAATAATAATTAAATTCGATTTTTATTAAAAATGGCAGGGAAGGTTTAGCCCACCTAACTCATTGATACCAGCCGCCCCTCCCTATACAGGCTTTTTAATGCTGCTTGAATTTATTTTCATTAACAAACTTTCTGTTCTAATTATTCAGTAAATAGCACAGACACTGTGCATCAATTCACATTACACTGCGTGTCTGAGACGTGATGAAGTATGTGACGCTGCGAAGGTGTGTAACAGAGTACGTAGCCACATGTTCCTTCTACAGTTAAATCTTACCTTACAGAGAGTCGCCTCACTGTGGCACATGCTACTATCCACTAAACAGCCCTACTGTTTATGTATGGGGGGACTACCAGCAACCAGCTGAACCATAGCTATTCATATGACCTAAAAAGTACACCTTTAAGATAATTACATGAGTTATGATCAGGTCTAATCTACTGTTGGTCAGTTGTGTTGTCAGTGTACTAATACCTTCTGGTCAATGACCTGGGGGAAGTCATGAACAGACGCTGCCCAATTGTCATAAAGTTCTCCATTTGCTTCAGGGTTGACCAAATCCAGGACAGATAAATCGCTGATGAAAGATGGATCTCCTCCCACAATGTTCACCTTAATGGGCATTTTGGTCTTGTTGTATCCTGCAGACAAACATCAAGGACTGCCAACTACTGTCTATGTTTGATCATGCTTTAAATTGTACCTTGGGCTTTATTCTTTTATTATATTAAAAATGGTATTTCTTTACTCAACAGATACATGTTTAGTACTCAAAGACAGACATCTTTATAGTTTGGTTTGAAGAAGGCCTAAACACTTTCACTTACCATCACTTGAAGTCAAAGCCTGAGTGAGTCTTTCACACTTAATTGTGACCTTTTTTCTGAAGAGACGACGCTTGACTTTTCTCCAACATCTCTGGTACTCGATGTTTGTGGTACCTGAAATTCAGAAGGAAAAAGATGCATTCAAGAATCCCATCATGAACCTCCACTTGCATTAACATCATGTTACTCCGAGGAAGACTGCTCTGCTCTGCTGGAAGACACTCAGAAGCACTGGACAGTTTACATGAAACTAAGGAAAGACTAAAATAACCATTATATGAAATATTTAATTATATATATTAAATATAAATAAATAAAATATTTAATAATTTATTATTATAATTACATACAGTTGTGCTCATACGTTTACATACCCTTGCAGAATTTCTTTGGGCCATTTTTCAGAGAATGGCCATAATGATTTTTAAAAAGTAAACACAGTTGTTTGACAATAAATGGCTTCACCCAGCCACTAACTATGAGTGAAAGAAACGTTTTGTGTTATTATTCATATTCTCTGAAAAAATGGCCAAAAAAAAATAAAAAAAATCCCAAATTCTGTCAGCACAACTGTATGGACAGAAAAAACTGTATGGCAATATGGACTAAAATTTGTAGTCCATATCGCCCAGCCCTTGCCAGAGTAAGAAGAATTTTTATGTAATATTTTTTTATGTAATACATCTCTAAGTGAGGTGACATCTCAGTATGGGCTTTAGAAAAAGCCCAGCAGAACTGGGTTTTAGATAAAAAGACAAATATTCAAATTATAGCCTGTATAGTATATAGATGTTCAAATAACCATATTTTTTTAAACAGAGAATCTGGAAATTTGAATTTAAAATATTTGACAACAACAAATTGATGTATCATTTCTCATCATAGGATAGTCTTATTCTTACTGGTGGAGGCCATGGCCTCATGGTCAAGCTGCAGCAGAGCGCTGTACTCTCCTCCCAGAGACCCCTCAGACAGGTAGTGGGTCCCAAAAGTCTGGAAAATCCTGCTGTAGGCCGCGTAGTCATAGGTAAGCGGCAGAGACACCAGCGCTCTCCAGAAACCCTCCGCCAGAGTTAGGTAGTGAGGAGCTGAGGTCTGGAACTGTGCCAGCACCACTCTGTTCTTCAGGATGATAACTCTAAAAGCCTGAGAAAGAGTGCTGTTTAGATTTAGCCAAAACCCACGAGTAAACTTGGATTCAAACAAGGACTGAACCCAAAACTAAATCATAGTGTAAAACATGGTTTGAACAAGACCCCAACCGATATTATTTCCGATATCGTCCTTAGATTTCTATCGGCCACAATTTCACAGAAATACGACAATATTATCAATCTATTTTTAAATACTGTATGAAAAGTTAGAAACAAGCCCTGTGCTTGTTAATGGGGTGTAGTTGTGCTGTTCGTCCAGCAGAGGGCTGCAGGCTGTTATCATGTCACAATTTATACAACAGGCCATGCTGCTGGACCTTTGAATTTAAGCAGAGCCCAGAAGCGACAAGAACACAGAGACCGGTTAAGTACTGTGCTGAGGGTTTTTGTCAGTGATAAGTTTCTAACTGCTCTGTAAAATAAACAACATGTTTAAACCGCTTGTCAATGCGAGCTAGCTGTGGACATGCAGGTTGTGTTTAAGTTATCACAATAAAGTTAGGATAACCTATCCTTATTACCCTGCTAAAACTTTGACAATGAATGTAATATAACAGTTAAGTTTATCAGCATTAAAACGTTATCTTATGTGTGCTTTACATTTTTCCTTAGAGTAAACGTATTCTTTATTAAAAAACGTGCCGCTGCTGATTCACGAGGCTACTAATGGCTTTTCATCACAACTGAGCACTGACGTTTAATTTTACAGCTTTATGAAAAGAGAATAGAGGGTAGAGAACAAAGATGCACAGTGTCACTAACGACACTCCTAAGTCTTTAACAACTCTCACATCAGGAGTCACTTTATAAAAAGTGTCCTTTCATAGCTAACAACTATGAGACAGCCTGGTCCATCAGGTTTGGTTTCAGGTCAAATCCCTCCCTCTAGAGATATAAGCTCAGATCTCTTACCAGTTGATCTCAGAATTGATAAGGTCTCTGGGAATTAGAGACGAAAAGTGTTCACCTTGAGAACTTAGTCCAGATGCTTAATTGCTTGATTTAGCCTTTTCTTCTAGATGACCTGGATGACTGGTCACAGACATACACCAGGACTAAATTCAGGACTACGCGTAGACTAAGCCTGGACTGAACTAGGACTAAACCAGATCTAAATCCGGTCAAAACCAGGACTAGGTAAGTGTCTGGTACCTTGCTTTGGGAGAGTTCTTTGTGGAAGGTTTGTTTGTAGTTGACGAACAACGAGTTGGTCTGAACGTGCTGCATGTAGGACCAGGAACTCTCAAAGGACTCGTCACTCTCTTCGTTGTTCACTATCACCTGCAGAAAAAAAATCCATCAAAACATCATTCATACAGACTGACTCTTCCAAGTCTTAGCGTAAATGATTGCAAATTGATTTTGGCCATCTTTCTGTGAGCGTTTATGATATTCAAATGAGTTCAGAAGGCTGCAGTAAACTAAAGGAGCAGCACATAGCATGAGATCAGCTGTTGTTTAATAATGTTTACATCTGAAGCCATTGCTCCCTTTGCTGGTAGTGACTGGAGCTGCCGTCTGAATCACCTTAAAATTATAGTTGAGGATGTTGTGTGGAAGCCTGTAAGGGGTGGTGTTGCCTCCACTGAACACCTTCCTGCACTGGCCTCCAAAGCTCTGAGTGTTTATAACAGACGCTCTGAGTTCACCTGTCAGTGCATCGTACCTGAGACACACACAATAAGAATAGATATAAAAACACAAAGCAGCATCAGACTTCAGAGAGTCAGAGATTTAAAGCTAACAATTATGTTACTACTGTAGCAAAATGCATGTGTTTTAAAATGAAAACAGGTGTGTGGAGACTAGAATGTGTCTGGTGGGGGACTGACCCTCTGCCGGTAAAGTCAGAGTTGGGAGGCGTCTTTTCAATGTCGCAGGAGAAGTGGCTGCTCTCACAGTTCCTTTCGTCCAGACCGTCCTCACAGTCCTGGTCCCCATTACACACCAAAGAGTGGCTGGTGCACTGGCCTGCTCCACACAACAGAACAACATGGCATGTAAACGCTTTATAGTAAGTACAGAAAACTGTAAAGCTTCTCATGTTTCTGTGTTCCAATATAAATATATATGCTTGTGTTGCTTGCATTGCGTCTAGTTGAGAGCATTGATTGATTGACTGAGTTTCAATAGTTAATAACAAAGCAAGGAGTGCACCTTAGAGTTGAGTGAGAGCAAAGCAAAGTATTAGTTAAACTGACTATGACAGAAGAGAGCAACGTTTTAGTCAATCATGAGCATGTGCTAGGGGAAGTGAGGACCGGCTCATGAGGACTCAGGAGGACACATGTCAGGACCAGGGATGTCAGAGCTGCACTGGACCAGGTAATATCGGGGCGGCAGTAGCTCAGTGGTAGAGCGGCCGTCCTTCAACCGGAAGGTAGTAGGATCGATTCCCGCTCTCCCCACAGTTCATACTGTCGTTGTGTCCTTGGGCAAGACACTTAACCCACCTTGCCTCGTATGAATGTGTTAGAATGTTGAAGGTGTTGGTCGGAGAGTCCGTAGGCGCGGAATGGCTGCCACGTCTCTGTCAGTCTGCCCCAGGGCAGCTGTGGCTACAGATGTAGCTTACTACCACCAGTGTGTGACTGTGGAGTGAATGAATAATTGATATGTAAAGCGTCCTTGAGCTCTGGAAAGGCGCTATATAAATATAACAATTATTATTATTATTATGTAATGCTCTTAATGGCCCTGCAGTGTCTGGTGGTGTCAGTAACCACAACAGAGCGGTTGTTACCCGAGGAGCAGCGGAAGCGGTCTCCACAGCCACTGTCCAGAGGGCAGTGTTTTTGAGAGTTGCAGGGCTGGCTCTCAGAGGGTCCGCCTGTACAAAGCGCTCCTCCAAACTGAGCAAACACCTCCACATGACGAGTGCGCACCTGGGACACACACACAAGGAGCATTAGTCTGACTCTGACACAGTTTGGTCCATAAATGCATTCCAAATGTCAAGGGCATTTTAACAACAATTTTGGTAAAATAAATTATTTAATTACAAAATAAACTTAAACAAAATACACAGTCTGAAAAGCTTCAAAATTTATAACCTCAAATTTCTCTAAGATGAAAGAATATCCACACAGTGCACCTGACTTACAGATCACTCTGCCTCTATGTAACTCTGACTGACAAGGCACACTTGCATTTCAACAGAACAACCTTCTGATCCATAAGATACATTTTCAGACAGACAGTTCAATGTGAGATCACAGTAGTTACAGCAATTTCTTACAAAAGGTGAAAAGGTGCTGCTTTAAACTGACACCTTTAAGAACAACATTAGGAAACAACTGAAGCAGAGGCTTAAGGATTTTTTTTAAAGTGGGTCTCCAGAAAGAGGTTTGTCAAATCTAGTTTTTAATCCAGACAGTCTAACTTGAAATTTCAGTCAGAATCAGGTTCAGTCTGCCATTTTGCTACTACTGACTACTACTACTCTTACTTAGACAGCGGTTTGTTTTGTCTGCAGAGCAAACACATTTTAGTTGGAACAAAACTGTAAAAACTGTAAAAACAAATGAATGATGCAAACAACTGTGAAAAGGTCCAATACACATGACCTTGTTTTGATTGAATAAACCCTGTAATAAGCAGATGGCAATATGAATCTTATTGGGGAGTGTGGAGCTTTAACACATGATCAGCTTTAAAGAACAAAGCATAAGGAACATTGCTCTGAAAATCTCAAGCATGTACACTCTTTTCTTTTCTTTAAATAAATACTGAATACTTGTATATCAAATAAAGATACTAAAGTAGAGCATAACCTGTGCATAACTGACCTTTGTGTTTGAGCAGGAGTCACACTCAGACCATGGTCCATAGCTGGACCATCGGCAGTTCACTGGCTGATTACTCCTGCAACACAACCCAGAATAGAACTCAGTAATGCACACTCAAATCACTTAATTGAAAATACACACGTGGACAAAATTGTTGGTACCCTTCGGTCAATGAAAGAAAATCTCACAATGGTCACAGAAAAAACTTTATTCTGACAAAAGTAATAATAAATAAAAATTCTATGAATGTTAACCAATGAAAGTCAGACATTGCTTTTTAACCATGCTTCAACGAAATTATTAAAAAAATAAACTCATGGAACAGGCCTGGACAAAATTGATGGTACCCCTAGAAAAGACTGTAAATAATGTGACCAAATGGACATTTTAATTCAAGGTGTGTGCACTAATTAGCATCACAGGTGTGTACAATCTTGTAATCAGTCAGTGGGCCTATTTATAGGGCTTCAGGTAGTCACTGTGTTGTCTGGTGACATGGTGTGTACCACACTCAACATGGACCAGAGGAAGCGAAGGAAAGAGTTGTCGCAGGAGAATAGAAAGAAAATTATAGACAAGCATGATAAAGGTAAAGGCTATAAGACCATCTCCAAGCAGCTAGATGTTCCTTTGACTACAGTTGCACATATTATTCAGAAATTTAAGATCCATGGGACTGTAGCCAACCTCCTGGGCGTGGCAGGAGGAAAATTGATGACAAATCAAAGAGACGGATAATCCGAATGGTAACAAAAGAGCCCAGAAAGACTTCTAAAGAGATCCAAGGTGAACTCCATGCTCAAGGAACATCAGTGTCAGATCGCACCATCCGTCGTTGTTTGAGCCAAAGTGGACTACATGGGAGGCGACCAAGGAGGACACCATTGTTGAAAAAAATCATAAAAAGCTAGACTGGAATATGCCAAACTACATGTTGACAAGCCACAAAGCTTCTGGGAGAATGTCCTATGGACAGATGAGACAAAAATGGAACTTTTTGCCAAGGCACATCAGCTCTATGTTCACAGAAGGAAAAATGAAGCATATCAAGAAAAGAACACTGTCCCTACTGTCAAACATGGAGGAGGCTCTGTTATGTTCTGGGGCTGCTTTGCTGCATCTGGCACAGGGTGTCTTGAATCTGTGCAGGGTACAATGAAATCTGAGGACTATCAAGGGATTCTAGAGAGAAATGTGCTGGCCAGTGTCAGACAGCTTGGTCTCAGTCGCAGGTCATGGGTCTTGCAACAGGACAATGACCCAAAACACAGAGCTAAAAACACCCAAGAATGGTTAAGAGGAAAACATTGGACTATTCTAAAGTGGTCTTCTATGAGCCCTGACCTCAATCCTATTGAGCATCTTTGGAAGGAGCTGAAACATGCCGTCTGGAAAAGACCCCCTTCAAACCGGAAACAACTGGAGCAGTTTGCTCATGAGGAGTGGGCCAAAATACCTGCTGAGAGGTGCAGAAGTCTCATTGACAGTTACAGGAATCGTCTGATTGCAGTGATAGCCTCAAAAGGTTGTGCAACAAAATATTAAGTTAGGGGTACCAACAATTTTGTCCAGGCCTGTTCCATGAGTTTATTTTTTAAAATAATTCCGTTGAAGCATGGTTGAAAAGCAATGTCTGACTTTCATTGGTTAACATTCATAGAATTTTTATTTATTATTACTTTTGTCAGAATAAAGTTATTTCTGTGACCATTGTGAGTTTTTCTTTTATTGACCGAAGGGTACCAACAATTTTGTCCACGTGTGTACAATATATATTTAAAGAAATATCCACATAAATTGGTTGTACACAGCCTGGATGTGAAAGGTAGAGCTTTCCCTTAAATACTGCAGTGAGCAATATGTGACATACCCAACTGCAGACAGAAAGAACAGCCACAGAGACACGGCAGCTGCAAAGGCAAACTGAAACACAAAAACAATACACAATACTTGAAAATGACATTATGAAATGATGAACTGTACAATTTGGAAGTCAAATGTTGTTGTAAACATGACCATATGCCGTAAATAATGAACAAGTAAGCCCATCACCAAAAGAGTTTGACCACTCTGTATAGTGCTCTTACCTTCATGTTGTGTTCCGTTGCTTTTCTGGCTCCAGTTGCAGCTTGCCTCTTATAAACACTCGGGCTGATTTCACAACATGGAGCAGAAATTTCACTGTTTCGTCACAATGGCTTATCCCTCGCTCTGCGTCATGCCCCTCTGTGCATGACCCACTGTTCTCTGGCAGGGCTTCAGCCTGACCTGAGAGATTGAACTCATTGTGCAACACTGCAGCCTGAATTACCAGCACAGGACAAACACTGTTCTGATGAGTGAGAACTCAAGCTTGGCCACAAAAAAAGTATTTGAGTAAAAAAAAAAAAGTAAAAAGTATTTGATCTGTTTTTCCTGGATTAGGTCAGAGAAATTGAGTTTTCATTTTTTTTTAAAACAGTCAAATTTTTTTTTTTTCAGTTGCTTTATAAACATGTATCCCTTTTTTTTACATTATTCTAATCCCCATTTGCCACAGTCCACACAACAACCCTGCCTCCCTTGACCGAAGTGCACTTTTTCTTTCAAAAGTTTTCAAATGATAGAATGTGTCATTTCAGCCTGACAGAAAAAAAAAGAACAGCTCTCTCAATAACAGCAGTCCACATAAGACTATACCGATATATTCAATTCAATCAATTCAGCTTTATTCCGGACTCAAGGTCCAAAATAAATACAAAACACACAAACTCCAGGAACAACAAATTAAATGGGCATTTTAAAAGACAGCTATAGCTGGACTGAGAAAAGCCATCACAGCGGCCAAGAGGCAGTACAGAGAGAAGCTGGACTGCTTCTACTCTACTGCGGATTCAGGGCGGATGTGGCAAGGCCTGCAGCACATCACAGACTACAGGACCACCACCAACAACATCGCCACAACAGACAGCCTGCCGGATGACCTCAACAATTTCTACGCCCGCTTTGAGGCTCCCAGCAACACTGCAGAGAGGAGCTCACACACACCTGGTTCACCCAACCCCCTCCTCCACCAACCATCTCAACAACACAGGTACACAGAGCTCTGAGGAAGATCAACCCCGCAAAGCAGCAGGACCAGACAACATTCCTGGGCGGGCCCTCAGAGCATGTGCCAACGAGCTGGTTGATGTTTTCACCTCAATCTTCAACCTCTCCTCAGCCAGCGCATTGTACCACCATGCTTCAAGACCACGACCATCGTCCCCCTGCCCAAGAAGAACCCACCCACCTGCCTGAATGACTACAGGCCAGTGGCACTCACTCCAATCATTATGAAGTGTTTCGAGAGAGTGGTGCTGGCCCACATTCAGAGCAGCATACCGGACACCATTGACCCCCTGCAGTATGCCTACCGCCCAACAGATCTACCTCGGATGCTATCGCTACTGCTGTCCACTACTCCCTGTCACACCTGGAGAACAAGGACTCATACATACGGATACTTTTTATAGATTACAGCTCCGCCTTCAACACGGTCATCCCACACAAACTCACCCACAAACTGTCCACACTTGGTTTGCACCCCACCCTCTGTGACTGGCTCCTAGATTTCCTGACTGGCAGGCCTCAGTCTGTCAGGATTGGTAATAGGACTTCAGCCAGCACCATCACAAACATTGGTACTCCACAGGGCTGTGTACTCAGCCCCATCCTCTACACCCTGTACACCACGACTGTGTGCGCCTCTCACACAACATCATCCTGAACTGTCACACCGCAGTTTGACACACCGCAGTGATCGCTGGCGGTGACGAGGCAGCTTACAGGAGGGAGGTGGCCAGTCTGGTGTCATGGTGTGAAGACAACAACCTCACCCTCAACACGGACAAGACAAAGGAGATGATAGTGGACATGAGGGGAGGGAGAGGAGAACGCCTCAGCCACTGTTCATCCGGGAGCTTGAAGTGGAGAGGGTGAGCAACTTCAAATACTTGTGTCCACATCAATGAGGACCTCACTTGGACACCTCACATCACACAGCTGGTCAAGAAGGCTCAACAGCGGCTGTATTTTCTGAGGAGGCTGAGGAAGTTTGGCATGTCGCCCAAGATCCTCAGCAACTTCTACAGCTGCACCATTGAGAGTGTCCTGACCAGCTGCATCACTGTGTGTGCGGCAGCACTTCTGTCTGTCATGGACCGCAACGCCTGCAGAGAGTGGTGAAGACTGCGCAGAAGATCACCAGGACTCCACTGCCCTCTCTGCAGAGCATCTACCATCGCAGGGTCCACAGAAGAGCTGCTTCCATCCTCAAAGACCCCTCCCACCCCCAACATGGTCTGTTCACACTTCTACCCTCAGGACGGAGGTACAGAAGTGTGAAATGCAGGACTTCCAGAATGAAGAACTCATTCTTTCCCTCTGCCATAAGACTCCTAAACAGCAGATAGGAGTCTACAATCACAATCACAACATTACATGAACAATTGTTTACCTACTGCACTACCTCACTTTACTTTACACCGTCACTTTACTTTACACGTCACTTTACACCATCACAACTGCACTACCTCACCTTACTACACTTTACACTTTTTGTATATTTGTATATTTTTTTTTGGTATACTTCCATTATTATTACTTGTATATTTGTCTTATTTTTTTTTTATTTTTACTTAATTGTGTGACATTTTACTGTGGACGGCAAAGTAAGAATTTCATTGTATAGGGAAACATGCTTTCTGTCTGTACACATGACAATAAACACTTTGAATCTGAATCTTGAATCTAGCAGTGCCTTCAAAGCTTAGACTAATAGCAGACTGCACTAAATCTAATACTTGTTAGTGACATAATTATTTCATTCTCAGATTTACTTATCCTACAGACAAAGCCATACATTAAAGGGGCATTGCGAAACTTTCAGAAAAACCTTACAGTTACTGACACCAGCAGTCGTTAGGAGAACTGTAGTCAGTGTTCTGCTTGCTCTCGCGCGCTCTTACGTGCACGACTGGGTGACGGGAGCCACAGACAGCCAGCTACAGCTGTTCACAGGACTTCAACATTTACAGAGAAGGTAAGAAAAGTTACACTTCTGCAAGTTTATTGCTTGACAGACTTTATTAAGAGTAAACTATATTTGACTCTCGAGTGCTGACACAGCAGTAAAAAGAACTCCTGAGACATGGGAGAGAAGAGGGCAACTGTTGACAATGGCATGTTTTATAATGCGTTCTTCAACACAATACGGCAGTTAGAGAGCTAATGTAGCAGGTATTGGCCGGTGGACCTACTACAAGTTTAAAAGTACGGTGCTGTAAAAAAAGAACAAATGAGAGGGACCCACGACCAGTTCTTGTTCTCTTTGGCTGGATCTGCCGGTCTGACAGAGCAGAGCAAGAAGAGCACATACGCCGTCTTACAAGGGCACTGCCACTTTGTGGCAGAAAATGGTACTGCGCTACATCACATTTACACTAAGCCTCTCTCATGGAACCTCTTAAACGGTCCTCGATTAAGGGCACCGCCATACGGCGATATACAGCGAAATACAGCGATATACCTCCGTCCACCAGAGGGCAGGCTCCAACAGCGGCAATATAAAGAGAAACCCAATGGCAACTTCACAAGTATAAGAAAAGTTTTTTATGCTATCTGAAAACTATTGTTTTACTATGCAGTAAAAGCCGAAAAGCCCAGATGTAACCGGATGTATTGCCCTGTCGTAATAACAATATCGGTGAATAGGGGACCAATGGGCGGAACACATCCATGTTTATTTACAATCTATGATTTACACATTGAATACACATCCACGAGCATGCAAAAACCACACAAAATGAAAACAATGTGACCACACATTGCTGTGTGTCACACACTCCCTGACCAAATAAAAGATGGCTCCTGACATAAATCAAAATTACATTTTCCCAGTATACTTCAATAATCTTTAACTTCCTGGAACATGTCTTTAAATAAATAACAGTCTATGAAACAACCACCATAGATGACATGTATACAGGTGGACTTGGGAGCATATGGTAAGCATAAGGTAAGTATGTGACTGGTGAGCTATTTGTATCAGGTGAGTATGGCATGTAGATAGGCGGCATGTAGGTCATTAGTGGATACAGGTGCTGGTCATATAATTAGAATATCATCAAATATTTGTGGCACTAATTCCATTCAAAAAGTGAAACTTGTATATTATATTCATTACACACGGACTGATATATTTCAATTGATTTTACTACGGAAAATCCCAAATTCAGTATCTCAGAAAATTAGAATATTACTTAAGACCAATACAAAGAAAGGATTTTTAGAAATCTTGGCCAACTGAAAAGTATGAACATGAAAAGTATGAGCATGTACTCAATACTTAGTTGCGGCTCCTTTTGCCTGAATTACTGCAGCAATGCGGCTAGGCATAAAGTCGAGCAGTCTGTGGCACTGCTCAGGTGTTATAAGAGCCCAGGTAGCTCTGATAGTGTCCTTCAGCTCTTCTGCATTGTTGGGTCTGGAATATTACATCATCCTCTTCACAATACCTCATAGATTTTCTAAGGGGTTATGGTCAGGCAAGTTTGCTGGCCAATTAAGAACAGTGATACCATGGTCTTTAAACCAGGTACTGGTTGCTTTGTCCTGTTGGAAATCTGCAACCATGGCCGTGGGAAGTGGGGGTGCTGGGGGTGCTGCAGCACCCCCTAGTGACGAGAGGGAGATTAAAAAAAATGTAGGCCTAATAAAATATTTTGCACAATTTATAAATTCCTTATGAATATTTTAGAAAATGATGTTGACACACGTAGGCTATTACGTATATTTTGGATTTTAATTTCATATTTTGAGGCCTAATCAACACAGGTTCGGAAGTTACGTTGTCAAAGTCAGGCAGGCAGGTTTGGTCGCCGAGTAAAAAGGTTTCCCGCTCGTTCCATGCAGAATTACTCTGCATGGAACGAGCGATGTATTCTGCGATGAGATGTAAGATGGATGTATTCTGCCAGAATACATCCATCAGAATACATCCATCAGCTGACTAGTAAATTTACATAGTTTAATGACAGAAACAAGGAGAAAATATGTCACAGAAACAGATTTTGGATTTTTTTGGAAAACCACCGGCGAAGAAATCTAATACCGCAACCATGACGGAGTCTGTCCGCATGCCTCTGCCTGCAGTTGAACCGGCAGGCCCAGCCCCAGCACCCGCAACCCAACCTAGCGTGATTGGATTAGACGAGCCCTTCCAGCCAACATCCAGTTTCAAATTTCCCGCACGGCGTTTTGGTAATGAAACGTTCTCACGTTCTGTGGCACTGGCTTGGTTTGCTAGATGGCAGTGGCTGCATTATGTGGAAGAGACTGATCATATTTTGTGTTTTGTTTGCCTGAAAGCAGTCGAAAAAAAAGTCATACCTAGAGACAAATTTAAGAAAGACAACCCTTTCGTGAATGCCGGCTTTTCAAATTGGTGTAAAGCCACTGAAAAATTTAACGAGCATGAGAGATCAGAGTTGCACAGCGAGTTGGCCGCTTTGGATGATGTCCCCATCGAAGCTTGCTTATCCAGTGCTCATGCCAGAAAGCAGGCTACTGCCCGACACTGTTTGGAGCTTCTCTTCAGGACCATCCGATTCCTTGGCAGTAAGGGAATTGCCTTCAGGGGCGACACAGCACGCGAAGGAATACTGTATGAATTGATGCTGGAGCGCATCTATGATCTCCCTGAAGAAAGAAAGTGGATAGAAGGAAGAGACAACTGGATGTCAGACACTATACAAAATTAAATAATTGAAAAGTTTGCTCATGCAATCCAGAGGGAAATTGTTGCCCGCTCATCGCATTGCCGATTTTATGGCCTCACAGCTGACGGTACAACTGACATTAGCACCACTGAGCAGTTTTCCTTCTGTCTAAAATATGTTGACAGCAGCTTGGAGCCTCACACTGTTTTTTGGGGATTTTATAACGCCCGGGACAGCACTGGAGAAACTCTTTTCAGTTGCATTAAGGATATTTTTTTAAGACTAAATATCCCCATTGAACGCATCGCAGGATTTTGTTTTGATGGAGCAGCTAATATGTCAGGGTGTTTTTCAGGCGTGCAGGCTTGGCTTAAAGAGTTAAACCCGCACTCACTTTATGTGCATTGCAGCAACCACTCACTGGATTTGATTCTTCAAGAAGCCGCGCGTGTGGCCGATACTTTAAACTTTGTTCAGGGTGTCTCATCTGTGATTAGAGAGTCATCAAAGCGAAAACAGCTCTACCAGTCGTTTTTTGGCTGTGATGAGGTTTCTGTCAACATCTTAGGCCTTTGCCCGACAAGGTGGTGTATCCGTGACATGTCCATTAACCGCGTCACTGCAGCTTACCCCGCTCTCCTGACTACACTGCACAAGCTGAAGGATGACAAGAGTGTCAGGGGGGACAGCAGAGCAAAGATTGGGGGACTCTACAAACAGGCTTTAAAAGGGAGAACATATTTTGGTCTTTTATGCTGTCATGCCCTGTTTGAACCCTGTGAAGCAGTTGCCACAAGCTTATAAAGTGCCACAGCAAGTGCACAAGGTGCACTGGAATGCACAGGTGTGCTGAAAGAACAAATAGAAACACTCCGGGATGATGCAGTTGTGGACGAGCTGATCCGCAAGGTTGAAACCTGCGCATCACAAACCTCCCTGAAAATGCCAGACAGCACCACCCCTAGAGTGAGCAAAACCCCAGCTCGCCTTCGCCAAACTAGAGAGCCGGAGGCAGTCGCACAAGCAGTGGTTTGGCGACGTAGCTTTTTCGAGGCTATTGATGTGATATCGGCGGAGCTGGACAGAAGATTTGATCAGTCCAGTATGAAGCTTGCCGCAAAGCGAGAGAGGGCTGTTATCAAAGCAGCAGAGGGAAGAAGCGTCGATCTGGAGGCCCTTCAGCTCCCGGAGGAGCTTGATACAGACCGCCTTGAACTCCAGCTCAAAATGCTTAGGCCAAGCATCGCCAAGCAGCTTGCCAATGTCACAAAAGACAGAGGGTTTATGTGTGTCACAGTCCAAGATGTAGCATCATGTTTGATAAAGCTCCAGCCACAAACAAGAACCATGTTTTCAGAGATAGAAAAACTGATTGAGTTATGTCTGTGCCTACCCATCTCCGTGGCCTCATCCGAACGCCTTGCGTTTTTTGAAGACATGGGTACGCAGCACCATGACCCAGAAAAGACTCACACACCTTTCGCTGATCCATACCAACACAGACATTCTGAACTCCCTGGACATTCGTCCCCTCATGAGAGACTTTATCTCCACGACCCCAGAGCGCACCTCGACATTTGGGCAGCGTAACCAGGGCACCCCGCCTGCATGTAGCTCAGGTAAGAGCATGGTACTGCCGCGCTTGTAACATTTATTTTTTTGGCAACAAGTGTGGGATCAGCTTTGACTAGCCAAGCAATTGTAAGTAGTACACTATAGTATTTTTGTAAGGTGGTGGGGATGGAGATGGAGAGTATTATTTTGTTCGTGTGTTCTTTGCGTAATGGTTGTGGAGAACTGTTAAATAACGTTTAAATAGACAGTGATTATTTCCTTGTGGTTTGTGTAAAAAGGTTGGAGATGGAGACAGAAAGCCTTATACTGTGCGTGTGTTCTTTGCGTAATGGATGTGGAGAACTGTTCAATAAACAAATTGCTTAAATAGTCAGAGATTATTTCCTTGTGGTGTGCGTAAAAAGATTTTGGAGTTAATAGAGTTGCGTGTGACATAAACGTGTAGTGACTCAAGCCAGCTGACCAAATCGATTGCATTGTTTTAGCGTTATTGTGAAGTTTGATTAATATTATATTTTGTTGTAATATTATTTGTTGTATCTAAATAAGTTGCATGTATGTATAGGCTATCTGAAATTGTAATGAAAGTAATTATTTCGTTTTCTTTCGATTATTAAACTATTATTTCTGATTCTGCTTCTGCTTCAGATTAATAGCGCAATGCGCATATCTGAGAACTGATGTCTGTGTGTTTCAGACCCTGGCTGGCTGTGCACTGAAGTGTATATGACAATAAAGTAGTAAATCTCAATGTATTCATTTTTAAAATGTATTTTAAATAGGCCTATAGGCTCATAGGTTTTTTGTCAAAAAAAAAAAAATTCACAGCACCCCCTGTTTAAAATTACTTCCCGCGGCCCTGTCTGCAACTCCATAAAGTTGGTCAGCAGCAAGAAGCATGAAGTGCTCCTGGTATACCGCTGTGTTGACCTTGGACCTCAGAAAACACAGTGGACCAACACCAGCAGATGACATGGCCCCCTCAAACCATCACTGACTGGAAACTTTACACTGGACCTCAAGCAATTGTGTATTGTGTGTCTCTCCTCTCTTCCTCCATACTCTGGGACCCTGATTTCCAAAGAAAATGCTAAATTTACTTTCATCATAGAACATAACTTTAACTCAGCATCGGTCCAATCCTTTCTGTCTTTAGCCCAGACGAGATGCTTCTGACGCTGTCCGTTGTTCAATGCATAAGCATCCATCCATCCATCCATCTTCTACCGCTTATCCAGGGCCGGGTCGCGGGGGCAGCAGTCTAAGCAGAGACGCCCAGACTTCCCTCTCCCCAGACACTTCCTCCAGCTCTTCCGGGGGGATACCAAGGCGTTCCCAGGCCAGCCGAGAGACATAGTCTCTCCAGCGTGTCCTAGGTCTTCCCCGGGGTCTCCTCCCGGTGGGACAAGCCCGAAACACCTCCCTAGGGAGGCGTCCAGGAGGCATCCGAAACAGATGCCCGAGCCACCTCAGCTGGCTCCTCTTGATGTGGAGGAGCAGCGGCTCTACATTGAGCTCCTCCCGAGTGACCGAGCTCCTCACCTTATCTCTAAGGGAGCGCCCCGCCACCCTGCGGAGAAAGCTCATTTCGGCCGCTTGTATCCAGGATCTTGTTCTTTCGGTCATGACCCAAAGCTCATGACCATAGGTGAGAGTAGGAACGTAGATTGACCGGTAAATCAAGAGCTTTGCCTTACAGCTCAGTTCCTTCTTCACCACGACAGACCGGTACATCGACCGCATCACTGCAGAAGCTGCACCGATCCGTCTGTCAATCTCACGCTCCTTCCTCACTCGTGAACAAGACCCCAAGATACTTAAACTCCTCCACTTGAGGCAGGATCTCTCCACCAACCTGAAGGGGACCTGAGAACCTGAGAACCATGGTCTCAGATTTGGAGGTGCTGATCCTCATCCCAGCCGCTTCACACTCGGCTGCAATCCGTCCCAGTGCACACTGAAGGTCCTGGCTTGATGGAGCCAACAGGACAACATCATCTGCAAAAAGCAGAGACGAGATCCTGTGGTCCCCAAACCAGACTCCCTCCGGCCTCTGGCTGCGCCTAGAAATCCTGTCCATAAAGATAATGAACAGGACCGGTGACAAAGGGCAGCCCTGCCGGAGTCCAACATGCACTGGGAACAGGTCTGACTTACTGCCGGCAACAGCCATTAGCAAAGGGCCCCGGACCCCATACTCCCAGAGCACCCCCCTCAGGGCGCCACGAGAGACACAGTTGAATGCCTTCTCCAGATCCACAAAACACATGTGAACTGGTTGGGCAAACTCCCATAAACCCTCCAGCACCCTTGAGAGGGTAAAGAGCTGGTCCAGTGTTCCACGACTATCGGCCGCATTCTCCTCTCCAGTACCCTGGTATAGACTTTCCCGGGGAGGCTGAGGAGTGTGATCCCTCTGTAGTTGGAACACACCCTCCCCCTTCTTGAAAAGAGGGACCACCACCCCGGTCTGCCAGTCCAGAGGTACTGGCCCCGACTGCCACGCGATGTTGTAGAGACGTGTCAACCAAGACAATGCATAACCAAATATTTACAAATTATTATTCGTTTGTTGCACCAAAAACAAATAAATTCTTCCTCCAGCTCCTCCTCCCAAGCCACACAGGTACAGTGAAACCATTTTTCACAGCTGTCACACTGGACCCACAACACCAGTCCCTCACCTGACTCTGGATGGTCAGGCTGCCAGCACCGGCCACAACACCACACATCGTACTTTGGCGGTGTGACCTACACAAAGAGGACAATATGCATATGTATTGCATATTAAATGTCTCAATTACTTATCCTACATGAACTTGTTTAATACAAAAGAACCACAACAATTAATTAATCACATAAACAGATTTTATATACACTATATATTACTTTATACAGCCTACATTTGTTGTTAGTATATGTTGTTTGTCACTTCTTTTACAGCCATCCAATCATCTTCCTCCAGTTTCTTCTCCCTGTCCACTGGACCCTCGACATCCACCGGTAGTAACAACAACAACAAAGAGCTTAGTGACAAATTGTCTACACCTATAACTAGCACAGCAGGTATTATCAAAGTTTATTGTCTTGGCTTCTTAATCTTATTACTTGCATTGCAAGGGAGAGGAAGCTCTTGTGGTTCCCCGAAGGCCACCTGCTGCTGATGTTGATGGTTCTAATGAAAATATAAATAATAAAATATATATAATACACTGTTATTAAAAGTTACATATGGCTTAATGATTGAAAGTGAATAATAGAGAAATTTACACTCATCCTCTCTGATCAAAGCCACAGGCAGGCTCACAGGGACTGACGACGAAGGTGATCTGCTGGAGGCAGGCAGCTGAAAACCGCGGGATGCTATAGAGGGGGCCGGGGGGGTTGAGGGACCGGCAATAGGATGGCCGGAGCTGGCAGATGACGCCCCAGGGAACATTCCTCTTTTGCAGCTGGTTTGGGAGCCGCTAGGCGGGGCAAATGAAGGGTTCGCCAGGCCGATGTCTTCAGCCAGCTGCTGCTCCTGGTCTTTCCTGGCCAGAGCTTGTGCCTCCCTCCTCGCTGCTCGGTCCTCCGCCTTCTCGATGACCTCGGTCAGGGAGGACAGGGGAGATGGGGATAGAGGGATAGCATCAGGCCTGGAATCAGAAGATGCCGGTTGGGTTGGCGGAGGCGATGCGGTTCCTCGATGAGGCCCAGACGGCATGACCGAGACCAGTCAATGGCCTTTGGGTCCAGAAGGTAAAGGCCACACCTCCTAAACCCAGCCACCACAACCCCCCAATCCTTTACCCTCTGGTATAAGTGTCTAAGGACACTTGAAAACTATTTTTTGGAAACCAAAAAAGAGTGGCTAACAGCCAACAGATCCCCTGCTATACTAGAGAAAAATCTGCCTTCAAGGGTCCAAAGAAACTCACAGAGGCTCTCCAGAGGCTGCAGGATGTGAGAGGTGTGTGGCGGTAGGCACAGAAGAATGACCCCTTCCCTCTGTGCCGCCCGGACCAGCTCTGGCCCTAGGTGGGATTGGTGGCCGTCCATCACTAGCAGCAGTGGCTACTCCTTGGTGGCGTATAGAAGGACGAACCACTTCAGGAACAGGTCACCGTCTATGTATCCCGCCTGCGACTTCCTGTAGAGGGAGTTGGGGACCCCATCCTTGTTGTAGGGCCCTCCAGGAAATCCCCACTTGTAGATAATAAATGGGGGGACATCCTCCCAAGCTGCGTTAAAGCAGGCCAGGATTGTGACGTGGTCCCTGGTGCCCTGGGCCTGCTTGTAGGCATGTTTTGTCCCCCGGGACACAACAACCTTTCTTTTTGTAGAGTCCAGCTGAAACCCCGTCTCGTCACAGTTGTAAATCTGCTGGGGCTTCTCCCTCAACCCATGCTGCTCTAGGGTGGTTTTGAGGAGCTTAAAATATTCTTCAATTGGCCCCCTCTTGTCACACTAAGCCCTCCCGCGGTAAATAATGTCTGGGGTCCAGATGGTGAGATCATGTTAGTGGCGCTCCCTGAAGTTAATCCACCACGCCTGGCTCAGCGCCACCCTTGGTGTTTCTGGGTGGCACAGGTTGTACAGAGTCAGAGCGTGGGCCAGAACCTGAGGCTTTGTCAGAGGAAACCCGTAACTGGCAGCATACACACAGTACGCTGCCAGGGAATTCTTATCTTCAGGGGTGAGAAGTGGCCATGACCATGAACACAGTCAGAGGCCAGCCTTCCTCTGACTCGGTCATTCAGGCTGGACCTAGGGACCCCAAACTGAGCAGCTGCCTGCCTGATGGTGAGCCTGTCTGCTTCCACCTCCTCTTTGGCTTGTGCCATGGCCTCCAGGGTCCATTTTCTAGTCTTCCTCGCCCTTTTCTTTAGCTGCCTAATACTTAGGCATCTGTTAATTTACAAATAAGGAGAATATAAACACAGTTAAAAAGGGATGTTTTTAAATGAATATAAAAACTATATTAAAAATTATTTTAGCAGAAGCAAAAATTAAACAGGTTACCTTTTTAACAAAGTTTTTACAGTCATTTTCTCCATTTGTAATCTTGAAAGTCCTGTGAAGAAAATCAGTCACACATCTCAAACCTACCTTCTGTCTCTGTTTGTTCTTTCCTTTTCTCTTATTTTTCTTATAATTCCTTTCTTCTTCGTCCTTCCTTTCTTTTTACTTCCTTTCTCTTTGTTTCTTTTTTCTTTTCATCTTTCCTTCTCTTTCCTTTCTTTGTTTCTCCTTCCTTGTTTTATTATTTGCTTTCTGGTTTTCCTTTTCTATCTTTCTCCTCTTTCTTTATTTAAAAATAGCAAATAGACAGCACATTTAATAAGATACATTTTGTATTATGTTCTGAAAATTAAACCCATCCCCTCAAGATTCACTCACACAGACACACACACAAAGAAAATCAATTAAAAACGTTTTTAAATAGTAATATTGTAAAAAGTAAAATGACATTAATGAATAGATAGCCCGTTAATAATAACGTTAATGAACATTCATTGTTTGGTTTATTAAAATAATTTTAGTTTACAAATCATTTGGGAGTGTCCCAACTGTACAAATAAATGTTTACATGTTTTATTTTCTCTTCTTTTAAAATAAAACTGGCATTGATTGTTAGTTATTTTAACAATTCAGTTTTAAAAATAATAAAATGTCAACAGATTTTTATTACAAACAACCAATTTCTATCTTCAGTCCACATCAGAACAGAGGCTAAAAAGATCATTTGGAAAAGAAAGCGTTTGGCTGCAAGAAATGTTATTTAAAAAATAAATATCATTGCAACATGTGGTTGTGTTATACACTGTCTTGGCCGTTATCTTCCTGGGTGTCAAGCTAGCTACAAAACAAACAAAATTATTAACAAACACATCAATCTGTTGCTCAAATTGATTTTATCACCTCTTTTCTTTTATGAAAGTTTTTATTTTTTCCGCACCCTGATTCAGACACTCGCAAAGACGAGTCTGTTGCCAAAGCCTTTTTGCGGCAGTATTTTTGTTTTACTTTTTCACAGAATAAAAAACATCATAATGCTTGTGTCATACACTGGCCTGATCTTTCATTGGTTGGGAGTCAAACTAGCTAGAAACTGGACTTCTTTCAGCCCTAATCGTCCAGTTATTGATAAGATAACCACACTGTACGCTTTACGCTATCAGCTAGCCAGAGCGTCGCCCGAGATCAACTTGAGCACTCTTGTCGCTTTTGCTCAAAGAAAATGACTTTAATACAAACATTAGCCACCTAAATATTGACAAAAATACCTGAAAACATAAAAATAGAATAATATGTGTAGAACAGCGTGAATTACCCTTCGACGGTGATCGCTTGACAATTTAGCCGTTAAATGAACGGAAACTGCACTATAAGGGGCGTGTCCGAATCAAGATAACAGTGACTGACTCAGGATACACTTCTGCTAAGTGCTGTATCTCTGCTACAAATACGCCCATGTACGAGAAATAATTAACAGAATAATGAGTGATAGAGTAAAGCTAGATGTCTGTGTGTACTGGGCCACAGTATCAACATGCAGCAGCCCTCATTAGCGTTAGCCCGGTATCAGGAGCAGCTGAAGCTAACGTTTAGCATACTTTACCTAACTAGCAAAGTGAAAAAATGGATTAATTAACTTTAGCTTTACTGGGAAGAAACATAAATTGTGATTTAAAATATGTTCACTCACCTCAAGACGGTGGTGGGAATTTATGCAGGAGCAGTGTTTGGCTCTGTGTTGCTTTTCAGCGGGAGCTGTTTGGAGAAGCACATTTCCACCTTCATTGCGTTGGAGAAGCAATCCCGCTTAAAATGCCCGCTGCAAACTCCAGGACTTCCAGACAACTCTTTATGTTGTTTGGGTCCTTATTACACACCTGTGTGATATATTTTTGAAATGAAGGGCACAGCTCAACAACAACAACACTTTCCTGGAGGCCTCTATCCTTTCAGAGTCAAATGTGTTTACAGCCATTAGAACAATTTCATACTGGCTTAATGTTCTAGATTTCACAGCAAGAAAGTTAAAGAGTTCATCTTCCACAATAATTTACCATCCACAGTCCTGTATACTTCAGGTTTTAGATCATCATTTTTATGGTTCTTATTTACAAATAATAGTTTGGGGTCTGTTCCAGGGTTTTAACTTAAACATAAGTCTGTATTATATTATTGCTACAAACCAAAATGCCATCAACAAAGTTGTTAAAGCTGTTTCCCACACTGCACAGAACCGTCTGAACCGTGTTAAAAAAAAACTTAATAAGTTTGGAACTTTGAAAAGAAACAGAATAAAATCAGAACCCTTCCACATGCCCATATCATTTTTTAAATCACTTCTGAAAACCCACTTTTCTAGAGTGAGTTTTATTTACTCATTTACTATTCATGTTTTTAAACAGTAATTTGTTGTTTTTGCCAAATCAAACATAAAACAGCACAGAAAAGCTTAAATGTTTCTCTGTCCCAGTAAATGGTAAATGGCATGCATTTATATAGAGCTTTTTTGCACCCTTCTCAGAAACCCAAAGCGCTTTACATTGTGCTTCCACTCACCCCATTCACACACATTCACACCTGGAGCAGACAGAGATGGGGGCTGCCATACACACGGCGCTCAACCTTCTCCGACCACCACCAAACACACCTCTACACACATTCAAACACCAGTGCTACAGACACTGGAGGCAAGGTGGGTTAAGTGTCTTGCCCAAGGACACAACGACAGTATGAACAGGGCAGAGTGGGAATTGAACCGCCAACCCTCTAGTTACCACTGAGCCACTGCGTCTAGTGTGTAGCCCCCCTGAAAATTCTTGACTAGTGTAGTATTTACACCAAAATTATGAAATTATTTTAAAGAAAACAACCAGTTGCCAAAGGATCATTCCACTTCTGAAGAGTAGCAGAGGATCCCCTGATGCACTCCAGGTTTCAGAAAAATCTGATGTGGCATTTCAAAATAAAGGCCCCCTGAAAATGCATAACTGGTGGCACTTGTAATCCAAGTTTAGATATGAATGAAAAGAAAACTATTAGTAGCCAAAGGGTCATTATACTTCTGGTGAGTAGCAGAGCACCTCATGATGCCCTCCAGGTAATTTCAGGACAACCTGAAGTACCATTACAAAATAAAAACCTCCTTCTTAACTGTTGGCATAGGGAATTTACAGGGGCCTTTATTTTGAAATCCCACATCAGATTGTTCTGAGGGCATCAGAGGGTCCTCTGCTACTCACCAGCAGTGGAATGACCCTTTGACTTACAAGACTTGGGTTCAAATCTGGGCTACGGCAGTAACCACCTTTCAGTGTGGGTCTGTAGGCAAGACACAAAATTACAATACACACCGGCTCCGACGTCGCCCCGTCAAACAAGGTCTGCAGCTTGCACCTTGATCAGAAAATGGGCTACTGGAAAAAAGAAAGAAATGGGCAAGGTGCAAGAACTTGGCTCTGTCTGAATGCCACTACTCTAGTAACCCTAGTTACATGAAAAGAATGTGGGAAAAACACTTAACACTAACAGCAAAACAGCTAGTAGCTCAGTGTTCATCATCCACATCCACAAATGACAACTGCTATCACAACTTGAGATTGACGAGGTACAACACAAATGCTATGGCAAGGGGGAGCCAGGACAAGACATCAGAGGGGAGATAACATCAACTCCCCACTCAGATATTGGGTACGAAGCCCCAATAAGTACAACCAAGCTGAGCAAGGCAGCAACTGATAGAGATAAGTTACAAATAAATTAATAAAATAAATACATTTTATTTATAACGCGGACAATCAAGGTCGCCTTACAACAATAGTAAAAACACAATAGCATAATAAAAATACTCAAGAACAACAATTAAAAGCAACAAATAAAAAAACAACAATAAAAACAATAATTATATTGATGACAGGACAGTTATGGTGGGAGTGAGTAGGCCAGTCTAAACAGATGTGTTTTGAGTTTGGAAATGAAATGTGGTGTGTCTATGTTGCGGAGGTCCAGGGTGGGCGAGAGTTCCAAAGCTGGGGAGCAGAGTGAACTGAAGGAGAGTTGACTGAAGGCTCTACTTGTGACCGAGGGGGAGAATGTAGATGATGAACAGTAGGGGCCATAGTACCGAGCCCTGAGGTACACCTGTGGTGATGGAGACAGGATGGGAGGTGAAGGATTTGAGCTGGATGAACTGAGTTCGGCCTGAGGGGTAAGAGTGGACCCAAGTAAGGGCTGTATCTGTGATGCCGATAGAGGAGAGTTTGTGCAGAAGGATGGAGTGTGAAATGTATCAAAGGCTGCAGTTCGATCGAGCAGAAGGCGGATGGAGAGTGAGCCGGAGTCAGCAGAGAGGAGAAGGTCATTAGTTATTTTAAGGAGGGCAGTTTCAGTGCTGTGGAGGGGTCGGAAGCCAGATTGGAATTTTTCATACAGATTATTGAGCAGCAGAATTTTTTTCCAGAATTTTGGCGATGAAAGGAAGATTAGAGATAGGGCGAAAGTTATTAAGGTTTGTATGATCTGAACCAGGTTTTTTTGAGTATCGGAGTGACAGCAGCAGTTTTGAGAGAGGAGGGAACAGATCCAGAGGAGAGGGAGGCGTGAATAATGTTGGCGACGAGAGGGGACAGAGAAGGTAATGTGGCTTTGACGAGGATAGTGGGTCCAATTTGCAGGAGGAGGATTTAGATTTTTTAATTTGAGTTGAAATTTGGATAACAGAGAGAAGGAAGAATGTGGAAAATGAATGATAGAGGCAGATGGAATAGGGGTAGGTGAGTAAGGAGCAGAAGGTGGGGTGAGTTGCGGGTGAATGTGATGAATTTTTGATATGAAAAAGGAGGTGTATTACAAAGTGTATTACAAAAATCTGAGGAGTAAAGGTGAGGGGGAGGTTAGTCAGGAGGCTTTGTGATGTTAGTAAGTGAGTGAGAAAAGAGCCTTTGAATTTAAATTTAAATTTATTAAACCAGAGTAGTGTGTGGATTTGGCTTTGGAAATGCAGTTTTTGTAGTGGAGAGTGTGGTTTGAGTACATGTCCTTGTGCACAGTAAGTCCAGTTTTTCTGAATAATCTTTCCAGTTGCCGTCCTTTTGCTTTTAACTGTCTTGAGTTCTGGAGTGAACCAGGGTGCGGAGTGAGTGAATGAGACAGATCTGGTTTTGAGTGGAGCAAGTTTATTTAGGATGGTATGGAGGTGTGTATTGTAGTGTGAGAGTAATTGTTCAGGGGAATGATTGTCTCTATGGCGGAGGTTGCATGGCTGGACTGGGTCAAAAAAAAGGCCCTGGCATTTTTGCTCAGACCGGCCCACCACAATCGGTCAAAGTTGCAATTGAATAAGTTAACTCTGCTAACCTAGCTTATGCTGTGTTATTTGACTTTAGCTGACTGAGTGGCTAGTGCAGTGGGTGACAATCTGACAGACTATATAATGGCAACAAAGATTAAGTTGTCTTATTATAATATTCATTAATTTAGGTAAATCATCATCTTAAATCAAAGGTTCCTCCCAACCAGGCCCACACACTTTCCTCCTGCACCGCCCTGATTAACACTCCTCCTGTTAATCATGTAGCTAACATGGAAGAGTTATTAAAAGTACACTCTCCTGCTCACTCTGTCCCTCCTGACTTTACTATCAGACACCAGCTCCTCTGCCTGGGTCCCTGCTCTATGGCTAGTTCACCTCTCCTCCATGTTTCTGCAAAATGTCGTCAGGTACTGTAGGCTTGGATACTGAAGCTACAGCATGTCTGTTATTTTTGCACATGTTGAGGCATCAACCTCTAGCATTTTTATTTTTTTGGCCCGCAACTTCTCCGCACCCCCCTTGCACTTTTGTTTCTCCATCCTAAATCCACAGATTTCTGGCTCTGAGCCACTAACTGCATCTGACACAAGAAACAGAGGAGGAGGGGTGGAGCCTGTTAAGAGATGATTGGGCCAGCCCAGTGTCAGTATGAAAAATGAACCAATGGGCCGCTGTCCCTGCTTTATGGGCCGGTCATTGGCCCCCAAGTGCGTCGGCCCACCGGGCATTTGCCCGGTATGCCAGATTACCAGTCCAGCCCTGGGAGGTTGTCGATGTGAAGGGTTAAGTTGTCCAAGTCAATGTCCATAATTTTGCTGAAATTTAAAGTGCGTGGGGGTTTGTATTTGGACAGGGACAAATTAGCATTGAATGAGAGCAGTGAGTGATCAGAGAATGGGAGGTACTTTGCTTTACAGTCAGTAGGTGTGATGCCAGAGCAGCAGATGAGATCCAGAATATGTTCATTTGTGTGTGTGGGAAAATTGACAAATTGCTGAATGCCAAAACTGTCCAAACAGGATGTAAAATCTTTAGCGAGAGTGTTATTGACAATGTCCATGTGAATATTGAAGTCCCCCAGTATTATTATGTTGGATGAAAGTGTGGATAGATGTGTGAGGAGTGTTGTGATGTCCGTGATAAAATCCTTGTTTAACTTTGGCGGTTGGTAGAGGGTGGCCACAATAGTAGGTACAGCTCCAGACAGTTCAAACGCAGTGGTCTCGCATGAATAATAATAAAATAATAATAATAATAATAATAATAATAATAATAATGCATTGGATTTATATTGCCCTTTTCTCCCAAGGGACCAAGGGACTCAAAGCGCTTACAGGTCATCCACTATTCAGTCACACACTGGTGATGGTAAGCTACAACTGTAGCCACAGACGCCCTGGGGCTGACAGAGACGTGGCAGCCATTTTGCGCCTACGGCCTCTCCGACCATCACCACATACATTCACTAAACATTCTTACACATTCATACGAGGCAAGGTGGGTTAAGTGTCTTGCCCAAGAACATAAGACAGTATGAACTGTGGGCAGAGCGGGAATCGAACCCACTACCTTCCGGTTGAAAGACGACTGCTCTACCACTGAGCCACTAAAATTAAGGCAGTTGGGAGAGAAGTGAGCCAACTGTCAGAGCACCAGAAAGTTAAAATGAAAAAAACATGTACCGAAGAGGTACACCCAGATACCCGTACTTGAAGCATTGGAAACTGCCAAACAAAGGAGTCATCCCACAACAGCAATGCACAGTGGCTAGTGGATCTCAGAGCAGACCACAGCATTCTCCCTGAACAGGATCCTGTAACCATTACAGTGGCAGACATCCAAGAAAAAGTCTCAGATATAAAAAACAGGACAGCACCAGGCCCTGACAGGATCCACACCTAATGGCTAAAGAAGATCACTGCACTCCATGAGCGCCTGGCAGCACAAATGAACCAGCTGCTAAAAGATGGGAACTGTGTGTGTGATGAGACAGGAGACGGAGGTGAGTCGAGTCTTCTTTACTGAACAATCAGTATCCACACAGTATCCACACAATTGTACAGCGAAACAACTGTAAAGCCAAAACTTTCTAACGTCTCTCCTACTGCACCCCGAACTCTGAATACCCCCTCCCTTAAAGGGACCGCTTCTGGGTGAATGTCTACTAACGCTTAACTTGTAGATCACTACACAGCCCCCCCCCCAGTATTCACCCAAAAATAATAGGCCCAGTCCGAACAGATGCCCCAACCGAACAGTCCCTCTCATAACAGTCCCTAAGAGTCAACGTACAGGTGGACAGACCCGGCGGCCATAACATGAGGGGGGCAAAAACCAAGAGTCGGGGCAGTGACAGTGCTAGGGGCCTGGGCAGGGGCCGAGGCGACCGCAGAAGGGCGCCCTCTCCTTGGGCCAGCTGAAGCCGTTCATCAACATCCACATGAGCAGGCTTAAGACGGTCTATAGCCACCCGCTCAGGCCTACCCCCCATATCCACAACAAAGTTCTTAGACCCTCCGGCCAGGATCGGAGAGGGCCCGTCGTAGGGGGGCTGCAATGGGGTACGATGACCATCATGACGGATAAAAACATTTTTGGCTGACGGTAAATCCTTAGGCACGTAGGTCTGGGGAAAGCCATGGCGAGACGTTGGAACAGGAACAAAGGCCTCTGCAATTTTCCTGGACACGGCACGATGTGAGGCGATCGACCACGGGGCCGTGGCATCTGGAAGGAAATCCCCCGGAACGCGCAGAGGCTGGCCATACACAAACTCGGCTGATGAGGCCTGAAGATCTTCCTTGGGGGCAGAGCGAAGGCCCAGCATGACCCATGGCAGGCGGTCAGCCCAGTTGTTGTCCGTAAGGCTGGCCCTGAGTGCAGCCTTCATGTCCCGATGAAAGCGCTCGCAAAGTCCGTTGCTTTGTGGGTTGTAGGCTGTGGTACGTGGACCTTCACTCCCAGGACCTCGGCGAGCTCCGTCCAAAGCTCTGATGCAAACTGCGGCCCTCTGTCTGAGGAGAGGTCAGAGGTGTGCGGAACCACCTGGCTGTAATGAACGCCCGGGCTACCTCAGCTGACGTAATGGAGGACAGGGGACACACTTCCGGCCACCTAGTGGTCCTGTCGACCATAGTGAGGAGGTAAGTATAACCACGGGAGGGAGGAAGTGGGCCCACCAGGTCCACATTCACATGATCAAAACGCCTCTCCGGCACTTTGAAGTGCGCCAGCAGAGCAGCATTGGCCAGCGCGGTTTTGGCAGCGTCAAAAGCCTCAGCCATCTCCGGGGACCAGTCCAACACATTTGCCGGTTTTCCACCCCGCAAGGCGTCGTACAAGGGCCGCATGAGTTGGGCCGTGTGGGGGAGGAACCGGTTGTAGAAGTTCACCATTCCCAGAAACTCCTGCAGGGACTTCACCGTGCATGGGCGTGGGAAACTGGCCACGGCGTCCACCTTGGCATGGAGGGGGATTGCTCCCTGCGGGGTGACGTGGTGGCACAGGAAGGTGATGGACGCCCGGCCAAACTCGCACTTGGCCGGGTTGATTATGAGACCATGCTCACTGAGCCGGCCGAACAACTGCCGGAGATGCGCCCGGTAGTCGTCTGCGGACGCACTGGCCACCAGAATGTCATCCAAATATGCAAACAAGAAAGGCATGTCCCGCAGAGTGCACAGAGTCCATAAGGCACTGAAATGTCTGCGTTGCCCCCTTGAGGCCGAAAGGCATCCGTAGGACCTCGAAAAGGCCAAAGGGTGTGATGACTGCTGTCTTGGGGATATCCTGCGGGTGGACTGGCACCTGGTGGTACCCACGAACCAGGTCCACTTTTTAAAAAAACGGTGGCGCCGGCCAGGTGGGCAGAGAAGTCTTGTATGTGCGGCACCAGGTACCGATCAGGGGTGGTGGCGTTGTTCAGGCGACGGAAATCACCACAGGGACGCCAACTACCATCAGCTTTGGTCACCATGTGCAGGGGGGAAGCCCACGGGCTGTTGGAGCGCCGCACAATGCCGAGGCGCTCCATTGTGGCGAACACCTCCCTGGCGATCGCGAGCTTGGCAGAATCGAGGCGTCGGGGCCGTGCGTAGACTGGGGGGCCCACCGTGGTGATGTAGTGCTCCACACCATGCATAGCCACCGCTGATGTGTGACATAATTCCACCAATGTGGTGTGTGTAAAGTGATGAGACAGGAGACGGTGGTGAGTCGAGTCTTCTTTACTAAACACTTCAATATCCACACAATTGTACAGCGAAACAACTGTAAAGCCAAAACTTTCTAACGTCTCTCCTACTGCACCCCGAACTCTGAATACCCGCTCCCTTAAAGGGACCGCTTCTGGGTGAATGTCTACTAACGCTTAACTTGTAGATCACTACAGAACCACCTTGAATGGCTAACTGAAGGCCGGACAATCCTGGCATCCAGAAGGGAACAGTCCCATCCAACGATAGGCCAATAACATTTCTCTCCACAACATGGAAGCTCATGTCAGGCATCAAAGAGCGGCTAAGATAAGCATATAGATCAATACCCAACACATAAGGGCATTGGTAGAAATACCAGAAAAGCAAAACACCAGCTGCTGGCTGATAGAACATTTGCTTGCGACTGCAAAACCAGACAGACCAATCTGGGCACCACCTGGATTGATTACAAGAAAGCCCACGACTCAATGCCAAACACATGGATTATGGAATGCTTGGAGATGTACAACATCAATGGGACTCTAAGAGCATTCATTGCAAACTTGATGAGGCTGTGATCCCGATTGAGGCCAATTGCACAAGTGTCCATCAAATGTGTAATATACCAAGGAGATGCTCTGTCCCCACTGCTGTTCTGCATAGGCCTGAACCCCATCAGCCAAATAATCACCAAGACTGGCTATGGATACGACTCAGGAATGGGGCCACCATCAGTCACCGTCTTTACATGGATGACATGAAGCTGTACGCCAAGAGCCAGCAAGACAGTGACTCACTGATCCACACAACCAAGATCTACAGCAATGACATTGGGATGTATTTCGGACTTAAGATGTGTGGTCGGATGGTGACCAAGAGAGGGAATGTAGTCCAAACCGAAGGGTTTTCCATCCAAGAAGGCACAATAGAAGACAGTTACAAGTACCTTGGAATCCCACAAGCAAATGGCAACCTCGACGAGGCCACAAGAAACGCAACAACAGAAAAATACCAAAAACAAGTAAGGCAAGTCCTTATGAGTCAGCTCAATGGCACAATTAACAGTTAAGACATGCCAGTCATTAGATACCCTGCTGGAATAATAAGCTGGCCAAAGGAACAGATACAGATACAAACACAGATGTGAAGACAAGGAAGCTCCTCACCATGCAATGAGGGTTCCACTCCAAATCCAGCACTTTGAGACTATACTCTAAGCGCAATGAAGGAGGCAGAGGACTGGATGGTGTCCAAACCAGCATCCAGGATGAAACCTCCAAGACCCTTGAAAAGATCAGGAAAATGACCCTGATGGACGAAGTACTTAGTGAATGTCTCAGGCAGAGGAAAAAAGAGAAAGAGGTGCTGTAGGTACCATCATTGGAGGAAATGCCCCCCTACATGGGATCATACATGTAGGGGGAGAGTGGCTGATATCAAGAAATCCTACCAATGGCCAATAAGGGCTGGACTAAGGTGTAGGCAATCCAGCACATAACTGCAGGGTGTAAGATACTGGCAGGAAAAGCATATGTGGAACGCCATAACCATGGGGGTGGTAAAGTGTACTTGAACATCTGTGCAGAATATGGACTTGAAGCCTCAAGGTCAAAGTGGGAAACACCTCCGAAGGTGGTAGAGAATGACCAAGCCAAGATCCTGTAGGACTTCCAGATACAGACTGATAAAATGGTAAAGAAAAACCGACCAGACATTGTGGTGGTGGAGCACTCGGGGCAGTAACCCCCAAAATGGAGGAGTGGCTACAACAGTTTTTTTTTTTTACTGTATACGTGGGTAGTAAGCATGTTTGTTAGAAATTCAATATGATGCTAGCGGTGGATGTAAGAAGACATTGGTGATGTTTCTAAGGATTTTATAAGACTAAGACTATTATTAGAAGAGATTAAATCACAATCAGCCAAGGGACTACAGAAAATGGATTTCTACAGTATTATCAGGCAGTGACTGGGCCAGTGACCCTGGGCATGACAAGACGATTATGTTGGTGTCAGCGTGGTGAGTGCTACTGATTTATTGTTTATTGTTAATGTGCTTTTCATTTACGTGGATCTGGGTTTAATTTGCTGGTAGGCTACATGCTGGGTATTGCTACAGTATTGTTCAAAATAATAGCAGTACAATGTGACTAACCAGAATAATCCAGGTTTTTAGTATATTTTTTATTGTTTTGTGGCAAACAAGTTACCAGTAGGTGCAGTAGATTCTCAGAAAACAAACAAGACCCAGCATTCATAATATGCTTGCTCTTAAGGCTGTGCAATTGGACAATTAGTTGAAAGGGGTGTGTTCAAAGAAATAGCAGTGTCTGCCGTTGACTGTACAAACTCAAAACTATTTTATGCAAACGTGCTTCACATCTGTGGGGCACCAACTTGTGGCACCTCTCAGCTGTTATTCCACTCCATGATTCTTTAACAACATTACACAATTAATTTACATTTCTTGGTTTTGCTTCCTAAACTTCAGATTGGGCTGGCCACTCCATAACATTGATTTTGTTGGTTTGGAACCAAGACTTTGCTTGTTTACTTGTGTGTTTGGGGTCATTATCTTGTTGAAAAAAACATTTTAAAAGGCTGATCCTTTGTCATTCTGGTTATTCTTTTGATGATCCATTTTGATGGTTGTCTTCCGTTTTCTTCCAAGTCTTTGTGGTTTTGCTCTCCATTTTAGGGCATTGGAGATCATTTTAGCTGAACAGCCTATCATTTTTGCACCTCTTTATAGGTTTTTCCCTTCTCCAATCAACTTTTTAATCAAAGTACAATGTTCTTCTGAACAATGTCTTAAACGACCCATTTTCCTCAGTCTTTCAAATGTATGTTCAACAAGTGCTAATGGCTTCATCCTTAAATAGGGGCCACCTGATTCACACCTGTTTTTTCACAAAATTGATGACCTCAGTGATTGAATGCCACACTGCTATTTTTTTAAACACACCCCTTTCAACTAATTGCCCAATTGCACAGCCTTAAGAGTGTGCATATCATGAATGCTGGGTCTTGTTTGTTTTCTAAGAATCTACTGCACCTACTGGTAACTTGTTTGCCACTTAGCAATAAAAAATATACTAAAAAGAGCGTGCATATCATGAATATCAGGTGATCCCATGGCACAGCCGTGTTTTTGTCTGTAGAAGTTACCTCTGAACTGGAAATAAGTAGTGTTTAAACATAACTCCAGTAAACTGCAAATATGGTCTGGAGTGAGGTTGGTCCTGTCCTGTAAAGATGTGTCCTGTAGTAGTCTCTTCCTTACAACCAGTTGATGATATGGTGTTGTGAATGGCCAACCAATGGAGCCAAAATGGTGGCCAGGTGTTTGGCTACATTGTAGGTGGCTGAATCTGTGCTGCTTACTATGGGTCGTAGTGGAATTTTGGGTAAGCCGTAAATACAGAGTTCCCAGGATACAGCCTGAAGTTATTTTGCGCAGCTGTAACTGTTTCGTATAAATTACGTTATTTGGTGGTAACGCTTGGTTATTGGTGTTGAATTCTAGTAAAGTAAATAAAACAGCAACCTTGGGGCAGACAACTTCTAGAATTTATTGGAGAGCATCAGGCTAAAATTGTTCTAAAAGGTTTTGCACCAATAAGATCCCATCTCTATACCACTTACAGTACAGAGGATAATTATGGACAAGAGTCCATAATTATCCTCAGTCTGTCCTCTCTCTGGACTCACGCAAATGCCTGTGCTGCGCCTTGTCAGGATTCAACCTTAAAGTTGGGAAGCAGAGGAATCTATGGAGGCTTTTTTCCTGTTTTACTTCGCTTGGAAATAGTTTCTAAACACTAAATTGTAAAAAAGATGGAATTTCTTTGAGTAATAAATATTTTATGTTGCTGGTGGTAGAGTGTGTAGCACTCCTGTTTGCATGTTCTCAATGTATCTGGGTAGGTTTCCTCCAGGTACTCCGGTTTCCCCTACCACTAAAGACATGTACAATAGCCCTTCCTCCCATGGGGCCAGGTTATCAATAATTGATTGAATTGAAACTCAAAATGATTTACATGATAAAATAAAGACTACAGTTTTTACATGCTCCTGTCCAGGAACTGTGAGAGGAAGATCTACTCATTAATAAATCAAGCGTCTTGTGAGCACGTAGAACATAATTTATTGACAGGTTACAGTTGATTTATAGTGGAAGATTGTGTGACTGCAGTTTTATAAATAGTACAAACTAAAGCATATAAAAAATAAAATAAGACCACAACGTGAACACAATGCAAACAACCAATCACAGCCAAGAATTATTAGTCACATTAACATCTGTTCAATCAGGGAAATAAAATGGTCTCACAGTAAACAATATAACGCAGTGCAAAGATGTGTTAATAAAAAATAAGGGATCTATCACAACACAAAGTGAAAAGTCTGGGAACATTTCACAGTAAGTAGTTAAGCATTTCTAACCACTTAACTCGTGTAATTCCTCATTTACAGTTACTTAGCATTTATAATAATTCTTCAAGAGACCAAACTTAAAGATAGAGTAGGCAAAGGTTAGCCTCTGAAACTCAACAATGCTCTTTTTCACAAAGCCAATTCCAGCTGCCATTTTGCTTCTAAGCTTAATTTTGGAGTGGGTTTTAAATGTGTATTATGTAGTTCAGCTTTATGAAGAATGAATCTAGAACGTTTGAGAACCAACTAGTAGTTCTTAGGGTTTTGGAAGTTTAAAGTTCAAGCACTTTTCATGGCAAAAAAAAAAAAGAAAAACAAAGAGAGCGCACAGGACAGTTGCACACAAGGAGCACTTTCAGGAAAGGTTAGACCAGTCAGGACATACTGGGATTTGGATGAATAGGAACAAAACTACAGAAATGTTAGGAAAAAGGCAAAAGCACTGAGTCAAGATGCACATTTTGCTTCCCGAGCCAGCAGAGAGCAAGCAGTAACAGTCTCCAAACTCCAAACTTGCCTTTTAATAATTAAAATAAAACTTCCTAGCAGACAAGAGTTAAATGTTTCTGTCACAATAAAGATAAATTCTAGATAATGACATTTTGTCAGCAATGTATTTTTCCTGCTGGGACCCTACCAGAACGTAACCCAGGATTTAACCAGAGACTAATCTACCGCTAGGCCTTTCCTTAACTAATATATAATATGTATTTGTGTCTCAGAAACATATTAACATAACATAAACAAAAAAAATACATTTACTTATGGCTGATAAGGTAACTGAAAACTCATGCAAAATAAAATTACTTAAACAAAAGGGGAATTAACTAAAGCTTGCAGGTTTGACAGATTGAGCACTGTTCATATTCTCTGGATTTTATCTGCCACCACAACAGGATTCTCTTTGCGGATTTTCTCTGCAGCTTCAGTTTTGTAGTCATACGGACAGTTGTGTTTGTCTGAGTAACGGTGCAGTCCACAGAACTGGTTTCCACAGCGGCAGTCAAATCCTACAAAAGAAGTAAGACAGAAAAAACAGTCACAACGGCAAATGAACATTACACTTCAAATGGTCAGATCAAATGTCACTCTCAGTAATCCGGGTCATAATCCATAAAAAGGTTATGAAGAAGGGTCAGGCCACATAAGTGAGGGTGCCACACTGACACCATGGTTTTATGTTAGTCCATAAACCATAGTGACATTACAGTGTGGCACACATATCCACTTTATATCAATGCATTCACTTTCAACCCAAAGCGCCATACCTTTTCACCCTTTATTGACAGAGGCCAGGAAAACAGGGTGAGATAGGGGAATAACTCTGAATAAATGGACTTGAGCCTCTACTAGGTGAGCGTCGAGCCCTTTACTGTATATACTTTTAACTGTTTGTTATTAAGTCTGGCAGTGTTTGTCTGATGAGATGAGTGTTGCACAGTGCATCGATACATCCGGTATAGCGATACCATGGTGCTTTTTTTTTTTTTTTTTTATAAAAAAAAGGTATCGATTTATTTATTATTTAAATACCTGACATGTGTGCCGTGTTTTAATGAGTAGCGCACTGTTCTGCTGCTACTCTGCAGCCAGCTCACCCTGAACAGAGAAAGGACAAACCACAAACAGATATGGTCTAAATGCATTTGTTTAAACATCCTTGAACAAATCAAAAAGAGCACACAGCTGCTACTCCATGTTACTTCACATGTGGCCTCTGTTGTGTCATGTCTCACTGGAGCTGGAGAAAAGAAGTGAATGTGACGGAAGCTGGACTTTAGCGCGAGCTGTGTCCCATTTATGTCTCTGGTGAGGACACGTTTGTGTCAAAAACCCGAAACACGTCTTGTGTTACAAGTCTGTATTCTTATAATAACGTGTGTGAGAGCGGGTCAATTAGCAGCTAATGAGCACAGGAGCTGTAGTCTATCATGGGAGAGTTACAAACCAGGACTGTATTTGTGTCTGACAGAACTCACCCTCAGGAGAGCAGTGATTACAGACAAACTAAACTTTACAGGAAATACATGGAGTTTGTTCAGAAAAACCCCAAAATGTAAATGGTGTTCAACAAATGGGTGAGTGAAAAAAAAACACGCTTCTCTTAACGAGGTAATGCGTAACACACAAAGCTTTGTTGGTTTTATTGTAGTGTTGACAGTGTACGGATGATAAATAGTTTATCTCAAGTGTGCTGTGTATCGAATCAGATTTGTGCCAAAATGATCGAACAACACTTTTTGAGAAATGCAAAATAAAAAGTATAAGTCAAACAAAATTTATATTATCTGGGGGAGGTTCACGAGGCCCAGCTCTTTCGGGGAATAAAAAAAGAAAAAAAAACATTTGCTCAAATGGAAAAAAAAGATATATTCATCTTTTTAGTTTGAGTAAATATTTTGTGTTTGCAACAATCAAATTTATTCACAAAGCTGATTGGCGCCGTCAGACAGACCATTGCCAGCGAAAACTCTGGCTCTTTTTCCAGTTCACTGAGCTGTTGCCAAATGAGGTTCTGTCCAATCAGGAGACAGCTCTGTCGGAGCCCCTTGTAATCTCTCTGACAAACTCGCAACCAAAAAAAAAAAAAAAGGAGCGCACAGGACTGAACAAAAGCAAAACTCTTGATTGTTGCAAATTACGGATGTAACGCTTTACTCAACTCACAATTTGATTGACAATTTTGTCATAACTTTTCTTCTTTTATGAAATGATTTGAGACAAATTAGCAGTGAACAAGTGCCCTGTTATTAAAGGGTCCCAGTACCATCCCAAAATCCAGTTCCAACAGTCCTTAAGTAAATTTTAACTGTCTTCATATTTATTTAAAATACAAGATAATGTTTGTCCATTTGTAAGGTTATTTATAAATGCAAATAAAATAAAATAAAATTCTACATGCAATTACATACAAATCAATAGGTACTTTGAATAAGTGGCGATTAACAAAGTAACTTAAAATCCCCAATCCCCAAATCTGCATCTGATGTATTTAGACCTGGTTAATAACTTCATGTTCAATAATTAGTTCTTATTAACTTTAGCTAAGACCTAAAACCTCTTTAGATCAAACCCAATAATAAACACTGGTCTCATGTGTTTCCTTAAAAACAGTAGAACTTTATCAAAACAACTATTTGCTTAACTTTTACCTTTTATGCATTTGCACCTGTTTATTATTATTATCATGAATGAATTAACAGTAATAATTAATGTGAGGACCAGAAGAACAAAAGGACCAGTTGAAATTGGCGACCCTTAGTCTTTACTCAGTGGCTGCAGAAGAGACACAGAAGGCAGCACCTTTTAATATTCTAACCATGATTGTTGTTATCTCTGGCTGAAGTAAAAAGCTGCATATTACAGAATTATACAGTTAGAGCTCAACAGCCTGGCAGAAGCAGGACAAAGAGAAAACCTTAGCAATTTTTTCAAATGATTAGAGGTTTCTGGCTGATGTTAAAGGTAATGTTCTAGTAACGTGATAAAACTAGCCGAGATGATATGTAAAGACTTAATAAAAACGCTTGCCCCACACAGATGAGAATGTTTCCCTTCAACATTAAAATGCACCGATACATTTTAAACCCGTGTAAACACTGTGGATATGCTGGTAAGTAACTAACCTGTAAGGCCGAGCTTCTTGCGACACATGAAGCAGCGGTTTTTCTTAGGTTTGGACTCGGGGGCTTTGGTCTCCTCACTGCCAGCAGCGGGACGGGACAGGGGGGGCTGGGATACCACTGGAGACACAGTCAAAAACAACACACACCACCTTGGTCAACACCAACTTTCCGTCAGAGTTTGGGTAGTCTACATTGGCCTCTTGTAGTGCTTTTCTTTCTGTACTTTCTGACTGAAGGTGCTCACCTGGGTCTTGTAGCTGTATTTTAGAACTGGTGTGGTCACACGTCAGACTCATCTCAGTCATCTGCTGTGTGACTGAAGTGGCTTCAGGAACACTGCTGCAAGGCATAAAAACACACCTTTTTAAACAAAAGGTAGACTACAAAGGTTTTATAAGAGCGTTTTTATTTTACATGTACAGTCAAGCCCGAAATTATTCATACCCCTGGCTAGGGATGCTCATTTTGATTGATTTTCCCGACCGACAACCGCCGCTTCTTAATCGATTATTAACCGTTAACTGATAAGATTATAATATTGAATTGGCATTAACGGCTTAGTGTACAACGCCCTGGTCCTGGCGTAAACACGCTACAAAAGAAAGCCTGCGTTGTGCTTGCACCTCGTCATGCAAACCCCAACAATATATATACCAAATTAAAGCTTAAAGTCTCATCTTTCAGACGATATAAACCATTTTAACACGTTACAACCACAGCGCCCGACACCAAAGCCTTTTTACAGACACAAGCACAAAGATTTAGTTTGACTTGTCTTACCTGACGGGTCTCTTGGACTGAAACAGCAACAAATGCACGTAGCGTGTCTTTCTGTCCGTAAAGGTCCAGTGAATAATATCCAGTAAAATAATTAGGTCCACAAGACATGTTATATCCTCCAAGGCTCAAAAACTGCAGAGAAGTATTTCCAACTTGAAAACTGCTGCGACATTTTTGTCATTTCTATTAATAATAAAAGCCATAAGTAAAATAAGCTACTAAAATGCTAACAGGAAGTGTTAGCCTTCGATTGACATCTTTTTCAGCCAATTGTGACGGGTTTTGACATGACCTGGATATGCACCAATGGCCATCTTCATGCATGTGTCAGGTGTGTGGTTTTAATAAATATAAGCTATATAGTAGGCTATTTTATTTTTAAACCATGCAGCAAACAAACAAAAAAACTTAAAAAGTTTTAAACCGTTTAACTGATAGTATTAATCGGTCAAAATATTTACTATAGGTTAAACGGTCAATATGAGCATCCCTACCCCTGGCAAATTTTAAGTTAAAGTTACTTTTATTCAACCAGCAAGTTTTTTCTTGATTGGAAATAACACAAGCATTGACAACACAAAACAAAAATTAAACAATGCCACTTTTATTTGCTGAACTGCGTTCTGAAGTGAGGGATATGACTACTTATTGTCCCAAGCCATACCTGAAGATGTGCGTCTTTGTAGAGACGGCGCTCTCGGCTGCCTCCTCTGCTGCTGCCATAGCCACTGCATTGTTCAGTGTAGCCTCTAACCTCTGGATTGCAGAAGCCTCAGAGCTGGCTCCTGAAACATACACATTACATGTGTCAGGTTGGACACGTTCTAGAGAGAAATGAGTCAATGCACAAGAGTAAAGAGCAATATGACAAAAATAAAAATCTTACCTGACAATTTATATAAATACTATACTATAGAAAGTATGTTAAATTCTATAAAAAGTATTTTTAAGTATTACAAATGTAATGCATAACATTACATTGTGACATTTATAGGTTTTCTGTCATTGTTTGCATGTTATCCTCATTAAAAATATGAAAACCTATAAATGTTCGGGTGGTTTTAGTTAAAGCAGACACTGTTTTTTCATTTGTGTCATTTTGACAAAGATCAGATCACATTTGATAGTGATTTTATGCAGAAATGTGATAAATTCAAAAGGTATTCCTTCATATACGTTTTTATGCCACTGTGGTATTACAAATGTCAACTGAACTAGGGCTGAAACGATTCCTCGATTAACTCGATTACAAAAAATGATTGAGGCAAATTCCTCTGCCTCAAAGCCTCTTTTTCTTCGCAATGATTTTTTTTATGTGACAACGCGTTTACGTCACCCACAAAGCGGAAGGAGCATGGGAAGGAGACGGAAGGAGTTAGCATTAGCGGTGTTTTGATTGGAGGGTGCGCGCGCAAGCTGCAAAATGGAAAGGATTGATAACAATAGCGATGAGCAAAGAGTAGAAACAAACAGGAGAAAACGACTCAAACTGTCCAAGGTTTGGGATCATTGCTTATTAAAACGTAAAGAGAACATTGTGGCTTGTGTCCATTGCAAGAACGAGCTAGCATACCACAACAGCACGAGGTCCATGCAGCAGCAGCAACAGAAAACATCCAATATGAATGATAACCCAAAAACTTGTGTCACTCATAGTTAGTGGTTGGGGAAAGCCATTTATTGTCAAACTGTGGATTGTTTGTTTTTTTTGTTTGTTTTTTTACATTTAGTCATTTAGCAGGCGCTTTTTATTCAAAGCTACTTACATTAAGCTTCTATATTACAGCTTGAACACCACTGGAGGCAAGGTGGGTTAAGTGTCTTGCCCAAGGACACAATGCCAGTATGAACTGTGGGGAGAGCGGGAAACGACCGCTCTACCACTGAGCCACCAAACAGAAACTACCCAAATGACCCTGATCATAAGTTTACATACCCCAGTTTTTAATACGGTGTATTGCCACCTTTAACATCAATGATAGTTTGAAGTCTTTTGTGGTGTGTACATCCCATGTGCAGCTTCTGGGCTGATGAGTGCAAATGTTCTTCCAGTATTTTCTGATAACATGCTGCATTCACCGTACCAGCAATTCTGACCAAGTTTCCTGTGCCTTTGTAGCTCACACATCCCCAAAACATCAGCGATCATCTCCATGTTTAACAGAAGAAATGGTGTACCTTTCATCATCGACCTTGTTGACTCCTCTCCAGATATTATGTTTATGTTTGTGGCCAAAAAGTTCAATTTTGGTCTCATCACTCCAAATGACTTTGTTCCAGAAGTTTTGAGGCTTGTCTCTGTGCTGTTTGGTGTATTGTAAGCAGGATGCCATGTGGCATTTGTGTAGTAATGGCTTTCTTCTGGCGACTCCACCACGCAGCCCATTTTTCTTCAAATGCACCCTTAATGTGCATCTTAAACAACCAAACCCCTTTTTTTCCTCTTGTACCGCAGATAAAGCTTTGTGTTTTTTTTTCTTTGCATCCCACAACAATTGTCCTGGCAATTGTTTGTTGATCTAATTGTCCATTTAATTTTCCACTTCTTAATTAGAGTTTGAACACTTACATTTATTCATTTAGCTGACGCATTTATCCAAAGCGACTTACATTAAGCCTGTAATTACCAGTGTTCTAATTGGCATTCTCAATTCCTTGGATATCTTTTTATATTCCTTTTCTGTTTTATACAGTTCCTTTTCTTGCAGATCTTTTGACAATTATTTTGCTTTCCCCATAGATCCATCAATTGTCATTGTCTTGTGCTTTTTGAATTAAATTTTATTATAACTTTGTCTGTGTTGCTGCAAATGGCATAACATTTGGGCAGGTTGTGTGTTTTAGGGGTAACTAAAACCGTCCGTCTGGCATTTTTTTTTGTGCCATTGACTCCCAATCAAAATGCATATTTTTAATACACTACAATTGGAACATGATTAATGTTTTACTTTTTTTATTATTATTATTATTCCCTGGGGTTGAAATCTCTTCTCATTTCTTTGCCAACCACTTAAACACACTTTTGTGTCCTAGGGAACCAGTTGGTGCAATTTATTTACAACTGACTGATAAAATAAAATCAAAAATATATCTCAATATATCTCATTTTGTGTTGATGGAATGAAAAAAAAAAAATACTTTATGCATCAGAACTCAAACAAAGAGACTATTTGCTAACCCTGGCATTTAAGGGGTTAAAAAAAAAACAAATCATAAATATGTTGAAAAAATATGTTGAAACATAATATTTCTATGGCAATATTTGAAAGAGCATTTTTTTGTGTCCGAGGGACTCAGGTGGAACAAAAAAGTAAGGCACCCCCTAAGGGTTAGACTTAGAATACATAGCAGGAGCATACCCATAGAGTTCTGTCTGGACAGATGCTCCTTGTGACAAACAGAACACATGCCATTGGTTCTGGGGTTGCCATAGAAACCACAGCCGGTGGCACACAGCATGGGAACTGGACTCTGATTGGTTTCTTGTGCCATAGCGACGCTGCCACTGACCGAACCTGAGGCCAAACACACAAACAAGGTTATTCAAATAAATTTTTTTACAAAAAATTAAAAAACAGCCACGGAATTCAAACCTAACCAACTAAACTAACTCTTTACCATATGGCTACTACAGTCAAAGGCAGCTCAGTTTTATTTTCCTAGTTATCACCTGCTTCACCACCGTTTGAGCCCTGTGATGCGTTTCTTTCAATGACTGGATAAAAAGGGATAGGATACCAGGAAACTGATTCTCTGTTAGCAGAAGGACATGGACATCTTCGTCCGTTTGAATATGTTTAACAAGTTGTAATTGTGATTGTTTTAATGCAGAAAAGACAATTAAGGTGATATTTATGATAGTCATCTTTAAGTTAGTTACGTGGCAACATTTAGTAAAGTTTTTGGAAAAATAAGGCCTAAATGACTCAACATTTCATTCCAATTCATCTTATGGTCTGAGGATCACATGCACGTTTATCACAAGAGAAAACCGCAAATCCTACGAGCAGAATTCTAATAACTCCCTGCATACACCGATGGCATTCACACAAACGGACAATGTTATGTAAATGCGCAAGACTGTGTGGCTAATATACTAAACCAATTCTTTCTATACAAACACTGGGCCACATCCGTTTACAAATCCACTGAGTCATGCTAGCGTGCTACTGCTAATGAGTGTTCCATTAAAACAAAATATTGACTGACTGAATTCTTCCTCGCGTAATGATTTGTAACAACTTGTAACTAAAGTTTAAAATAGCTTGGTCACGTGTTAGAATGTGACCACTTAGTTAACAGGAGCATGTAAGTGTCAACTAGTATCCTAGCCACATTTATTATCCGAGCTAGCACTGTTTTTTTACTTTCGTTGTCCTCCTTTGTTTGCGTACAACATCCAGGAGACAAACAACTACAGAGTTAACAATTAACTATAAAGTGTCGTTGACATGAGAACCAAACAGCTAAGAAATACAACTTTAAAGAAAAAGCTCCCTTTCTGCTAACACGTTAGCGTACAATAGCGATTACATCTAACGTGGTGTAGCATTGCAAAAACAAGGTAGATGCCCTGCACGTTCTTAACATAACTATCTTAAATATTATATGTAAATATGTTTATTATTTTAAAACTGTAAATCACAATGTGTGCCACGTGTTTATTATTTGTATCCCACACATTCCCCCACAATATTTATACATACATAACACTTGTGACAATTAATTTGTATAAAGTAACAATTAAAGCTCTTTTGTTATCGTTTGCCTTTATAATAAACGCACCTTTTGTCTGACTGTTTGACGTCGCTGTTAAAGGCACTTCTTTCGTTGGAATAATGGTTTAAAATCCCGTGATGAAGCTCAAACTAGGGCCGTCTAGATGAAGTTCCTCTTGGGCTTTTCTTCCTAGTGTTTCCCAGCAGCTGTGGACTCCACGGTCCGTCTCAGGCCCTGCTTGTGGCTAATTCCGTGTCTGTCGTTGATAGTTTGTGGTGTTTTGTTTTACGTTGGGGATTGCGTGTGCATGCTCATCTCTACTTCCGGTAGACGTCACGGAAATTGTGACGCTCAACGTTTAGAAAGCCATGGCCTCCGAAGCTCTATTTGGGAACTGTTAAACTTTGAGCTAGGAAAGTTTTTCAGAAAATTTAGCCAAATCTAGGTGATGGGTGATCAAAATTATGCTGCGCACGCGGCACACAAGTTGGTGGCTCAAAGAATTTGAATTAATTTGATGTTGTACCCTGCATTGTGGTGGTTTGTCGGGAGGGCCAAAGCCGTTGCTAAAGATGTGCAATATGAACTTATTCTGATTCATGTTCGGCATCATGACTTCTAGATTTGAGCTGAACATTCAACCAGAAAACTGTTGTTGTGCCTAAATGACTGCCTATGTACCAAAATAAAGTTTATTTGTGTATTTGACCTAGGGAGGTTGATTGATATTTTGATTTGAATGGTATTAAACTTTTTCTTAACTGAAACTCTGTCAAAAAGACACAAGATTAGGGAGGGACATTATTCTTCATTCAAAGCCTCCCAACACATGGTCCATCAGAAACAAGTGCTTAAATAGTACAACATTTTCAAGCAATAAAACATATGTATGCATTACAAAAATAACAAAAAAAAATGAGGCATAATCAGTATCAGATGCAGATAAGAAGCTGGGAAAAGTCTATGATCTGTGGGCAATGTTATACTGGCCTGTGTTACACAGTGAAAGCGTGAGATTTGGCTCTGAGTTTGAGACAAAATGAGCTTTCAATAATGTTTTAAATTTGTTTGTGTAACTAAGTTGTAGTGCAATTTAGGCTAGGGTAACCCTGAAAAAGAGTAACTACTGCATGCTGTCTGACTGTAAGGTGTGCAGTAATTCTGTATTTGAGAACAACAAACATTAAAAAAATATTAGAAAAATACATTTATCCTCATTAAAAATATGAAAACCTATAAATGTTCCAATACTAGAACCAAAGAAGGAAAAAGGTGAAGGGGGGAACAAAAATAAGCCTAAATGCAGCGCCAGCACCTAACATACTCCAAAGACTCTGTATAAAAGGTTCTGTCTAAAAATGGCAATATCTTTTATTAGGCCTGAGCCGGTGATAACTGGGAGGGCCTATTGTTTTTGCTCAAGTTATTTTTATTTTATTTTTTTAGGCCCAAACCGGTGATGACCCGGAGGGCCTATTGTTTTTGCTCGAGTTATTTTTAGGCCCGAGCCGGTGATGGCCGGGAGGGCCTATTGTTTTTGCTCGGATTATTTTTTTTTTTTTTTTTATTTTTCTTCTTCTCCCCATATGATCCTAAATTTGACCCAGTGAACATGCACGAAAAGTCATTATATTGGTCCCAGACTTCAAGCTCGGCGAAAAATTTATGTATTTGAAGTCACGAAAAAAATACGAAAAATGACTCAGTGGCGACCCCTACAAAATCAAAATACATTGGGCCAATGGAAAGTGAAAGTAAGTTTTTTCCAACGTAGAAAAATGAAACTTGGTATATCCATAGGACACCTCAGGGCAAACAGAAAAGTCAATGACAGTCACACCCTAAACTTAACAGGAAGTCCGCCATGTGGGGTGAAACGCGCCACTAAAATCGCACTTGCGCAGAAAGATGCAAATCATTGTGTTTTAATCTAAATGGCCCCAAATTTGGTGAGTATCATCTAGACACGTGTGCCAACCAAAGTTGTGACTTTGTTGTTGATATCTTATCGGGTATGGGTGTGGCAAGCCTGTAACGAGGTGGCCATTTTTGTGAAAATAAACGTCTCTTAACTCCTCAAACGCCTTCTCGGATCGAGTTGGACCCAAAAAGGCGTTTGTGCACATTCATGACATGAACACAAAAATATGTAAATAAAAGGGTTATCTTTAGAAATGGCTCTCCAGCGCCCCTACAAACTTATAATAGGACCCAAGAATTTAGTTTGTTATAGAGACATAAAATTTGGTACACACATCTCTTATGTCATGACGAGCATAAAAGCCAATGACAACCACCCCTATCTATAAATGTGTTGCCATAGCAACGTCCCCAAATATTTGGAAAAAGTCAATGGGAAGTGAAAATTTTAGTTTTTCGTAGGCAAATGAAACTTGGTACACACATCCAGCATTGGCTTATGAACAAAAAGCCAATGGGGACCACACCCTATCACACACGGAAGGCGGCCATTTTGAATTGAAAATTTGGTCCGACTTAGAATACACCTCTTTTAAAAGTACATAGACAATAGCTGTCATTCCACAGACACCAAACCTGGGCAAAATGACTTAAACACATGTGTGTTCAATAGACAGGCGTTTTTCTTGACGTTTTTGCTCGAGTTGTATATTTTTTTAATTATAATTTTTCTGTAAAATGATCCTCAATTTGACCCAGTAAACGTGCAACTAAAAGTCAAATTTATTGGTCCCAGACTTCAAGCCCGGCGAAAAATGTATGTATTTGAAGTCCCTAAAGAAAAAGAATGAAGAATGACTCAGTGGTGACCCCTGGGAAATGAAAATGCATTGTGCCTATGGAAAGTGAAAGTTAAATTTTTTCCAATGTAGAAATACAAAACTTGGTACATCCATAGGACACCTCAGGGCAAACAGAAAAGTTTATTACAACCATACCGTAAACTCAACAGGAAATCTACTATGTTGGGTGGAATGCGTGACCACCTAAATCACACCCCTTGTGCTAATGGCTTTTCATTACATTTACATTTACATTTATTCATTTAGCTGACACTTTTATCCAAAGCGACTTACATTGTTCTAATGTAATTACCAGTGTTACAGTCACTGGGGGCAAGGTGGGTTAAGTGTCTTGCCCAAGGATCATGGATGACTTTTCATCTAAACAGCTCCAAATTTGGTGAGTATCATTTAGACACGTGTGCCAAAAAAGTTATCAATTTGTTTTTTGATACATTTGTGGCTGTGGTCGTAATGAGTCTGTGAAGAGGCAGCCATTTCTTTGGGAAAAAAATGCCATTTCCCAATTGCCAGGATCCTTCCTTTAGAGGAGGCCCCTCCAGAGCCACGGCTAGAGTCTTAGAAAACTCCTCAGAATCCTTTGGAACTTGTAACCTTGTACTTTTAGACAAGTTATATTTACATTTTGCCTTTTTAAACAGGGGGGTGCAGCGATTCCTGAGTCATCTCAAATCTCCAGCCAGTACTTTGTTTTTCTCGCCTTAGCCCAAGCATAATCTATTATTTTCAAAGGTTCAGACAGCTCCCAGGAAAACCAGGGATTGTGGAGACCTTTAACTCTAAATTACAAGGTGGTGTAGCAGGCCCCAGCAGTAGCGCAGGCCCGAGGTGATGAAGCAGGCTTCAGCCAGAAGAAGATTCAAGCAGTAACACAGGCCCGGTTATTATCACTACCATGAAGTTTGCGCTTTAAAGCACAAAATGCAATCCTCCGAGTGCATGTGTCTCCGCGGTCTCAAGGGAGGCGAGGGCCTTTATCGCTGCTTGCGGCTTTAATTTCTTTTCTAACTGTTACGGTCAAAGCACCTCTGATGTAATTAAATGCATCCTTGTTGGTTGTAATAAATTTAGTGAATTATCTATATTTTTGTTTTCTTTCATCTGGTTTCTAGTTTAATAGGTAACTCGGGACAACCTGGGGGACACCTACACATGTGGACAAAATTGTTGGTACCCTTCGGTCAATGAAAGAAAATCTCACAATGGTCACAGAAAAAACTTATTCTGACAAAAGTAATAATAAATAAAAATTCTATGAATGTTAACCAATGAAAGTCAGACATTGCTTTTCAACCATGCTTCAACGGAATTATTTTAAAAAATAAACTCATGGAACAAGCCTAGACAAAATTAATGGTACCCCTAGAAAAGACTGTAAATAATGTGACCAAATGGACATGTTAATACAAGGTGTGTGCACTAGTTAGCATCACAGGTGTGTACAATCTTGTAATCAGTCAGTGGGCCTATTTATAGGGCTTCAGGTAGTCACTGTGTTGTCTGGTGACATGGTGTGTACCACACTCAACATGGACCAGAGGAAGAGAAGGAAAGAGTTGTCGCAGGAGAATAGAAAGAAAATTATAGACAAGCATGATAAAGGTAAAGGCTATAAGACCATCTCCAAGCAGCTAGATGTTCCTGTGACTGCAGTTGCACATATTATTCAGAAATTTAAGATCCATGGGACTGTAGCCAACCTCCCTGGACGTGGCCGCAGGAGGAAAATTGATAACAAATCAAAGAGACGGATAATCCGAATGGTAACAAAAGAGCCCAGAAAGACTTCTAAAGAGATCCAAGGTGAACTCCATGCTCAAGGAACATCAGTGTCAGATCACACCATCCGTTGTTGTTTGAGCCAAAGTGGATTACATGGGAGACGACCAAGGAGGACACCATTGTTGAAAACAAATCATAAAAAAGCTAGACTGGAATATGCCAAACTACATGTTGACAAGCCACAAAGCTTCTGGGAGAATGTCCTATGGACAGATGAGACAAAAATGGAACTTTTTGCCAAGGCACATCAGCTCTATGTTCACAGACGGAAAAATGAAGCATATCAAGAAAGAACACTGTCCCAACTGTCAAACATGGAGGAGGCTCTGTTATGTTCTGGGGCTGCTTTGCTGCATCTGGCACAGGGTGTCTTGAATCTGTGCAGGGTACAATGAAATCTGAAGACTATCAAGGGATTCTAGAGAGAAATGTGCTGGCCAGTGTCAGACAGCTTGGTCTCAGTCGCAGGTCATGGGTCTTGCAACAGGACAATGACCCAAAACACAGAGCTAAAAACACCCAAGAATGGTTAAGAGGAAAACATTGGACTATTCTAAAGTGGCCTTCTATGAGCCCTGACCTCAATTCTTTTGAGCATCTTTGGAAGGAGCTGAAACATGCCGTCTGGAAAAGACACCCTTCAAACCGGAAACAACTGGAGCAGTTTGCTCATGAGGAGTGGGCCAAAATACCTGCTGAGAGGTGCAGAAGTCTCATTGACAGTTACAGGAATTGTCTGATTGCAGTGATAGCCTCAAAAGGTTGTGCAACAAAATATTAAGTTAGGGGTACCAACAATTTTGTCTAGGCCTGTTCCATGAGTTTATTTTTTAAATAATTCCGTTGAAGCATGGTTGAAAAGCAATGTCTGACTTTCATTGGTTAACATTTATAGAATTTTTATTTATTATTACTTTTGTCAGAATAAAGTTTTTTCTGTGACCATTGTGAGTTTTTCTTTCATTGACCGAAGGGTACCAACATGTTTGTCCACGTGTGTATGTCATTGATGTATACAATACACTGTGTGCACAATTATTGGCAGTGATTATTTTGACCATATCATTATTTTATCCATAATTTACATAATTTCCAACTCCAAGCTGTATAAACTTGAATCACTCTTGAAATATCTAAGATATTGGTGCGTGATCACAGAACCATCAAACGTTTTGTAGCTTTTTCTAGCTGATTAGCGCACAGGCTAGTACCTGCTCTGTTTACATTTTGAGATTGTGTAAAAAAAATCGGTTTATGTGGTGCCTTTTTTTGCTGCCGCTGCTCTGCTCTTTATGCTCTTTTCAAGTAATATCTGTTTGTGGTTACTGCATTTACATTTACATTTTACATTTATTCATTTAGCTGACGCTTTTATCCAAAGCGACTTACATTGTTCTAATGTAATTACCAGTGTTACAGTCACTGGAGGCAAGGTGGGTTAAGTGTCTTGCCCAAGGACACAACGACAGTATGAACTGTGGGGAGAGCGGGAATCGAACCACCTACCTTCCGGGTTGAAAGACGACCGCTCTACCCACTGAGCTACTGCCGCCCATTTGTGGTCTATGAGTAGGCTATCTATTAATCTAATCATCCTGTTTACATATACAGACCATAGCTTACCAGCTGTACGTGCTTGACATTATTAGAGCCTGCCTGCTGTTACAACCCTCAACAACTACAGTATGTGGATTATTTATTCGTGGCTTGTATTCCTCTGGTTTGTGCTGTCTTTTATCTACTATCCTTCAGCTGCACAGTTCCAGTACACTGTAACTGAGTGCAAGACACATAATCCTGGTCCACCAGCACCAGCTCTGCTCCAGCTCCATCCTACACGTGCCCAGAGGGAGATGTACTCACGGGGGCTCACATGGGAATTTCCAGTATGACAGCTCCAACCCCATCAAGTCTTTCTGGTCCACTGCTCGGCGCCCATAGAAAAACACCGGTCTTCGCTGATCTCAGTGTGCTGGCCCCTGTCCCGAGGTACGACTGTCAGTCAGAGTACCACTACGATCAGCTTTGGACTTCTTAACATCCGTGCCCTCACGAATAAGGGGCATATTTTCCAAGATTACCTGACAGACCATAAATTGGACTTTCTCTGCCTAACGGAGACGTGGCAGCAGCCAAATGATTTTACACCTCTTAACAACACTACTCCACCGGGGTTTGTTTTCCTGTCCCAACCTCGTGTCACTGGCCGAGGAGTGGTTGGAGATGGCTGTCTTCCAGTTCTCGGGGTAATCTATTTTTGTAATACACTTGCCTCATTTTTCATATTTAAAATTCACCACATTCCCCAGCTTTGGAACACTCTCCCCCTTGACCTCCGCAACATACTGCCACATTTCATATCCAAACTCAAAACACATCTGTTTAGACTGGCCTCCTCACTCCCATCATAAATGCACTGTCCTGTCATCAATATAATTGTTGTTTTTATTGTTTTTTTAATTGTTGCTTTTAATTGTTATTCTTAAGTATTTTTAATTATGTGCTATTGTGTTTTTCACTATTGTTGTGAGGTGACCTTGAGTGTCCAGAAAAGCACGTTATAAATAAAATGTATTATATGTGTTATTATTATTATTACCGCCTCTGTGTCTGATCTGCTGCGCGCCAGCAGCTGCTTGCCCCGAACAAATAAACTATTAAGAAAGGAGTCGAATGCTGACCTTCCCAGACCACCTGTTTTTTAAAACCCTAATTTCATGATATCTTGAGTTGTCAATAGAGCAGGGAGTCATACAAGATATATCTATGTGTGATTTAGCTTAGGATTCACTTCCAATAGTCATTAGACATAGGTTCTATCTATCAGCTTGGTTCTAGTGAGGCAACAATCTCTAACCGATCTTTAACTAAACTAGAGCAGAAAGACAGGGCCTCAAAAGGCAGGCAGGGCTGGAAAAGAGCAGAAAGGGCCTAAAAGGGAAGAATTTATCTCCAGTTTTTTGAAGACTTCTGAATTTGGCAGAATTAAACAGAAAATTGAAGAACATTAAAATTAACAGACTAATAATAATAATAATAATATTACTAATACTACTACCACTACTACTACTACTACTACTACTAATAATAATAATAATAATAATAATAATAATGCATCAAATTTATATAGCACTTTTCAGGAGACGCAAAGACGCTTTACATACATAAAATACATACAACAAAACAATAAACAAATATATTTGGGTATCGTCAGCGTAGCGAACGTAGTGAAAATGAAGTCCATGACGAGGGATGATATGACCAAGGGGTAACATGTACAGTATAAACAGAAGGGGACCAAGTACCGAGCCCTGGGGGACACCATGTATTACAGGGACGGTACGAGATGTGCAGTTATTAATGGAGATGTAGTGGAATCTGTCAGAGAGGTGCTGAACCAGTTATGCCGATGTCGGACTGTAGACGATGGAGGAGGATGGAATGGTCTATGGTGTCAAAGGCAGCACTAAGGTCCAGGAGCAGGAGTATGGAGAGAAAACCGGAGTCAGAAGCTAAGAGGAGGTCGTTTGTGACTGAGAAGGTCAGTTTCAGTGCAGCAGCGGCAATATCAGCACCAGCAACCATTTCCACATTCTCAGCAAAATTAGCAAGCATTGCCACGCCTGCAGTAACTGAGACTACATCACCAGCTATGCTGGAAAACATTAGCAAGCCAACAGTGACCGTCTCTGCAGCACCCGAAGCCAATACTAGGGAACCAACAACACTCTTAGAATATCTTACACCAATTAAGCCCTGGGAAAGAGACTGGCATCTAATGCCAGCTCCAATGTAAAATGGTCATTGCAAATTAAAAATGACATTTTATTGTTTGACTATTTGATTGATTTTTAAAGCTTGATTACATGCTGGACACAAAGCGGCCTGGAGCAGAAATCATGTTCTATAAGCCTTCACTTGCATGTTTGGCTATGTTTCCATAGCCATTTTTTGCATGTTTTGGCTATGTTCATCTAGCCTTTTTAAGCGTGTACTAGCTAGTCTTGGGTTTAAGGTGAACTGTTTGTAAAATTAATTGAAACATTTTCATCTAAAGGAAGACTGGCAACCAATTTGATCAGGGAAGCTGAGCAGAAAAGACTGGGAATCATTTTACTGTAATTCATATTATACATATACAGCACTTCATATCTTTTTTAACATGTCTAAACTGACTCACTAATTTTAGGCCTTATCACATCAGGGGAATGATTGTGTCTTTGGTCTTTGGTGGTGGGGGAAACCGGAGCACCCGGAGGAAACCTATGCAGACACAGGGAGAACATGCAAACTCCACAAAAAAAAGGCCCTGCCCTGCATGGGAATCGAATCCAGGACCTTCTTGCTGTGAGGCAGGAGTGCTAACCACTCTATCACCGTGCCGCATCGTGGTGTGTTTGTGGTAAATGTCTTTTTTCATTTTACTTTTTTTATTAAATTAAAAAAATATTTGTTTCCTGTCTTAAATTCAGTACACCCTCTCAATGGTGTCTGGTGAAGAGTTTTGAATTCCTGGAGGTAATTAATAAAATTGCTAGTTTAATAATAACAACTGTCACTGAACATTTCATTCATATGGATATGCCCAGAATTCACCATTGAACGCTGTATAGATAAGCCGAAGGATACGGTCCTTGAACTGTGAATTTAATAAGAAATATTGCGAATAAATGTAACAAACTCAGGGAATAATCAGTGAACTGAATGACACAAACCTTTTAAGCCAGATCTTTTGTTCAATCAACTAAACACATAAAGACAACTAACATCTAGGGCAGTAATATCCTGCCTTCTTGGTAAAAGGTCAAAACGGATCACGTGGAACCCGGCGGCGGGTAAAACACAAGTATGCATGTAGTGTTGTCACGGTACCAATTTTCAGAGGTGTAGAGAGTACCTGAAAGCCATACTTGAGTAAAAGTACAGATACCTTACTTTAAAAATTACTCCACTACAAGTTACAAGTCACCAATTTAAATACAACTTGACTAAAAATCATAAAGTATCCCATTTTAAAAGTACTTAAGTATTTTACTCGTACTGAATGTTGGCTCAAATGCACTAGTCCTCAAAACAAAGAAATATTGTAGGTCAGTGAAAAAACAAGAAAGTTTTATTTATGAGGTTTTACTTCCTAAAATAGAAAAGAAATTGAACACCTCAATATTTCGACAGGGCAGAATAAAAACACAGATTAAGCAAGTCTGTCCAAGTCAAACTCAAGTGCTCAAAAAAGACATAAGTAAAAAAATTTCAAAAAAGGCATAAGTAAAACATTTTCAAAAAGGTATTTTCAGTAAAATGGACAAACAAAAACAAAACAAAACAAACTCCATGAAGAGCTGACTTTGATATAATGTACCTCGTAGTCTCAGAGAGGGGCAATATTTTTATTAAACTTTAACAAAAGTTGGTTCTCAAAGTTCTTAGAATTTATTATAGCTCTTTTTGGACTGAAAATGAGCTAGAATAAAGTGCTAAAGAGTCGCTCGCGGACAGCAGATGCAAGTAGGGGAGTGTTGAGCCTTAATGACAACTTTAATAGAGGTGGGAAGGTTTTCAGGACACCCATGTCATCACCAGCACACGTCAGAGAGCCATCAAGCACTGCTGGGCCTTGTGCCTGGGATGACTTCAATGGCTTCCTCTGAAGAAGTGGCATCACTTGTAAGCTGAGAGGTCTCCTCCATATTTTCATTTATGAAGTCAAGACCTACAATTTAATACACATTTAGTAATGTTTCTGCACCAATTTAATTCAAAAGCTTTTTTAGTGCTTTTAAATTTATAAAGCTTATGTGTACTTATCCAGTTTAAATAATATCTTAGAATTCCACAGCTCAAAAAAACAGCACTTTATTGATACAAGTAAATAGAATGTCCCAAAAATTATATGCAATACTAGAACACCCATTATTCCATCTAAATGTTTAAGTTAGTTCTAAAATCAGTTTGCGATCAATTAAAAAAACAAATCTGCACTAATTAGCATGTCATTTAGCATGTGCTCTATATTTAGTTTTATATGCCTGTCAACAAACCGAGTTTGAGGATGGCAGCATCAGTTGTTCAATAAGTTTTAAACTTTGGAAGCAGGATTGCAGCCGCAATCAGCTCAGGATCATTGAGCATGTCACCAAAGCGCTTGTTCACACCTGCAAGGATTGCATCTACTAGGCTCTTGCACAGTTTCATGGATATCTTGGCTCGTTTTAGTTTGGAAACCATGATTTTGAGTGTTGGTACAAGCCATATGCACATTGGTTTCTCCGTGCAAGATATTAATCGCTTTGGCAACAGGGGCCATAGCAGTGACATATTCCCCAAGAAAGGCCTTTTCTGCAGGAGTAAACCTATAAAAGAAAAACCTTGTTTAAGACTATTTAAAGTAGCCAATTACTGCAAAATATAAATACTACTCAATCATTATAGACATGCATCATCATAGGACAGTAGACCATTTTGCAATGGTTTGAAGAAATTTGCTGCTACCCCTCCTGTATCCCATTTTTGAATTAACATTAAGAAAATATCCAATATTTCATCTGACAATTCAGGATGCCTTGATGGCATACACATACAAATGGCATACACTTTTGATGGTGGAAAAAGGCATAAAGTCTCTGAAAGAAACGTCATTACATTCCTTTGTGTGGCATTTGGACGAATTAACTGCAAACTACATTCCTCTTCCATCATCTCTGCAGCTTTGTTGGACCGGCCACTCTTGTTCCACAAGGCCCAACATTTGGAGAAGGATGATCTTGATAACCTTTTGTACATTTCATCCGTTTGAGCAGCGTCAACATCCACGGTGGAAACCAGGTTCAGAAGATGGCAAGCACAATGCTGGTTCTTGGGCAAATGAAATTCAAGATCATCCATGGCTAGAATTTCAGTAACCTCAATATATTGCACTTCCTGCTCTCAGACAAGGCAGACGTCTCCTACTGCTCCTCCTGCCTCTGGTGTGTGCTTCTTTTGTCTCGCCTCGTCATACTATATTTCTCTTATTTCTCTTTGACTTTACTGCTTGCTGAACTCCTAAGAACTGGAAATGGATCTGATTACCTGGTCTCTGAGCGCAATTGACAACATTTTTTCCCACAACAATGGTGCACCGGGAGAACCCATTTGCCCTGGTGGGACCTTTATGACAGGCTATGGTCACATGACGCCTGGAAGAACTGGCAAGTTCTGTGTTTAGAAGTTCTGTTGAGGACGTTAAGGATGTATTTCTTTTTGGATTTATGATAGTAGGGTTCCTGCTCATTGATCAAAACATTTGTAAGACAGCTGCTTCTGTGGCGTAGGTGACAGACTGAAGGTTTAAAACGGAGATGCACTGTCCGAGGAGTTGACTCGACATCTCAGCCCGGACTGTGGACATACAGAAAAGAGTAAAAAACACCAAGAGTCAGACCTGTGAGCTGATATAACAGATATAAAGGGGTTACATCCAGAGAAGAGTGGACAACACCGAGAAACAGACCGGTGAGCTTCTACATGGTATTACAGGCCTGACCATGGATAGGAAACATCAAGGTTAATGTAAAAGATGTAAAACATATTAATGTAAAAGAGAAAACATAATTTCAGAGTGTATGGTTTGAAACATGATTAAGTTTAATGTACACACACACACAGGAAAGATCTAGACAGAGACATAGGTGCCTGGTACCAGACAGACAGATCGAAAGAGGGGGTACTCAAGGCCTTACGGGATGACATCAGAAAGTTAATGAGGAGGTCTTCAAAGCATTACAGAAAGAGTTATTGCTAAACTGTCATATACAAACTGTATAAAAGCTTATGTCTACTGTTCAATCATTAGTAGAGCTGGGGAAGTCTACTCGGGTCGTTTATTGTTGTGGTTTTGAAACAATAAAGACTCTATGGCCTTGAACTGGTTCATAACTTATTCCATACAATAGTGCCGAAGGCTGAGAGATCAGTTTTGGACACTACATGCTGAGAACCAGAACTGATTATGATCCGGATAAATTACCAAAGATCAAAATATAAATTACAAATTTCTGTCTCCCTTCCCTATGCCCAAATATTCCCAATGTCCCTTCTCTCGATTAGAAGTCTGGCCAGCAGCTGGGTCTTATCTTATCCTCCTGGTACTCCCCATACTCCCATCAAGGACAAGGCCACTGAGCTCACACATCAGCTCCGTCTAAACATCGCCTAAACATCTTACAGACGCCTTCCCTTACTTACTATCCTCTCATCAGCCCAAACCAACCGTCTGCCATTTGACATTTGTCAACACCATACAGAAAGCAGTGAAAATTTTTAATCATTGCATGTCCTATCAAAATGAGCAACGCTTACATAAACAATAAACGCCATACAATATTGTGATACCATTGCTTTTATTTGATTTGTTGTGTTATATGTGTCAGAGTACAGGTAAGAGGCAAATGTGCGGACACCCAGTGGACAGGCGAGGGAAACTTCAAAGAGGGTTTCCAAATTGGATAAAAAGGGAATGGAGGTTGCAGTGTGTCGTCACGTATTTCTGTCACAAGGCACAATTTTTTGCTACAAATGTGGTTTGCAAATATTGGCCATACTTAGAGAAAGCAGCTGGTATCCTTCCTGCTCTTCAGGAGCTAACCACAATAAAAGCTTTCCTCAGTGTGATGCATTCTGGAGTCCATTCTTACTAAGCGTGAGGTATGTGCAATAGTCTTGCATCATATACATTTGTAATGTTTACATGAGTCCCATAAAATGAATTAATAAAATGTATTTGATTTTATTCATTAATTTTCTACCACTTAGTCCCGTTAGGGGTCGGGGGTGACTGGAGACTATCCCAGCAGCTTTGGACCTGAGGCGGGGTACACCCTGGACAGTGGCCAGTTAGTCGCAGGGCTGACATTTAGAGACAGACAGTGACAGACAACCATTCACTCTCACATTCATTCACTAGGGACACTTTAGAGTTGCAGATTAAGGTGGGTTAAGTGTCTTGCCCAAGGACACAACAGTATGAACTATGGAGAGAGCGGGAATCGAACCACCAATTGAGGGACCACTGAGCCAATGTGCCCCCACTTTTAGCACACCAAATTAAAATCAAGGATGCAGACAGATGGATATAGAGGTGATCACAAGTGCCAAGGCTAAAGGAGAGAACATCTAAAAATTAAAAACTATAAATAAATTAGTAGATAAACATATAAACCCGTAATAATAATAATAAATCAGATTATAAAAAGGCCAGTCTGTAAAAGTGAGTTTTAAGAAGTGATTTAAAAGAAGTAACTGATTTTATCAGCCCTATCTCCTCAGGCAGGTCGTTCCAAAGTTTAGGGGCTCTGACTGTAAAAGCCCTGTCGCCTTTAGTCTTCAGCCTCAACTTTGTATCAGTTAACAAGGACCTGCCTGAGGACAAAGGTGTCCCTCGCGGTGTCCCTAATGACTAGTCTAATGACTTAACAGAACAGAATAGCACTGAGCATGCTATGATATTAGCTGAAAGGTTGGGGTCTGCAAAATGACTTCATCTCAAATAAAACAGCTCTAGATAACAGCATAACCAAGGCCTTTAAGAAAGGACCTCACACTCTAGCAGATGGCAGAGTATTCTGGACCTAATCTCAACCTGGTTTGACAAAATGTTTGGGAAATCTGTATTGATATACATACTGAATACTGTTGTTGCACCTCTTTATATCTGATAACCTTTGATTGTGTTGCATTCCATATATCCGGGGGGCTGGTTGGTGAGATTGATGGTAGTGGCTGTTGCTAGGTCAACATTCCTGTACATGCACCTGCCGAACAACACTATGGTCAAGGCTTTGACCTCAGACGAAAAACAATCTATTCTGGGGGACTTCATTGCTCGCATGTACACTGACAAGACAATGGTTTAACATCAAGTTCCACGGCTCCATGACTGATCATAGTTCTAAGGGTTGTATGATTCACTGGATTCATTATGCTTTAGAGAACTGATTTTAATCATTATGATTGTGCATATGTCTCACTCCATGTTTTGTTTATTTTTGTTGGAGGGACAGAAATAGATAAGCAGGGTCAGGCTTGAGCTCTTGAGCCTTATGGGTCGACCAGTTCATCTCAGGCATTTCTTAATTTTCTTAATTTTATTTATTTGTTGCCGCCCCGGCTGAGCTACAGCCGGGGCGGCAGTAGCTCAGTGGGTAGAGCGGTCGTCTTTCAACCGGAAGGTAGGCGGTTCGATTCCCACTCTCCCCACAGTTCATACTGTCGTTGTGTCCTTGGGCAAGACACTTAACCCACCTTGCCTCCAGTGACTGTAACACTGGTAATGTAATGTAAGTCGCTTTGGATAAAAGCGTCTGCTAAATGAATAAATGTAAATGTAAATGTAAGTTATACTGTGTCTCTGATTTATTGAATTTGAGAGTAACAATGGATTAATTTGTGGAAGTTTGTTTGCCTTTGATTTTACACATTTCAAATTACATATACATTTAGTCATTTAGCAGATGCTTTTATCCAAAGTGACTTACAAGTGAGGAAAACAATGGAAGAAATTTTAACAACACAAGGTACAAAAAGCATAAGTGCACCAACAACTGGTCTGTTAAAACCCAGCACAAAGCTAAGGATAAGAGAGCAATTTTATTTATTTATTTTTATTTATTTATTTATTTTTTTTTTTTTAAAGGAATCGATAGACAGGAAGTAGGACTCAGTGTTTGTCAGTCAGGTGTTGACGGAAGAGATGTGTTTTCAGGCGTTTTTTAAAGATGGCTACAGAATCTGCTGATCTTGTAGCAGCAGGTAGATCATTCCACCAATGTGGAACAGAACCAGAGAAGGTACGTGAGAGTGATTTTTTCCCTTTTTGGGACGGTACTACCAGCCGTGGTTCTTTTGCAGAGCGCAGGGATCTGGTAGGAACGTAGGTCTGTATTAGTGAGTGGAGATATGGGGGTGCTGAACCAGAGGTGGTCTTGTACATAGACATATATAAAGGCTAGATGGCTTACCGGCGCTGAGAGCCAATGGGACCCGACGACGTCACACGGCGGCCATCTTAGGACGGGACCGCTCGTCCAGTTATAACATTAAAGTCTATTGTGCATGTAGTGCTGAAATAACTATATTTTGCTCAATTTTCAACCGATTTTCAAACGGCTTGGTGTGTCATAAACGTCAGGGATGCGGCTATTTAACTGCATACTTGTAAAAATTATATATGTCTAACATCGGCATCAGCACAAATCATAGCCACGTTAATAAGGTTTGTAATACACCAAACCGTTTGTAAATCCGTCAAGAATTCAGCAAGTTACGAGCATTTTAGTTGGTGTATGTCACTCACCTTCCATCCACAGCAGCAAGGAGCAGCACTATGGCAGCACTGACCTAAGATGGCCGCCAACTGACGACACAGCTGACTCCGCCTTGAGCCATCTAGCCTTTATATATGTCTATGGTCTTGTAGGCCAAGAGCATAGCTTTGAACTTGATGCGGGCGTCAACCGAGAGCCAGTGTAACCTAATGAATAGAGGAGTTACGTGCGCTCTCTTCGGTTCATTAAAGACCACTCTTGCCGCTGCATTCTGGATCATCTGCAGAGGTTTGGTTGTGCAGGCAGGGAGTCCCGCCAGTAGAGCATTGCAATAATCCAGTTTGGACAAGAGCCTGGACTAGAATTTGCGTAGAGTGCTCTGATAGGAAAGGTCTAATTTTCCTAATGTTGTAGAGGATGAATCTACAGGACCGGGTGGTGCTGGCAACATGACTTGTGAAGTTTAGCTGATCATCAATTACCACTCCCAGATTTCTGGCAGTGCTGGACGGTGTAATGGTTGATGGGCCTAGTTGAATGGAGAGGTTATGGTAGAAATTATGTCCATTTGTTGTCTTTAATTTCATAGTTGTCGCTCTTTACGTGAATTGATGCCACCTTTAGTGGAGGAGCGGGCAGGAGAATTTTATCCCAGAATTAGGTTATTTAGTTAATTATTTATTCAGTCAGTTATTATTTATAATTATAATAATTAATTATAATTATTATATAATATTATATAATACAAAAACAATTATTATATAATAATTATTTATAATTGTTTAGTTATTAGGTCAATGCTTAAGGCTATACCAGCTGCCCCTGCTGGGTTTTTGCTCCTGTCATAAATATACAATTCACACATAAGCTAATGTTTTAGGTTTATGCTTCATCAGCAAAAAGAAAGGGGAAAGTTATGGAAATTATAAATTTTCTAAGGTCAATAATTATCATTTGCTCCTAGTCCTGTTCAGGTCATGTTAGTCCTGATGAGTCCTTCATGCTAATCCAAACATAGACATAGACATAACTTGCCACGGACTAAATCCTGCACCTGGGAACTTGTCATGGAAATGTTCCAGACTGTAAGGAATTATTGACTATATCAGTGAGTTGTGGTAACAAACTGCTTAGTACTGATTTTAGAAATCTAGTGGGTAAAACATCGAGGCAGCAGGTGGATGAACTCAGGCTGGAGACAGTTTTTTCAGTTGTTCTGTCATTAATTTGTGTAAAATGTGTTAAACCAACCAAGTGCCTCCTAGGTGGCTGCAGTGTTGTTGTATGTCCTGTTGACTGTATCGCATGTTTAATGCCTTGAACCTTGTCGTTGAAAAACAATGCAAACTCATTGCATTTAGTGGTGAAACTAATTCTGGTGGAAATGGAGCTGGAGGGTTTTTTAATCTGTTCACTGTAGCAAACAGGACACGCAGGTTGTTACTACTGTACTCTCTTGATTTTGCTTGATATCCTGTGTTGATCTGGAGGGGAGAGGGGACATGGGGGTATCAATGTTATAGAAGGAGTGGGAGGTAAAGGGACAGAGGGGAGGTCAGTCAGTCTTGTAAACCCCTTTTAAGTGAATTTAAACAGTTCATAGAAGAATCTGGATAGGTTTAAAGTGCTTTAACTTCAAGTATATGTAGTTTTGAGTCCCCTGCAGCAGCACAAAGATGGATCCTGACACAGTAACCAGTTCTAATTATAACATGGTTTGGCTGAGCTGAAAATTTTTTAACACGGACTTTAACTAGTTTAAAATCCTAGTTAGAACTGGATTTAGACAAGTGTAATGTACTTTAAAGTGGATTGAATAGATTAAAATAACAAAAACACAAGCAGATGAGCAAGAATAACTTTCAAAAAAGGAGACAATAACAGATTTAACATTTGTGAATCTGAGAAACTGTATTATCTACCAACTTTTGATACAGATACTGCCCAATGTAAAGTATGTCATGGTATGCAAATCTGGCACCAGATTCTTGGACACTGTTATTCCGAAGATGTAATCAAGCTCCAAAAAGTTAATAAAGTTATGGAGATAAAAGGGAATCCTGTAAAGACAGGTCAGATTTGTAAAATCTGTACCCAAGGCAAATTCACTAAAACAAGTAGCGAGCCAGACAGTAAAAAAAAAAGAAAAAAGAAAAGAAACCCCAGGAATGGGATTTGAAATCAGAAATAACAATAACGTTTGTGACAGTGATGAGAAAGATAAAAACACAGGTGAGCCTAAAGACATTTCAGAAAGTGATCCTGATGCTTTGTGTGAACAAGCTGGTACTGAGCAACCAGAAGGAAATACTAAGACTGTGACGAGTGTAGTGTCAAAACTGACCCCTCAGTCTTTGGCACTATTTGTATGGAATAAGTTGTGAACGCAACACCAGATTTCCATGCCATAGAGTCTTTATTGTTCACAGCCAACACAATAATGACCCGAGTAGACTATACCCAGCTCTACTAAAGACTGAACAGTAGACATAAGCTTTTATACAGTTTTGATATCAGTAAAGTAATAACTCTTTCTGATATCATTGTGCAAGGCTCTGGGCCTGATGTCATTTCTGTCTGGCCTTGAGCTACTCCTTTGTCTGGCTCTGTCTCCTCCGACGACAGACACCTGCGTTTTTATCTGGTCCTTCTTGTGTGTGTGTCTGACATTAGGTTTTATCTTTTATATTAAATGTTTAAATGAATAACTAACTGGGTCTACATAGTTTAAAACACATAACATATAAAATATTACACCACACGAGGAAGAACCCACTGAGAAGAAAGCAGAAACCAGTTTATTTACAAGATTTTGAGACTGATGACACAATGCAAACATTACAAACTTGTGTGGACTATTGTTATCGAGCAGTGTGTGACGTTCCACAAACTTACCAGGAGGCAGTGACATCCTCCGAGTCAAGACAGTGGAAAAATGCCATGGACGAGGAGATGAGATCACTGGAGAAAATGAGAGATTGGAACTAACCCAGTTACCACCAGGTAAACAAGCACTGGGAGGAAGATGGGTTTATGCTCTAAATACAGACATAAATAAATCTAACAAATACAAGGCAGGGTTTGAAGCCAAAGAATATAACCAGAAAGCATGAACTGACTATAAAGAGACATTCTCACTCACAGCTGACATGACGAGTGTCGGAGTCTTGAAGGCAGCACAGGAGGATCTGAGTTTGCATCAAATGGACGTAAAGACAAATAATCTAAGTTGGTGTTTCACTCTAGTTCTGCCAGACCATCGCTGACCAAAGGATTGACTTAGATTTACATAGAGCAACTCCAAAGTTATGAGCAAAGTTCAAAAACAGGTGAAAAACTGGTTTGAAGACAAAACAAAACTTTGTAGGGTCTCAAGCAATCAGGCAGAAACTGGAACACTGTGTTACACATGTACAGTATTGTTCAAAATAATACCAGTACAATGTGACTAACCAGAATAATCCAGATTTTTAGTATATTTTTTATTGCTAAGTGGAAAACAAGTTACCAGGAGGTGCAGTAGATTCTCAGAAAACAAAACAAGACCCAGCATTCATGATATGCACGCTCTTAAGGCTGTGCAATTGGGCAATTAGTTGAAAGAGTGTGTTCAAAAAAATAGCAGTGTGGCATTCAATCACTGAAGGTCAAACATTTTGTGAAAAAACAGCTGTGAATCAAGTGGCCCATATTTAAAGATGAAGCCAGCACTTGTTGAACATGCATTTTGAAAGACTGAGGAAAATGGGTCGTTTAAGACATTGTTCAGAAAAACAGCGTACTTTGATTAAAAAGTTGATTGGAGTAGGTGAAAACCTAAAAAGAGGTGCAAAAAATTATAGGCTGTTCAGCTAAAATGATCTCCAATACCTTAAAATGGCGAGCAAAACCAGAGAGACGTGGAAGAAAACGGAAGACAACCATTAAAATGGATCGAAGAATAACCAGAGTGACAAAGGCTCAGCCCATGATCAGCAGGATAATCAAAGACAGTCTGGAGTGACCTGTAAGTACTGTGACAGTTAGAAGACGTCTGTGTGAAGCTAATCTATTTTCAAGAATCCCCCGCAAAGTCCCCAAAAAGGCATGTGCAGAAGAGGTGTCTATACATATATACACTTTCTATACACTTGGAAAGTACACCTCACATTTCAGTTAGAGATGCCTTCTGCTCTGACAATAGCCTACCCGTTATCCACACTCCAGTCCGTTAGGTGGCGGTAATGCACTTGAAGCTGATTTGCCAACCGCCAACTAAACTTAGAAGAAGCTGCGTCATCAGTTGGTGTCTATTGATGACGTGTTCCAGGGCGACTGTGGCAGGAGATGGCTGCTTCGGAGCGGCTCGCGGTGCTGCTGCTGTTGAGCGTGTGCTCGGTGCGCGCAGTGTCGGGGCTGGTTGAGGGTCTTTACTGCGGCACCGAGGTCTGCTACGACGTGCTTGGTGTCACACGCGTTGCTACCAAGGCAGAGATTGCGCGCGCCTACCGGCAACTCGCGCGCCGCTTTCACCCGGACCGCTTCAGACCCGAGCCCGGGGCCGAGTCTGCGGAGGAGGCGCACAGCAGGTTCCTCCTAATCGTGACCGCCTACGAGACTCTGAAGGTCCGTACAGTTCTAGTCCGGTTAAGACCTCATTTCGTCCTGGTTTGGTCTTGGTCTTTTATTATTATTTTTTATTTTACCCCACTGGTACATTACTAACATTACTAATTAACAGTGTAAAATATGCTCGAATTAGCCAAAAAGCAGTTTTTCATCTGTAGTCCCTGTCCCGATTTTACAGAAGGCACTCTAGACCTGGTTTCAGGGGCGCAACTACTAACTTTTTGACTGCGGTCAAGCCATCCCCGTTTCGCAAAACACCAGTCAAGCCAGCCCCGTCTTTATTTCGGAGTGCTCCCGTATTAGCTGTTTTACGGTAATGCAAGGAAACAGCGCCTAGACGTCCTCCCGAACTGATGAATGTTCGTTTTTTACATTTTCAACTCTCGGTAGCTGCGTCTGTTTTGACAGTAAATATTCAGTTTTTTTATCATAAATATTATTCACAAACTCAATAATCAATTCAGTTTTGAAACTTTATCTTTGATGTTGCAATGATACAACAATGTTTTTGTTAAATTTCAAATAAATGTTAAAATAATATTAAAGCATGTAATTTAGGAACAGTTTAATGCAGAATTACAAAATAAAAGCCCCCTGATAATTCAGAATTTTTTACACCAAATTTATTTAATTGATTAAAAGTAAAGTTGCAGCTGCCAAAGAGTCATTCCACTTCTGGTGTGTAGCGGAGGACCCCATGATGCTCTCCAGGAAATTTCAGAAGAATCTGATGTAGCATTTTAAAATAAAAGCCCCCTGAAAATTCATAATTTTCTTTAAAGATTTACCAAAGTTTAGACTGGATTTTATAGAAAACTACTAATTGCCAAAGGGTCATTCCACTTCTGGTGTGTAGCAGTGGACCTCCTACCGTAAAACAGCTAATACGGGAGCACTCCGAAATAAAGACGGGGCTGGCTTGACTGGTGTTTTGCGAAACGGGGATGGCTTGACCGCAGTACTTTTTGGGGGTATGCAACAAAGATTTTGTTCCTGCTCACTCCTCACAATGTTTCTGTTTTTTCACTGTAGTACAAATTAGTAGGTTAGTAAATGTTATTTTATTATTATTATTATTATTATTTTTTCCGCCATATGTTTTCCAGCCCGTTTGCCTCAAAATAATACTAAAATGGTTTTGTAATTGGAGTTATTAGGAAGGATGTTGAAAGCTCACTTTAACAGATTGTCTCGCTCTAAACCACACTCACACTGCTGAGTCTTTCTACAATAATTATTAGGCAAAGTGTACATTTTTGTTTTCCGTGGCTCATAGTCCCTGGCTTCATTATGATTGTAGACTTGGCAAAAAAATAAACGCAGCTTTCTCAACATAACTAAGCAGACAGTCGCATTGCGAGCAGAGCCTCTGTCACAGCGAGAATCTGTAAGAGGGAAGGGGGAGGGGCTGAGAGCTCATACAGACGCAGAGAGAGAGAGACCGGAGGAAGAGAGAGGGGGTGGTTTTTAATTGAATGGTATTGTTGCGCATGTTTAATGAGTTTGGATAAATCCAGGACAGTTAAAATTAGGTGTTGAACCGATCTCCACAGCACTGGACACACCTTCTCATTTCACCCCCCTTTTTTATTACTACTTGTAGATTTATACTGAAGACATCAGAACTATGAAAAAACACATGGAATTATGTAGTAAACAAAAAAAGTGTTCAACAAACCAAAGGGTTTTATATTTTAGATTCTTTAAAGTAGATTTTTATCTTTTGTTTTGATGACAGCTTTACACACTTTTGTTATTCTCATTCAACTTCATGAGGTAGGCCCCTGGAATGGTTTTCTAACAGTCTTGAAGGAATTCCCAGAGGTGCTGAGCACTTATTGGCTGTTTTGCATTCACTCTGCGGTCTAACTCATCCCAAACCATCTAAAAAATTGGATTTTCAGGAAAACAGATTTCCACTGGTCTAATGTCCATTCCTTATGTTTCTTGTCCCAAACAAATCTCTTCTGCTTGTTGCTTTTTCTTAGTAGTTATTTGAGCATTAAGGCCTGATTCGTGGAGTCTCCTCTGAACAGTTGATGTTGATGCATTGATCCGGGCTCTCATCTGAGATGCTTTTGACCTCTGATTTCTGAGGCTGGTGACTCAGATGAACTTATTCTCTGCAGCAGAGGTGACTTTTGGTCTTCCTTTCCTGGGGTGGTCCTCATGTGAGCCAATTTCATTGTAGCGCTTGAAGGTTTTTGCAACTGCATTTGGGGACACATTCAGAGTTTTTGAAATTTTCCGGACTGTCTGACCTACAGTTCTTAAAGTAATGATGGACTGTAATTTCTCTTTACTTAGTTGATTGGTTCTTGCCATAATATGAATTCTACCAGTTGTTAAATAGGGCTGTAGGCTGTGTACCAACCTGACTTCTGCACAACACAACTGATAGTCCCAACCCCTTTAAGAAGGCAAGAAATTCCACAAATGAACCCTGACCAGACACACCTGTGGAGTGAAAACCATTTAAGGCAACTACACCATGAGGCTCATTGAGAGAAGGCCAAGGGTTTGCAGGCTGTCAACAAAGCAAAGGGTGGCTACTTTGAAGAATCATGTTATTTCACACTTTTCTGTTTACAAAATAATTCCATATGTGTTCATTCATAGTTTTAACGCCTTCAATGAGAATCTACAATGTAAATAGTCATGAAAATAAAGAAAACACAATAAATGAGAAGTTGTGTTTAAATTTGACTTGTCTGATAGTGTATATTAAAGTCTTACATGCTGTTTGCTCTATTACAGTATTTAAAGGTTTGATTTTTAATATAGCATCAGCATTTATTTTACTCAATGTGCCATCTTTCCAGCACTTCACCCCCATTTGACCTTGTAGTGTGTGCCATGGTCAAATCTTTCTTTTTTGGCATAAAAAGGGTGTGTAAACTCATCTGTTTAGGCCATGACTCTGTCTGTTTGGAAAGATGCACTGTGCTCTCCAAAACAACTGCCTGTGTGTAATGTGCAGGATGAGGACTCGCGGCGGGACTATGACTACATGCTGGACCACCCAGAGGAGTACTATCAGCATTACTACGCCTACTACAGACGAAGACTCGCGCCTAAAGTAGACGTTCGAGTGGTCATCCTCGTCACCATCTGTGCCATCTCAATTTTCCAGGTAGAATGCATCCTCAAGAACAACTCCTAATGTTCTTCATCTTCTGCCGGTTAATGGAAGGATTATTCTGAAACGGTTTGAAAATCTCGTTTGTCTGGTGTACGTCTGTGACTGATTTTAAACCAGTATAATTGATTGTTAAATTATCAGAAATATCCCGGAAAGGCACTTGTGACAGACACTTTTGGAATTTCAAGGTCATAAGGCATGGTAAAAATCTGTTAAACTTAAATAAAAAACCTTAATTTTTGACATATCAGCCAGTCGGTTGAGGGCTGTAGCTATTTGTCTAGTTTCTTCTGATTGTAGACATATTTTTTTATGCTTCTTCACTGTCAAAGACCTGGCCTGTTTCTTGTGCAGTACTACAGTTGGCACAGTAGCTACAACGAGGCCATAAACTACCTGATGACGGTGCCCAAATACCGGCTCCAGGCCACAGAGATTGCTCGGCAGCAGGGTCTGCTAAGCCGGACCAAAGAGAAGGGCAAGAACCGCCGCAGCAAGGATGAGATCCGCGAGCAGGAGGAAGAGGTGATCCGCCACATCATTAAGAACAAGATTGACATCAAAGGCGGCTACCAGAAACCCAGGGTGTGGGACATCCTCCTCTGTCAGATCCTGCTGTCCCCGCTCAACCTGGCACAGTACCTGGCCTGGTACGTGTCCTGGGTCTACCGCCACAGGTTCTGCAGAGAGGAGTATGGCCTGGAGGAGAAACTCTACCTCATCAGGTAATCCAGTAACACCAGTCCTTTATCTGGACCGGTCCTACAGTTGTTGAATGTTACTAGAATAGATTTAAATATTGATTATTATAGGTCTTGCTTGGTGTCTGGGTGATTGCTAGTTTGAGTATTATCAGTGGTAGTAGTTTCATCCTGTTCTTTATTCTGGTTTAGTGAAAGTCTATGGCGTCAGATAGCTGTCTTAATTATGAGAGGGCACACACAATAGAAAAAAGCACAGGAACAAAAATCGAGAGCGTAAAAACAGAAACTGAACAGGTGAAAAATAATCTTGTGGCAAATAAAACTCACGAGCGTAGAAGTTATGATTCAGCACAGGTTTGAAGATGGCAGCAATGTCTTGGTGTGATTGTTTATTTTCGGCTCTGCAGCTCGCATTTTCATCTGCGCTCCCTCGGTTTGAAAATTCTCCTCGCTCTCCTTTTTTTTTTTTCAACCAAAAACACGTTGTGGATTAAGGCTTGACAAGACGATCACTGATCAATTAAACTGCCTTACTAAGAACTGCCACTAGAGATCAGAATTGCGACTTTGGAGTTAATTGCCAATAACAGAAAGAAGAAGAATTGCACTCATCTGGACTCACCTGTTACAGATTTACTGAAGCCATGGAGTCAGGAGAAAATGTAAGTTTAAAATATTTCAAATAGCACACATTGAAGCATATGCAACTGAATAGTTAATGAGTTTTGTATTTTGTGTCTAATTGTAATGGCCAAAGCTGCAATTTTAAAAAGACTTTTGTCTAAAACTACCGACCTAGGCAAATAACCAACAGCCAGGAGCGGGAAAAACTAGCAACAGCACTAACCAGCTAGTTTATGAACTGACACATTACAATCATTTAAACCAAACAGTTTTCACATTATTTACAGAAATTGTCACTTGTAAGTCACATTTTAATACAATGCATTTAAATTTACACAGTTTAAAGTAAAGCTAGTCTATTGTAGCTCAAAGAGTTAGCTAACGCAGATTTCCTTAATCTTTTAGGAAATCCTATGTAGCATACTGGAACGTCTGACGACAAGACTTCAGTGGATCCTTGAACAGTCTTCTGTTGACCTTGATTATTTGTAGCATCTACTCGGTCTTAGTCAGAGTACAATTTTCAGAAGAATGAAAGAACTTGGCACTTCAACAAAGACTTCATACAGCTCTGTCTGATCAAGAACTGGATAACAAAGTTGCTGCTGTTAAAGCAAGAGTTCCTTATACTGGTTACAGATTTGTTAAAAGACTGTTACAGTCGGAGAGCTATCGCATTCAGTGGCACAGAATTAAAGGTTCCATGCACAGAATAGACTCTGCTGGAGTTCTGTCCCGAGTGACACACATGGGAAGCACAGTGAGACGAACTTATTCTGTCCAGGGTCCACTGTCACTTGTTCACATCTTTTATTATAATTTGATTAACATAAAGTATATTTTTTAAATTTGTGTATTTTGATGATTTCATATTGCTGTGGGTTAGGATGGTTAAAATGTCTTACCCGACTTAATTTTAAAATAGTTTAATTGTCTTTTCCTTGTGTTAGGTAAGACATTGTGTTATGTGGATGGCCACACACATCTAAAGGTAGATGTGTGTGCATTGGACAGTCAGTTTGTGTGTTCCTGACAGGCACTCAGACAGGATAACATTTTGTTGTTAGGTGCTGTACCTTTTTAATGCTGCAAAGAACAAGTCGAGCACTGCTCTTGGTTTTTTCCTTGAATCTGTGCAGCGGTTTGGTTGGCCCTCCAGGTATTCTTCTTTACTCTTCCAGTCTGCCCAGGTAAAAACTTACATTTTTACATTTAGCAGACGCTTTTAGCCAAAGTGACTTGTATATGAGGAAAACAATGGAAACAATTATAACACAAGGTAACAAAAAGCAAAAGTGCACCAAAAACTAGTCTGCACAGTATACAAAAACTTTATTTTATTTTTTTAAAGCGAGATGAGATAGAAAATAGAGATTAGGAATTGTCAGTGAGGTGCTGACAGAGATGTTTTCAGGCGTTTCTTAAGGTACATTTCCATAATGCAGTTAAAGAACTCTATTTTCACAAATTTTGTATTTAATATACTAAACATTATTCTTTAGTACTTTAGGAATCTTAAGAACATCTAAGTATACTTATCTGCTATTTTGAGACCATGAATATGAACTAAAATATGGAAAAAAATATGTTTAGGAACCACTTGTAGTAAATTTGAACCCAACTTGATAGGTTCAAGTTCACTACAAGTGGTAACTATATACTTTTTAGGATTTTTTTTTTTACAGTTTTCTTTCTCTCTAAATAAGAAGAGGTAAGAGGTAATCAAGGGGCACGTTGCATGTTTACTGTGCGGGGGATTGGACGAGCCAGCTTTGTGTCAGGAAAAAGTGTACGTAATCAGGGATGTGTGTAATTTGAAATTTAAAATGCAAATGAATTACTCTAGAATATTAACAATTTCATAATCGAGCGTTTGTGGAGGGATGGCTGTGACCCAGATCTACTATAAAGTCCTGCGTGGTCTGGAAGAAGATGGCCTACTTGATACTTCCAATAACATTCACATGTTTTGCGTTCACTACGTCTTCCTAACTCGGCTGAACGACGACCTGGTAAAAACAACCACTTGCTACGCACGGAGCAAAACCTGACTCCAAACCGTGTGGGTCATGGGCCATATTCAAAATTCCACCACTGAACCAGAACATGTTGAGCAGGTATATTATAGCAGTAACATACAATAACAGAATAAATTTAACATTCAAATTCTTGTAAAAACACTTAACACGGTTTAAAAAAACTATAGCCAGTTCAGAACAGCTTCCTATGAATGTCTGCATTTGTGTTGTTGCAGTCTGCTGAGGACAACACCATTGACAGGGAAAATGTAGGAATCCCGTATGAGTCTCATTATGGAATTGAATTACCAGAGATTTCATTTAGTCCTGATGAAATGGAACAGCTACAAACTACCATTAACCCTAGAGGACCATCACAATGCTTTGGCAGAGACATTTATTTGAACATGGTACAGTACATACATAGAATTCTTGCCAACTCGAACCACAATGACTAACAAGGTCATGGTTGACATGCTGCATATACCCAAAATAACTGTTAACAATCATGGCACTCTCATTTTTCCATTTACATTGATGTAAAAGAATTTTTTTTTTTTTACAATGCTAAGAAAAATAAAATGTAAACGGCAAATGTTATGCTATACTACTATCATTGTCTTCATTGTTCCACAAATAAACTCTACCAAAGACATTCCCAAAACGCAGAGCTAGAGTTGGCACATGTTTGAACTCACTGTATGAGCTCATGTGTGCCACTGGAAAAGTTAGGGTCTTGGTACAAGCACTAACTATTTGAAAACAAATTGCATGTGCTTCCTGTTGGCAGACATGATTGAATTTGACATGAATTTCAAAATCGTTTCTCTCACTTGGCAGTACTGGCTTGTGTGCCTGGCCAGTTAACCATTGCTTACACTATAGGAAGTGTAAGTGTCTTGGTGTTTGAAACCACTTCAGTGTCTGAGTCTTCGCTTTCGGCAAAGTTCTCGGGAACTGCATCTAATAAAGTACAATACTACATTTAATTTTTCCATCCAAAAAAAAACTTAAGCAACTCAAAACTAATCAACAATTAAAGCTTCTTACCATCATCCTCTAGTTTCTAAAGAAAATCTTGAAACTAGTTCAGAATACTTTGTTTGTGATTGTGTCTTAAGGTGCTTTTTAAGGCACCTTTTTTTTAATGAGGTACATTTAAGTAACTAAAAAACCTTATTGGTGGGTCCTTTCTGTCTGTTTTTATAAGACCCGTATATCTACAGGAAATCAGATCATCAGTGAGACTTCGTAATTGATCTAGTCTGGCTAGTGGCTAGTCTTACCTGTAACACAGGTAACATGATACATGCAGTGCACACATACTTTTAAACTGAAGGTTTGATTGCACAACATTTTATGCAGTACAGTACATCTTCACGAGGATTTTGTGCTCAAACTTAAGTAGCTTTCCACAAAATATGAGAGTATATATTAAAGGTATTTACTTTCTGTTGAGGTGTACAGACTTAATACAGCAGATAAATTGCAATCAAAACATGGGGGTGGTTTCCCAAACAGGGATTATCTTAAATCAGGACTAGGTTTTTGTTAAAGCTAGTTATATTTACTGATTAAACTAACATGCCTCTCTAAAAACATTACATTTGAGGCAAAAAAAAAGGGCACTGATGTATATTAAGATATATCGGTGCAAGGCAAGTTGTTTTTAATTTGGACAGCTCTTACATTTATTTTAGTCTAGGACTAGTCTAATGCCTGTCTGGGAAACCACCCCATAATATTGCGTATACCATTATTATTGCAATACCTTTTCAATCAAGTCAATGGTTTCTACATCAGTGACATCTTCAGGGGTTACCACCAAACTGTCATTCATCAGGTTTGCCAAAATAAATAAGTGCACTAAAGTTAAACAGCACAAGATCAGAATATCAACGAGATGCATTGTTGACAATTGATACACCAAAAGAATGAAAAAGTTACCAGTGAGGAACTCCTTCTTTATTGCTCCTGTATCTATACCAGCCTCGCCAACAAAACAAACTTTAAGGGAGCATTTTGGCGTGCTTTTCTTTTGTCGTTTCCATTGTTGCAGAGCATAGTGAAAGAAGTTAGATCGAGTGACACAGACTGAGAATGTCTGAGAGTTGTTCCGCTAGATTTTGCAGGATATCGTTAAGGCTGGAAAAAAATGACAACTCAATCGCATGTTTTTTTGTTTTGTTTTTTTTTTCATTACAATTTATGTACTATAATCAGTTCTGACCTTTTGAAGCTCATTTTTTTTTCTACAGCCAAGGTCCTTTTGTTTTCTACATGTAGAAAAGAGAACAATGTCACAATGGGGAAAACCTTTGCATCTTTAAAACGGTAATGATACATTAACTATTGAACATGCTAATGAAACATTCAATATTGTGGTTTTAAAATTACAAGGAAATAGTTAAAACACGGCCACTTACTGCTGCGCTGCTTTCGTCATGCACGCCTTCTGCAGCATCCACAGTAACTGATTCCTCACTGTCAGAAAAACTTACACTGCTACAGGAGTTGCCATGGACTGCCAGGAGCTGTAATGGTATTTTTTCATTGCATCTACTGCAGTGAGCTTTTGGGCATTTTATCAAAAACCACCTACCCGCTTATACTGGTCTTAGCTGTATTTTTTAGTAGGGAATAGTTTTTGTAATGTATTGACATGTAAAGGAGACATTAACACACAGGCCATCAGCAGGCTATTAATTGTATAGTTTGAGTACAACATGTGCTATTTGAAAACATTTTCTCCTGACTTCAGTAAATCTGTAACAGGTGAGTCCAGATGAGTCGCAATTCTTCTTCTTGGCAATTAACTCCAAAGTCGCAATTCTGATCTCTAGCGGCAGTTTTAAGTAAGGCAGTTTAATCGATCAGTCTTGTCTTGTCAAGCCTTAATCCATTAGGTGTTTTCGGTTGGAAAAAAATCGAGAGCGAGGAGAATTTTCAAATTGAGGGAGCGCAGATGAAAATGCAAGCGAGCTGCAGAGCCGAAAATGAAGGATCACACCAAGACATTGCTGCCATCTTCAAACTGTGCTGAATCATAACTTATACGCTCGTGATGACAGCTTTATTCGCCACAAGATTATTTTTCACCAGTTCAGTTTCTGTTTTTACGCTCTCGATTTCTGTTCCTGTGCTTGTTTCTGTTGTGTGTGCCCTCTCATAATTAAGACAGCTATCTGACGTCATAAAGGTAAGTCAAGTAAGTCAGTACAAACTGCAGTTATGAGAAATTGACTTGAGTGTTTGATTTCAGAAAAAACATGAAGATGACTCAGTCTCAGTTTGACAGTTTGGATGAAAGCACCACAGAAACCTTTCTGAAGAAGGAGCTCTGGATCAAAGAAAAATATGAGGTTTGTACAACATAGTTTTGCCACATTTTTTTTATATATGCAACAATCTTCCACCAAACGACCTTAGCCCTGGTGAGAAGCAACAAGAAGTGTCTGTGTACTATTCAGCTCTAAAATTGAGTTTTTCAGAAGCTGATTCAGCCAATAAAAACAACAAAGTAACGTTTTATTAACCACAGTTTCCACTACGGTCAGGGCCACATTAGAGTTACAATCTTACCACATGTGGTTTTCCTGTACTAACTGAAGAATTAACTAGCTTTATTGGATATGATGGCTCTGCAAAACTGCACTCTTTTATTGAACTGTTTAAAACCGCCACACACACAAGTAGCTTACATCACACACACTGCGGCTGTGCCTTTGAGGGAGTCATTGAGGAGATGCTGTCCAGACCGGACAGTCTTCATATAAATAGTAAACAGAACAGTAAACCCAGCTGGAATGAGCTCTAGTTTTTGACTGGATTAGTATGTGCTACAGGTGTATCGTCACGAGCAAGAGGAGGAAATGAAGGTGAAGATGGCTACTGACCCCAGGATGAAGAGGTACCGTCGCTGGATGAAGAACGAGGGCCCAGGCCGGCTTACGTTCATCGACGACTGACTGCTGTACCATAAAGAATTTATGTTTAAAACTGAAATGAACTTAAACAAGTGCCATCATACGGACGCCATGTCGTTGTGTCCTGGACATTTCTAATGCAAAGATATTTTCATAAACCGGACATGGATAATTTTGTACATCTATGTTGAATGCTGTATGAATGAAGAATCAATATTTTCATCTCAGGCCACTTTTACAAAGGTCTGCTAGACTTCTGTCAACCATGCTCTTGCATAAAATTGAAATAAACACTGCAAACCATGAAATAACTTTTTTTTTTTCTGGAATTGGAAAATGTCAGTAATTACTTAAATTAATAAGAAAAAATTTACGGTATGTTTGCATTCATTAATTGAGGCTTTTGGTCTAGAATGTACTGCTGCAATAAAATCGGAAGCAACAGGTGTTCAAAATATTGACTGTATTGGCATAACTCTACAATGGAGTGGTGAGTAGTTTTTGGCAACACCTGGTGGGAAAAACACCACTCTGTCCTTTTTTTTTTTTTTTTTTTTTTTTTAATGGAGCAGGAGAACAGCTACAGTAGCCCTGCAAGGACATACAGTTGTCCATGAACAAACCCATTTGATAATTTTTCTTTAAAATTTTAAAACAAAAACAAACAATTGAGTTCATAAATGCCTTAAATCTTCAGCAAGAATGTGTACTCAAAAGAAAGTGGGCTTCTCCATCAACAGTGCTCAGTTTGTCCTCTCTGGGCAGCTGTAGTAACAAGAATGGCACCGTCCAATGAGTTCTACAAAATACTTAAAAATAGACATGCAAAAAGTGTTATTTTGATGTGAATTAAAAAATATTGAAAACATAGTTTTGACTGATTTCTGTTTTGTTCAACTGAAGACTGCATTATACTCAGTACCTCAAATTGTTAACATCATCTGAGAGTTTAGTAGACAATGGGCCATATCTTCCTGATCAAAATGCAGGTATCTGGCAGAGGCAGAAGCTTATTGAGGGGGGTCTACTTTTTCCGATTTTCAGGGCGAAGATGGTTGTACAAAGAGGCATGACTTGAGTCTGCGCAGGTATCAAGAGGCTGGATTTATGTATGATGTGTTCTGCTTTCAACCAATAACAGAGCTTTTCTTTAGTAAAACACTGATTATCATTTAAAAAAATGTATTGTAGTCAATGGACTGTTATAATGCATAACTATTTTCTTTTGTTTATTGTGAAGCTCTACTTTTTTTATTAATATTGGATGAGCAGACTTTTAGAAAAGAAATAATCATTCAGACCAGCCTATACTTTATCTCTCATTTTACTATAAACAAAGTCACTTACATCCAGATTGAAATATATTTTATTTTGGTAGAAGTGGGATTTTTATGTCAGATTTTAAGTCTGTCATGTAATTTTAATTGTCATTTTAATTGTGTAAGACTTCTGCCCAACAAAACCTACAGCTACATGTCTGGTACTTTATGCAAACTGCCACATTTTAATTTGGTAGTGTTCCACTTCCCTTCAGGTTGGTGGAGAGCTCCTGCCTCAAGTGGAGGAGTTCAAGTATCTTGGGGTCTTGTTCAAAAGTGAGGGAAGGATGGAGCGTGAGGTTGACAGACGGATCGGTGCAGCTTCTGCAGTAATGCGGTCGATGTACCGGTATTGTCGTGGTCAGTGTTGGTCATCTTACTTCAAAAAAGTAATTAGTTACAGTTACAAATTACTTCAACCAAAAAGTAATTGAGTAAGTAACTCAGTTACCACATTGTAGAAGTAACTCAGTTACTCAGCAAAGTAGAAGTTTTATGTTCTATAAGGGTATTACGTTCTATAACAGCTTAAATATCAAAGATGTTTAAACTAACTGATTGAAGAATAAAAACACTATAGTATTTTAGAACATTTGGTATTTATTTCAACTCAATAAATTGCAGCCTGCCATATGATATAAATAAAAACAAGAAATAAATATTGAAAATAAAATTCAATGGCAATAATTAAGTCACACAAATGTAAACTTGTGTAAAAAGAAACAAAGGGAGATCTGGCCATTAAGTAGTGTACATCTCTGTACCTGTAAATTATTGCACAATAAACAGAACACAATCCAACTCTCTCAGTAGATTAACATGTTCATTCTCAAAGAAAATGAATAATACATTAATCTATTCTAAAATACTCCATCTAAAAACTAAACCAGTGGTTGTTGCTGACACGTAAAATCGAGCGTTGCTTGTTTTAACAGTGGCTCTGTCTCCTTCACTGGAACTCACTCTAGCTTCATTTGGGGTTAGCAGCAGCAACAAGTGTCGTGTTAGCATGTGTTGATGTGAGGTGCTTCATAAGATTTGAGTTACTTGAGGCAGACATGGATAAAGTATTTTTTCCTGGACATAGCATGTTCCAGAAACATTCTTGCTTTTAATTTCAATTAACGAGAAGTAGTGCCGGTACTTACAGTTCGAGAACGCTCCTCGTAATTGTCGCTGACGCTGTCTTGTGTTTAGCGGAAGTCAGCGCGTGCAGTGAGACCGCGTAAGCAGGGCACCGACCACACACCCCTGCTCTCTCCAGCAGCAGCTGATGTGTAGCAAAAAGCATGACACCTCGCGCTTTATTCAACCAAATTGTAGTAACGCGACACTTTACATTCTCAGTCACGATAACGGCGTTACAACGATGGGAAAGTAATTAATTAGATTACTCCGTTACTGAAAAATTAACGCCGTTATACTCTAACGCTGTTACTTCCAATACTGGTCGTGGTGAAGAAAAAGCTGAGCTGTAAGGTAAAGCTCTCGATTTACTGGTCAATCTACGTTCCTACTCTCACCTATGGTCATCAGCTTTGGGTCATGACCGAAAGATCCCGGATACAAGTGGCCGAAATGAGCTTTCTCTGCAGGGTGGCGGGGCGCTCCCTTAGAGATAGGGTGAGGAGCTCGGTCACTCGGGAGGAGCTCAAAGTAGAGCCGCTGCTCCTCCACATCGAGAGGAGCCAGCTGAGGTGGCTCGGGCATCTGTTTCGGATGCCTCCTGGACGCCTCCCTAGGGAGGTGTTTCGGGCATGTCCCAACGGGAGGAGACCCCGGGGAAGACCTAGGACACGCTGGAGGGACTATGTCTCTGGGCTGGCCTGGGAACGCCTTGGTATCCCCCCGGAAGAGCTGGAGGACGTGTCTGCTTAGACTGCTGCCCCCTCGACCCGACCCCAGATAAGCGGTAGAAGATGGATAGATGGATGATTTTGGCAGTGGACTAGCGACAGAAGAAACCACACAGGGATTTTTCCCTTTCCCTTTTAGCAAGAGTCCTAATCATAGGCGGTTCTAGGTTCATAGGCCCACAGGGGCCCGTGCCCTTGTAATGTGGAGCACGTTCTTGGCAGTGGCCCTCCTGCTGAGGACGAACCCGACAGCAATTGTATCTTTTTTTTTTTGCAATTATATGGGGCGGAGCTATTGAGAGCCAGTGTTTAAGTAGGACCCATTAAAGTGATGGAGTCGCATTCCCCTTAAAAACCAGAACGCGCAGGAAAAAAAAAAATTAAAGAAACCAAGATGGAAGAAAGACAGATCCGGAAGACAAAAGAAAAGGTAAGTATTATTATTATTATTATTATTATTACATCAATTTTATATAGCGCTTTTCCGGGGCCGCAAAGACGCTTTACATATCAATTATTCATTTACTCCACAGTCACACACTGGTGGTAGTAAGCTACATCTGTAGCCACAGCTGCCCTGGGGCAGACTGACAGAGACGTGGCAGCCATTCCGCGCCTACAGACTCTCCGACCAACACCACATACATTCACATTCATACAAGGCAAGGTAAGGTTAAGTGTCTTGCCCATGGACACAACGACAGTATGAACTGTGAGAAGAACAGGAATCGAACCTCCTACCTTCTGGTTGAAGGAGGGTCGCTCTACCACTGAGCCACTGCCGCCCCTCTACACATGTCATTTTTACTGTAGATTCTCTCTTCAGGCTAGAATCAGTGTTGACTTGATAGCGAGACAAAACAGAATCTGAAAAAAAAGCTGTGTTCCACACTCCTATAATATTAATCTAGATTTTAATAATAAAATACAGCAGCACATCGACACTGCGTGACTAATATATTTTATACTCCCTTAACATGTCTTTTTATCAAGGTCCGGGGACCTTATAGCTGGCTGCGACCATGATTAAGCTATGTCCCATTTCCTCTTGCCTCAGTTCTAAAATAAAACCAGTGTCTCAAAAGTGCAGAGGTGTAAAGTACTTGAGTAAATGTACTTCGTTACTAAACTTAAGTATTTTTTGGCTACTTTGTACTTGTACTGAGTATCATAAATATAGCAACTTTTACTCTCTACTCAACTACATTTTTGATTGAATATTTGTACTCTTTACTCCACTACATTTGAACTGTAACTTAGCGTTACTCGCTACATTGTGTTTGTGCACGTCAAGTCTTTGTCTGCCGTAGCTTATTTCTTGGGTTTAAGAGGCAATACCGCCATCTGCAGGCTATTAAAGGTACTGGATGCTTTTTGCCTAAATGCATTACTCCGTTGTGAACGTAAATTAGCAGCCTGTCGAACGCCAGTTGTTTCACAAAAATGATCGATGGCTGCAGCCACTGATGAAGCCGAAGCCAGCTCTTCATGCAGTTTGTTTTGTTTTTGTTTGTCCATTTTACTGAAAATACCTTTTTTGAAAATGTTTTACGTATGTCTTTTCTTGAGCACTTGAGTTTGACTTGGACGACTTGTTTAATCTGTGTTTTTATTCTGTCGTGTCGAAATATTGGTGTTCAATTTATTTTCTATATTAGGAAGTAAAATCTCATAAATAAACTTTCTTTTTTACTGACCTACAATATTTCTTTGTTTTGAGGACTAGTGCATCTTTGAGCCAACATTCAGTACGAGTAAAATACTTAAGTACTTTTAAAATGGGATACTTTAAGACTTTTACTCCAGTTGTATTTAAATTGGTGACTTGTAACTTGTAGTGGAGTAATTTTTACAGTAAGGTATCTGTACTTTTACTCAAGTATGGCTTTCAGGTACTCTTTACACCTCTGCAAAAGTGTCTAGATTCAAGATGAAATGATATAAATCAGAGGCCAAAAACAAACAAAGACAAGCCTGACAGGAGATCTTTATAAAAATGTAATTGTAATAATTCCATCCACCCATCTTCTACCGCTTATCCAGGGGCCTTACAGCTCAGCTCCTTCTTCACCCTGACAGACCGGTACATCGACCGCATCACTGCAGAAGCTGCACTGATCCGTCTGTCAATCTCACATTCCCTCCTTCCCTCACTCGTGAACAAGAGCCCAAGATACTTGACCTCCTCCACTTGAGGCAGGATCTCTCCACCAACCTGAAGGGGACAAGCTACCATTTTGCGACTGAGAAACATGGTCTTAGACTTGGAGGTGCTGATCCTCATCCCAGCCGCTTCACACTCGGCTGCAAACTGTCCCAGTGCACACTGAAGGTCCTGGCTTGATGAAGGCAACAGGACAACATTATCTGCAAAAAGCAGAGACGAGATCCTGTGGTCCCCAAACAGACTCCATCCGTGCACTGGCTGCGCCTAGAAATCCTGTCCATATAGATAATGAACAGGACCGGAGAAAAAGGGCAGCCCTGCCAGAGTCCAACATGCACTGGGAACAGGTCTGACTTACTGCCGGCAATGCAAACCAAGCTCCTGCTCCGGTCGTACAGGGACTGGACAGCCCTTAGCAAAGGGCCCCGGACCCCATACTCCCAGAGCACCCCCCACAGGGCGTCATGAGGGACACAGTCGAATGCCTTCTCCAGATCCACAAAACACATGTGGACTGGTTGGGCAAACTCCCATAAACCCTCCAGCACCCTGGAGAGGGTATAGAGCTGGTCCAGTGTTCCACGACTGGGACGAAAACCGCATTGTTCCTCCTGAATCTAAGGTTCAACTATCGGCCGCATTCTCCTCTCCAGTAGGGGTGTCAACAATAATCGATTCGGCGATGCATCGCGATGCGGGGCATGAACAATTCAGCATCGATGCAGCAAAGTGCCATAATCGATTATGTCACTGTTTATTTTCAATAAAGTTGTGAAGTTTCAAATACTTCCGGTTCTGGGGGAATAACAACAACAACAAGCAAGATGGCTGAGGCGGAGGGAGATGACCGCGATAGACGGGTTATTAAAAACGCGCCCAAAGCTTGGAAAGCGGACATCTGGGCACATTTCGGATTTTATGAAGTGAATGGGAAACTAGACAAGTCTTACGCGGTGTGTAAAATCTGCCACACTAAAATTAAGCACGTTGGCAATACAACTAACTTCACAAACCATGTTGATCGTTGGCATCCTGAGTTAGCTTCAACAACAACAACACAAAAAGTCGACACAACCCAGCAAAGAATTGACGAGTCGCTAGTGTCAACATTGCCACACAACTCCGAGAGAGCAAAGAGGATCACACGATCGGTGGCATGTTTTATAGCGAAGGATCTACGACCCTATTCTGTGGTAGAAAATGCGGGGTTTCGCCACATGCTTAAAACAATTGAGCCCCGGTATAAGCTACCGACAAGAGCTACCTTCACTGATTCTGCGCTTCCCGCATTGTACAAAGAAACCAAAGCAAAGGTAATGGAATCAATGTGTAAAGCCAGACGTGTAGCCATTACAAGTGACGCCTGGACTTCAGTCGCAACAGAGTCCTATGTGACCATAACATCACATTATATTAGCGAGGATTGGAAGATTGTATCACATGTGCTGCAGACGAGAGCAGTTTATGAGAGCCACACTGGTGGTCATATGGCAAGGCTACTCTTGGATGTTGTGGAGGAATGGCAGCTTACAAATAAAAGTGTTGTGCTGGTGACGGACAACGCCGCTAATATGATTAGTGCTGCTGAAATTGGGAAGTTCCCTCATGTAAAATGCTTTGCGCATACGTTGAACCTCGCTGCGCAGCGGGCGCTTAAGCTACCGGCGGTTGCCAGGCTTCTGAGCAGAGTCCGACGTATCTCAGCATACTTCCACCGCAGCACAAAGGCAAGGCACCTGTTTGAAGAAAACCAGAGAGTTGTTCTTAAACTGACAAGTCCACTTAAACTGATAACAGATGTCGCCACAAGGTGGAATAGTGCTCATGATATGATGGAGAGGTTTTTGCAACTGCAAGCTGCAGTGCATGCCACCCTGCTGTCGCCTGCCCTAAATGTAGATGAAAGTGACATCGTCACTCTCAGCAGAGCCGATCTGGCTAATGTGGAGGAGGTAGTGAAGACATTAAAACCAGTGAAGGATGCCACTGTGTTTATGTCAGAGGAGAGCAGTCCTACAGTCAGCCTAATTTCACCAGTATATGCCCAACTCCTCCAGAGCATGTCCGACACTATTGGAGACCAACCACTGATCCGTGATGTGAAGAATGCCATCAAAACAGATCTCCTTAAGAGGTACAATAGTGAGGCAGAGAAAAAGATCCTTCATACATCCTCTGCCCTGGATCCTCGCTTTAAGGGGTTACCTTTCCTGACAGAGGAGGAGAGATTGGATGTCTACGCAGGAGTGACTTCAGAGGCTGCATCACTGGAGGAGGTAATTCATTTTTACTTGTAAAATAATTTAAATGTAATTAATTTAATAATAGTAAATTCATAATTTAATGTCAATTGTTACAAAATTTAATTATAATAACAATGTAATGGTAATTAATTATTAAGCAGCTACATAGTCAGTAAAATGTTAGACTGAGAAAAAAGGTTATGTGTAAATAGCACGGGGCGGCAGTAGCTCAGTGGTAGAGCGGTCGTCTTTCAACCAGAAGGTAGGGGGTTCGATTCCCGCTCTCCCCACAGTTCATACTGTCGTTGTGTCCTTGGGCAAGACACTTAACCCACCTTGCCTCCAGTGACTGTAACACTGGTAATGTAATGTAAGTCGCTTTGGATAAAAGCGTCAGCTAAATGAATAAATGTAAATGTAAATAAATAAATATTGTCATATGAGCTGCAGCATTGGCTGAGAAAGTGATGCTATCTGCTGTTTTTTGCTCTTATTTATTTTATTTTTTCAAACAGTATGAGAGAAAACAGAGAACAGAAGCAGATGAAGCGCCTGGCAGAACAGGAAGTTCAGGAACCAAGGAAGAGTTGCTGTCCGTGGATGACAATGTGTCAGACTCAGCAGGCCCCTCCGCTCCCAAAAGAAGGGCCGCATCGCTGCTTTTAAGTTTGCTGGGACCTGCTTTCATCAATGACACCAGTGAACCAAGTAAGAACAAAGTAAGACCGCCGATGCCAGTGCAGAGGAGGAAATGGACTTGTACTGTAGATCCCCAGCTGTGCCTCTCTCTGAGGATCCCTTGGACTGGTGGCATCGCCATAAGGGCACATTTCCTCTCCTCTCTAGGTTAGCAAAGAGATACTTGTGCATCCCCGGGACAAGTGTGTCAGCAGAAAGAGTCTTCTCCACTGCAGGAGATGTTATCACTGCAAAAAGAAGCGCTCTCAAACCGGACCATGTCGATCAGCTTGTGTTTTTGCACAAGAACCTTGAAATTCCCAAATGCTAAACAGTGAGAAGTTATGATGTAGGCTTAGGTTAAACTATACATTTCCTCACTCTGAAACGGATTGTTGATGATGGTGATGTTGAACTCAGACGGAAGTAGTGTTGTTTTTGGCGGCCTGTTTTAATTTTAGTTTTAGTCTAGTCTTTGTGTCAAGCTGTCATTTTAGTTTTTATTAGTTTTAGTCACGTTCATACTCTTTTTAGTCTAGTCTAGTTTTTACTAAAAGTCTGAGCATTTTAGTCTTATTTTAGTCAGAATTATCCATGACTATTTTCGTCTAGTTTTAGTCGACGAAAACTGATTACATTTTTAGTCAAGTTTTAGTCAATGAAAATTGTATTTTAGCCTCTTTCTGGTAATGCAATTCTATTTAACCCAGTCAATATAGTGTAAGTACCTAGTAGTATAGACCAAAATTTTCTTTTAGCCAAACCCATTTCAAACAAGGTTTTCTTATTATATTATTGTTACCTTTTAGACTCAAGAATACATCCATTCCAGACGCTCTGATTTGAATTTACAACATATTTATTTTACCAACAAACATGTTAGAAGTACACACACATAAAATTTAAATAAAATAGCATCACATGACAATGCCAGTGTCGTTTTCAGCTCCAGTGGCTAATGTCTAAAGCTAACGTTAAAATGAGACACATTAACCACAGCCTCATGAGTTGGCTTGGCATGAGTTTTCTAATATAGAAAGTAACGTTATGGTAATGTCTTTTGACTTACCTCAATTTCATTATGGAATGCCTTGAGATGTCTCTTAAGGTTTGTGGTGTTTTTTCCTGTGATTTTGTGGCCGCATTTCTCCCCATCTTTTTTCACAACACATTCAGTTTTCTTTTCCACTTCTATGTAATGAAAGTTTTTCCAAATGTCGTTTCTTCTTTTTCTTCCAAAGATGAACCCCGGCTGGCCGGCCATCGGACCCTTTCTCTCTGTCAGGCTAATAGACTTAACTTTGTTGTCGTTTAAATTCACTAACCATGACACTCACCGCAGTCTAAATATCTAAATAATGCCGCAAGTGAGGCTTGAGGAAGTGACGTCGCCTGCGTCTGCGCAGTGCAACCTGATGCAGCCTCCGAAGGGAGACACAGCAGGAAACAGAAATTACTGCAAAAATACTACGACTAAACAAGACGAAATAAGGTTATAACATTTCGTCTCGTCTCGTTTTGGTCAACGAAAATGAAGAGACATTTTAGCATAGTTTTTATTTTGTAAACCACATTAAGTCTCGTTTTTATTCGTCAACGATAATGCATTATACATTTAATTATAGTTATCGTCACATGATCAGCATTTACGTTGCGTCTCCGCTCGTTTTAAATCACGTGATAAAGGTTCGTTGACGACGATATTTAGTCATAATTTTCGTTGACGAAAGCAACACTAGACGGAAGAAGTTGTTTGTTTGCACAAATTTGGTAGTAGGCTAAGCCTACACACTTTATTTTTGGTTTACATTACTCTATTTCACATCTTAATATTTTATTGTATGCAGCTGATGTGATGGTAGGATCAGGGCAGCCATATAATTGTCATTGTCTTGAAGCTGCGGTTTTGTTGAGAATAGTTTGCACTTTACTTTACTACTTGAAAAAAGTTTCACAATAAAAAGTGGTTACTGTGTGTTGTTGCACTGAATATTTTTGTTCCTGGGTGGTTGTTGTATAAATAGTGTTACTTATTATTTTAATATTTACACAAGACTTCAGGAAGTGCCCTGTCTTAGAGCTGCTTTTTTACTGTGTGTAAAACAAAACAACAAAAAAAAAAACACTGAAAGCAGTAATTTTGATTTTCTTTTTCAGTTTTGAAAATGCACTATCCAATACCCTGTACCATTTAATTTTATTTAATTACATTTTATTTAATTACATTTTATTTAATTACATTTTATTTTATTTAATAACTTTTATGTCAAAGATACAGGATAAATAAATAAAATCTGTTATTTAATATCTGCTTGTATTGCCTCATGACTGATGAAAAATTTGCCTTGTGTGCAGTAGAATTTTGATGCATCGCAATGCATCACAATGCATCGTAGAATCGAATTGAATCGAATCGTTACCTGGTGAATAGTAATCGAATCGTGAGGGCAGTGTCAATGCACACCCCTCCTCTCCAGTACCCTGGCATAGACTTTCCCGGGAAGGCTGAGGAGTGTGATCCCTCTGTAGTTGGAACACACCCTCCAGTCCCCCTTCTTCAAAAGAGGGACCACCACTCCGGTCTGCCAGTCCAGAGGTACTGTCCCCGACCTCCACGCGATGTTGTAGTGGGGTTGTCAACCAAGACAACCCCACAACATCCAGAGACTTGAGGTACTCGGGCATATCTCATCCACTCCTGGTGCCTTGCCACCGAGGAGCTTTCCAACTACCTCAGTGACTTCAGCCTGGGTGATGGACGAGTCCACCTCTGAGCCCTCGGCCCCTGCTTCCTCAGCGGAAGACGTGTCGGTGGGGTTGAGGAGATCCTCAGAGTATTCCTTCCACCTTCCAACAATATCCCCAGTTGAAGTCAGCAGGTTCCCACCTCCACTGTAAACAGTGTTGGCAGGGCACTGCTTCCCCCTCCTGAGGCGCCGGACGGTTTGCCAGAATTTCTTCGAGGCCGACCGATAGTCTTTCTCCATGGCCTCACCGAACTCCTCCCAGACCCGAGTTTTAGCCTCCATGACCACCCGGGCTGCAGTCCGCTTGGCCTGCTGGTACCTATCAGCTGCCTCAGGAGTCCCACGGGCCAACCAGGCTCGGTAGGTCTCCTTCTTCAGCTTGACGGCATCCCTTACTTCCGGTGTCCACCACAGGGTTCGGGGGTTGCCGCCACGTCAGGCACCGGAGACTTTACGCCCACAGCTTCGAGTGGCCGCATCGACAATGGAGGTGGAGAACATGGTCGGACTCAATGTCTCCAACCTCCCTTGGGATCTGGTCGAAGCTCTGCCGGAGGTGGGAGTTAAAGGTCTTTTTGACAGGGGGCTCATCCAAACGTTCCCAACAGACCCTCACAGTACGTTTGGGCCTGCTGAGTCTGTCCAGCTTTCTCCCCCGCCATCGGATCCAACTCACCACCAGGTGGTGATCAGTTGACTGCTCCGCCCCTCTCTTCACCCGAGTGTCCAAGACATTCGGCCGGAGGTCAGATGAAACAACTACAAAGTCGATCATCGATCTCCGACCTAGGTTGTCCTGGTGCCACGTGCACTGATGGACACCGGGGATTGGGTCGTCGAGGCCTCCGCCTTCGACTGCCACCCAATCCACTTTGCACCTGCCCCTTTGTAGTAATTCATTTATTTTATTTATTTACATTTTCCAATGTAACAGATTCAATATATCTTTGTTTTTTTAATGGGTTTGTCTTTTTCTCCCACAGATATCAGCCTGTGTCAGAAGAAATAGTGCAGCTGATGAAAACAAACGGAGCTATGAAACTCATTTTTGATTAAATACACACAATCTCTGAACTCTCATAGTAATGTCTGGTGACATTTTATATAGATTTATAAGTTGTATAAGTACCGTATTTTTCGCACCATAAGACGCACCCGACCATAAGACGCACCTGGTTTTTAGAGGAGAAAAATAGGAAAAAAAATATTCTGAACCAAAAAGTGTAATAAAATATTTAATAAAGTATAACAGAATAATATTTGAATTATATGACTGGAGTGAAGGGCATGCGCACTGCTGTGTACTGTAACACCGCCTACTACATGCTATCCTCCAATAGCATACGGCGGTGACACAGTACAGCAGCATTGCGCCTTCCTGCACACATCGGCTTCCGTAAGGAAGGTGAGGGAGGACCCGCTGCCGCTCTGCCACTACGGTAAGGCAAGGCGACACGGGGGGGGGATACTCTGTCAGTATCTCAGTGGACTACTGAGAAGCCTGGACACGGGGCGGGGGAGGGATGATGCAGTTTCCAGGGACACGGAAGGTACCGGGGGACCCGCTGCCGCTCGGCAACTCGGACCATGAGTCGAGTTGCAGAGCGGCAGCGGGTGAGGGAATAAGATATGGTCCGAATACCGTAATATATGGTATTCTGACCATAAGACGCAGGCACTTTTCCTCCCACTATTTGGTGAAGAAAAAGTGCGTCTTATGGTGCGAAAAATACGGTACTTCTTTTATTTTAGTTAATAATATAGTTTTGCACCTAATCCAACTATGTTTATTTGCTGGAACTGGTGAGAGCAGATAAATGCACCAAGTCTCACCTAATCCAGGTCTAAACCAGGACTAAACTTGAAACTTCTCATGTCCAAAGAAAAAAATGTATAACTGGTCAAGTACAGTTTTTATTAATTTATTATCATTTTGATTGGTAACTGTGGGTTTAGTTCATAAAGTCAGCAGTAATCAGCTCCAGTGACAGTTATTACAACCCTCAGACTGAAGGAGTTATGTATTTTGGTCTCTGTAGTAAAAATGTTTCTATCAAATCCATTTATTGAACTTTTTTTTTGGTGTAAAGAGCAAAATGGTTTTGTACTGTAATTTTCTTGACGCAAATATTTGTGGGTGCTAATGCAGTTCTAGCAGAGTAATTAAAGATTAAACAAAATAAATGTTGTGTTCTGCCTAAAACAGAATTGTCTTATGTCAAAGTCTTGAGTGACCCTCCGACTAAACAATTGGCCCCAGCCTAAGCCTCCCATAAAAATGGGTCCTAATTGGTCTCAAGCACATGGACAACTACATGATCACTTCAGCTTCAAAACAAGCTGTGGAGCATGGTTACCTGTGGGAAGCAGCATGGGTCTCAGAAAGACAGAGCAAACAGGTGTCACACCTGTCAGGACTTGGTCCAGGCCCAGGCAGAGATGAGGACTGTATGATAGCTGCACCATTAGCCATGCGCTGTCCTGGCTATAGCATGATTTTTTTTTTTTTTTAAGGCAAAGAAATGCTTTTCTGATTCCATAAAGTCGTGTTTAAAAAAAAAAAAAAAAAGTCAGATAAATCCAGTCATTTGTTAGTAATGTTTCAGGATATAAGCCCAAATAATTGAAATAATTCAATTTTTTTTTTTTACATATTTTAAATAGAATTTTAAAAAATTTGCAATTTGATTTATTTTTTATTTTATTATACCAGAGCAAGTGCACAATAATGATGTGCATGGCAATAACATCACGTCCTAATTAAATTTAATGATGCCTGCATCAGTCCCTGCTTTGACTAAGATCAGCTGTTGGACCCATCTGTGCCATGCCAGATTAATGTAACTGCTACATAAACAGACAGTCACTGTTGGGCATAAACCTGCAGGAGTCTTGTTGGGTTATGCCTATTGCTTTGTGTGTACTACTGAAAATTGACACATTGAAACATTAATACAAATATGCTACATTTGCTGCAATGCTATAGTTCTCTGACTAATTTAAACTAGGAAACTGGACAGGGACTGTCAAAACAAGTTCTTTAATGAAATTTGTTGAGACAAGGAACAAGATACATAAAAATGGGACAAAACAGAAGCCAGTACTGCATAGACCTCAGATGGGACTGAAACTAAACTCATCTGTTTAGATGTTTAAATCTTTATAGCGTTTCTGTTCCAAAAAAAACATACCAGTTTGTGGTATTGTTTTGATATGCCGGCTACTTCCCATTAAGACTGAACAATTCTGAAAAGTAATCAAACTGCGTATTTATTTATTTATTTTTAACAATATTGCAAATACTTCTTTCTGCTTTTTTACATGTCCACAATCAATCAATATGACTGACAGTTAAACTCATGTTTACAGTGGCAAGTTAAAGTATGTGAACCTTTTGAAATTCCTTGGTTTTTTAAATAAATTTGTCTTAAAATGTGATCTGATTTTAATCTAAGTCAAGGGTATTGACAATGTCTAAAAATAATTACAAAAAAAAATCTGATTTTATATGTCTTTATTTAGAACAACCCAAAAAACCATCTCATAATGCTTGTGTAAAAAGTATGTGAACCCTTGAGTTAATAAAGCTAACTGGAGTCATGTTTTAGCACACCTGGAGTCTGGTTAAGATAATACGTTTGGAGGTGTGGCCTACAGCTACTTTGATAAAAAAACCCTCCTGATAAAAAACCTTTGGAGTTGTCTCTGCACAAGAAGAACAATTTTTATGTGAGCCATTTCTTGCCAAAAAAGAGCTTTATAACCTTTTCGATATAATATGGAAGCAGTATACAATACAGCAGTATTGGCAAAATGTTTTGTGGACTGATGAAACTAAGATTTAACTATTTGGAAAAAACACACAGCACTACATCTGGCGTTAGAAAGGGCACGGCATATCATCATGAAAACATCATCCCAACTGTAAAGTCTGGAGAAGGAAACATCATGATGTGGGCCTGCTTTGCTGCATCAGAGCCTGACCAGATTCTATCAATGAGGGGAAGATGAATTCATAAGTATATCAGACAATTCTTCAGGAAAATGTGAGGATGTCTGTACGTCAGCTGAAACTGTGTAGAAGGTGGGTGACCCAACAGGACAAAACACCGGAGCAAGTCCACAACAGAATGGCTTCAGAAAAACAAAATCCACCTTTTGGAGTGGCCAAGTCAGAGTCCAGACCTCAACCCAATAGAGATGCTCTGGATTGACCTGAAGAGGGCCAAACACATGAGACGTCCAAAGAATATGACAGAGCTACATGTTGAATAAGTGTGTTCCATAAAGACATGAAAGATCAAAAAGATTTTTAGACACATTGTTTGTCAATGCCCTTGACTTCAGAAGATCAGATCACATTTTAGACAAATTTATTCAGAAAACCATAAAAGTCCAAAAGGTTCACATACTTATTCTTGCCACTGTATGTTATAGGCCAAGTCTATATGTTAGCAAGACATTAGATTTAAACCGTGAGGTCTTGGTTCTTTACTTTGCCCACTTTATTTTTCTGACGGTGATTGTTTTCAAACCGCTGATTCATGGTTCAGTGACGGTGTCTTAGTTTTGTTCTGCTTTAGCGCCAGTAATGGAGAGAAAGGTGAATTTCCTTTTTCGTCCAGAGAAAAACTAAAACGTACAGTGTATATATAGCAGACATACTGAGTCTCAAAGAAGTCATGAGATTGCTTTTAAGGAGCTCACTGTCCCTCACCGTTCAACTCATGTTTACAGTTATCTGAATGTTCCCTTGTATTCTCTTCAATAAAAACAAAATTATCCAGAAAGAAGAGGATTACAAACTTTGTTTCCAGTGATAAGCAAGTCTTTTGTTCATTGTTGCTAGTTTGGCAGTAAAGAATGATTTAAAGGACAGCTGCTTTGTGGTTATATTATATTTTGTGACGTAATCAATTAGTTGATCAGCCAATGTGTTAAGAAGATTTTAGTCCACTATGGTTTTCTATGCTTGACAAGCTTTTAGTCCTGGTGTAGCCCAAGGCTGGCCTGGTTTAAACTTGAATGTAGTACTACTTTCATTTCTGGTTTAACTCCACTAGCCTTCTTTAATGTTGTTGATTCCTGGTTATAGTGCTGGAAAGAAACCTAGACTAAAATGTAACAAATGACAAAACACACTATAATTTTGTTTAACAATAAAAATTATGAACATACATTTTAAAACATACAAAACAATACAAGGCAG